>CM070038.1:10079354-10099066 GCA_036250615.1 Ptychadena robeensis | reverse complement strand
GGGGGAAGTTGTTCAAAGGGGTCCAACACCTGGACCATGACATGACAGAGGGGAATCCATGCAAAACTCCCAAGAATTTTTTTTCACCAAGGCGCAGTGTACGTGGATGTACCCCTGCCCTGACCGTCGCCTTTGCAGACAGTATCAAGTGGTCAGATGGATCCCTTCCCCACACTGTATGCCAGAGATCCATGACTTCTTTTCGACAAGAAAATAAAGATTGGGATTGCCGTTTTGGAAAATTTTTTTCGACCGGTACTTTCACTGCGGTGTCCAATAGCCACAAATTTTTGAAGGCCTCAGAACTCCACAGCGGTATGGTAAAAGCTGGTGGGGCTAGAGCTCCTTCAACGCAGCTGTCCATACCCCAAAAAAAAACCGAACTAATGAGCGCCCTACACTCCACGTCCCCATAAAGAAAGCCTAATATTGTACGTTGTCTTACGTCCCGACCATCTCTGCACAGAAGCTGGGTTAAGTGGACATAATCCATTAATATACTATCTGGTCGTTAGTAGGAGGTCTACTTGTATCGTCGCCGTGGCTGGAGATTTTGCGATGAGTTCTTGTGTTGGTGGGGAGGTGACAGGCGACAGTGAGAATGATGTGCAGTCTACGAAGGTCGAGTCGAAAAATAAGACATGGGAAGAGCATAGGTAGGTGAGTATTAGGGAGCCCTCATGCTTAAGTTAGAATTGGGTGTTGGATTTATTAGATCGAAGGGGGAGCGTAAGGCGGACGGTTGAGTTGTAATTGTGTAGGGAAGAGTATGGACTTGGTCTACGACGTGGTACTACCTTCCTGCTGGAACGCCCATGCCGGATAAAAGAATGGGTTAAGGGGAGGAACGGGGAACGGGCGCTGGCTGTCTCTTCTGAGAATGGTATACCATCTGGATGCAGTCCTGGTGATAATCGCGTGTGATCTGGTTTAGTGTGCGGGGGTTGGGAAAAGAGGGTGGGAGGGCGTCTCGGTTGGTATTAGTTAGTTTTATAAAGGGAGTGTTGTTAGAAATGATAGGGGGTCTGCGGCATGTTAGGGTTGAGGCATCTGGGGGTGGCTAGAGGGGGCGACGACAGAGTTGTGGCAGTGTCGGCTCATTTGCGCTATGTTTGTGATTGACACGTCGTAGGGGAGTTTAGGTGTGGGGTAGACGGGCTCGGTATATTGAGAGGAGGGTCGACGGCTGTTTGAGTAAAGGAGCTTTTGCTCAGAGCGTGGGTTATGCTGGTCTCCGTTGTAGTTATTATATGGCGTGACTAGTGTTGCCTTGCTGGATGTGATTAGCTTGTGTAAAGAGATATGTTCCGTCTCGGGTTGGGGCTGTATGTGTTAGCGGGATGGTTTACGTTAAGGGAGTTATTTTGTTGGTCAGGATGGTAGGAGACGTGACCCTTCGAGTGACACCTGCCTGAGGATTTGGTGGGGCTGGCGGTTAGTTCTGTAATGGTCTGTCCTATTTATCAAACGGTGTCAGCACAGATTCTCGTCAGTCTGTGATGACGAACGGGTACAAGAGGAGTGACTCGGTTTCGCGGGGCGTACGTGGCCCCTTGGTATGACATAGGTGGCGGGGGTGAGGAGAATGGGAGGGGTATTGGAGTAGTGATGCTGCCCGGAGTCTGAAACTTTCTTGCGTGAGGATGGATATTGAGAGATATGTGTTGGGGCGGGTAGAGGTAAGGGAGATTGTTGGCTAATGGTTATGTCAGGATGCTTTGGCGCGAGTGTAGTGACAACGGCGGTGCCTGTATATTAAGGGCCATAAGTCATCCGGTGGTATGGGCTTAGGTCTTGTAAGAGGTGTGCTAGGGTGGGGGGAGGGCGAGGCGGCGGGGATAGTGGTTAAGTGCAATTAAATAAAGGATGGATTTGGGGTTTTTGTTGGGGTGTTTCGTCTACGTCAAGTCAAGGCTGTAGAGTGTGTGTGTCAAACTAGCATTCATGGGGAGGATAGTGGAGGTATGAGAGGTAAAAGGGTAGATAAGGTAAATCTAAATGGAATAAAGTCAATTATCGATCGCCTCGGTCTACGATCCGCATTCGTCGAAGACCAGATTCCGATGGGTACCTTTTGGGCCTAGGAGGGGTGTAAGTCGCCCGTTAGTCGCGGGAGTTGGGTAGGGTAACCCCGTGAGTCGTGCAGGCAGAGGGCGGTAGGCGGGGGATAGGGGAGCCTTGTGGTGGAGGGAACCTGTCGTGCTTGTATGGCAGGCCGATGAGGATCGTCGGTCTGGTAATGGGTCTGAAGCTTTGGACTAATAATTGGTGGGGGGGAGCGGAGGTGCGATATAAATGTCAGCTTATTGTACGTCTGTGGGCGGATTGGGGGGGATGCTGGGGCGTGAATGGGGTGGTGTAGGGGTGAACTAGACTTGGGAGAAGCTCTAAGGGTGCGTATGTTACATCCTTAAAGATTTTGAATCGTCTAGTGATGTTATTCAACACCGTGTTTATATGGGGGTGGGATGGTTGCGGTTCTCAGTGCAGATTCACATCGCACCTGGGATTAGAGGTGTGGTGACGTTGGCGTATGCTTGAGTGGCTAGCTCGATCCAATCCTGGGCTCCTGGTAGGGCATTATAAATTGGGGCGGGCTCGGCTGGGAAGATAAATTAATGTTAAAGGAGGGTAGTTGGAGAACGTCTGGTGTGGGCGTAGATGTGGCTTTGAGTGAGGCTAAAACTCCGTGAGCGGAATATGCCATATAATTAAGGATTTGGGACTCTGCCATCGATGGATATGGTGGAGAGGGACGGGCAAGACAGTGGGGGAGGAAACCCGTCAACCATGTTCTTGAGTGTGCGTGTGGGCTGGAGTAGAAAGGAGATGTGGGGAAGGGGGCGATGCAGAGGGGACGGTAGTATTGCGCGGGAACAAGGTAGCCCGTAGGGTACCGCGGAGTGGTGTAGTATATCGGGTAGACATGTCCTGGGGTTTGGGGGTCTTCCCGAAGGTGTCTGGGAGGGCAGGGTCCTGCTTCCCGCCTCATCGCCGCGCATCGACGCGACAACGTGCGTTCAGAAGAGACGTGGATGAGTGGACCGAAGTGTAGAGGGAGGCTAGATTGGGGACGTATGTGACGCTTTGAGTAGGCCAATCTTTGATACCTTTCAAGTGTGTCCCTATATGCGACGCCGGGGCAATGTGAGTTCGGCAGCACTTGTGGGAAGGCCTGGATGGCGCTGATATTTAGAGTATTGATGTTGGCCTTGAGGCCGGCCCTGCCATACGGATGTAGCTTCCTCGTGTTTTGGTGATGTTAGGACGGTAGTTGGTATCATTTCGAATGGGGGAGGGACTATGGGGTTGATGTGGCCCCACCTGTTTTCTACCCCGGACCTAGGATAGAACGGCGTAGTGAGTCCACTAGTGTGGGGTCGATTTTGGGAGGGATGGGTATGGCTGGAAACGCTCTCTTCGGCATAGTGCGTTGCGTACTAAATGTAGAGTGTTGAAGAGGGTGTTTGGGTCGCGCTCTAGTGGGTCTTTGTAGCTTTGAAAATTTCTGTGATAGGTTCCTTCAGAGACTGGCTTGATTTTTGTGACCGCTGTGCGGGTTTTGGGTATGAGCAGAGTGAGAGAACTTTCTTGAGAATGCATGTCTCAGGATTTAGTGTATGATGAGAGTGGATAAAAGATCGGGGGTGAGGATTGGGGGAGCGAGGAAACATTAAGTTGGTATAAAGGATCCACCTCGGGGCTCCGTGCAGAGAGGGCGTAGAAGGGATTCACCGCTGCCAGCTAAGTGGGTGTACTTTATACTGGGAAAAGACGAGGGTAGACTTTCTGCCGCGTTGCGTCCCTGGGGGTTAGACCCTTTTGATCTTGTAACATTTAGGGCGGTAGGCCCTGGGGGCCGGGAAACTGTTCTCCGGCCAAGCGTCAAGTTGCGTTAAGGGGCTTTTAATGCTGATCAATAACATCCTTGTTGTTTTGAGTCGTGCGATACACTGAACGTTAATGGGTGTATGTGAAATAGCAAGTCCCCAATCGTTCACTTGGCTTTTTAATTAGGCTTTGGAGCTGGAGTTACAGCGCTTAGCGTAGCCGGTGGTTGAATTTATCAAGGCGTCTTTATTTGGCTCTATATGTGTAAAAAGGTATGAAATTGTAGGGAGTTGTTTGTTGCAGTAAATGCGCAGCTGGCTTTATTTGGGTAAGTCAAGTTGTCTCGGAATACCTAGCGGGGCATTTAGAGAGTAAATAGTGACACAGTCATGTTGTATTAAGTAAAGGAATGCGACTAGTGAGTAAGGATTCAAACCCAGGGCAGTGTAGGGGGAGAGATTTTCGCGGCCTTACTGTTAGAACATGTTGAAAGAGGTCCTCGCGCCCGCTGAGTGCAGATTCCGGTGCCGCCCTCAACTTTGTTAAGGCTGGCTAGGACCGTATTGCTGTGGGGTGGTAAAGGAGGTGTCCTAGTTGGACGTACGGGCGGAGAGGTGGGTCGTATAGGTAGCTTGCATAGGGTATCCCGGTTGGGGAGAATTACGTAATGATAAGCGTTCAGCGGTCCATCTGTTAGAGAGCGCAGCCTGCGAGAAACACAGTGACTTTTCAGGCGCGCGTACCATTGAGTGAAGGGTCGTCGAAATAGGGGGGGAGCCGGGCTTGCGTCGGGTGACTATTTGGGGTGTATGCGCTAGAAGTTGGTCGGCAATTTCGAATCCCTCGTAAATTGCGGATCGAGCCATGTTCATCAATGCGGAAGCAGATACCTGCAGATTGGGGAGTGGGAGCGCGGTGGGCGAATGGCATAGGGTTATTCTTGCCAATCTGCATTAAAGCTGGAACTGTGGGGACCGGTCATAGGGGTGGTGGGCGAAGAGCGAAAAAAGTGGGGAGGGCTAGTATAGCCCAGTAAAGCTTAGCAAAGATGGGTGGTCAGCGTCAAGAACTAAGACCGTGATGCATAAGATTGGCTTTTTACTGGGCCTGGCGGCAGGGCTTCAAAGGAGTCCATCTGGCTGGTCGGTCACAAGAAAATAACTAGGGGGGCCGCCGGCCGAAGTCGTCAGAGCCCGCCGGAGGGGCCATGTGGAATCGAGATCACCGTCCCCCGACTAGCAACGCGGCCGCGTGAAGTTACGGGGGGAGAAGATATTGGGGCGGGGGATCTTTGATAAGAGACAAAGCTGGATTTTTTCTACAAGGTCTGTTGACTCTATAATTCTGGCTCCCTTAATGGCTAGACATGTTTTCTAACCTGTTACGTATGTTCTATATAACTGGCGCCCCTGTAGTAGGCCACCGGCTCGTGGTTAGGCACGTACTGGTGAGATAGAGTGCATACTCAGGTGTTAAATTGTGTAAGCTCTTTCTGTTTGTATTGAGTTTTTGTTAGAGTCTAGGGGAGGGTGGTGGGTGAGGTGAGCTCTTTTAGATGCTACCACTAGTGTTTTTAGTTGGGAACCACGCAGGAGGGGTTGGGTAGGGAAAAAAGGACTTAACGCCAACGCGGGAACTTGGACGCCCATAAAAGGCAGGCGCAGCAAATTATCTACGTTGGGTTTCCCAGGTGTTGCCGGAGAGCATACCAAATTGACGGACTTCGCGTTTTGTGTGCGGACATTCCTCACCACCCTCTTCCTCTCTATCCTCCTCCCAATGAGTTAGGGTTGAACTTCGGCTAGAGCATGGAGGAAATAGGCCAAAAAAGCAGGTAAGGAAGTGAAGGGGTGCGATATTAGGGTCTGACCAGTGGTGTCTGTGCTGCGTGAGTCAACCGAATTAGAGGACCGTGTGGGAGGGGCCTAATACCGACACTCATTCATACGTTCCACCTTCTACACATTTTCTATTTTATACTCTTAAGTGTATTGCGCTTTACGTTTCCTGTGGGTTTCCTGGTACCTTTGTGCCTCTCGCTTTGTTTTGTGAGAGAATTCTTTGAAGTGGGCTGGAAGTCCCTGGGTAGTGTGCCGCCTACCTTCTAAGTCCATACCTGTTTCGAGATTAAGTGCGGAAGGCTCACGGCTCCTTTTACAATGAGATGGAGGTTCCGCGTCCTGGCCGGGGGAGGGCGCTAGTTCATATAGCCGGCGTGTTTGTAGGGAAATTCCGTTGTAAGAGCATAGCTTATCGATCAGTGGGCCATCAGACTTCTCCCCTAGTTGTTAGATAATCCCTGACGTAAGAAGTGGCCCTCGCCTCGCCCTGAGGGACGTCGTTCGCATCGATGAGATGAGAAGTAAGATCCGGCAAGGGGTGACTCTGTGCAATTGTTTTTTACGCTCACACATGTCCTTCACTGACACCTGACCGTGCCAGATGACTGGACTGCTCAAAGTGAGAGGCGAATGGCTGTGGTTGAGAGGGGGCAAGGAGGACAGCAGCCAGCGGTTGAAGTGGCTGAAGACTGGAACAGAGGAGGAGGGTGGCTTTGAGTGTTGTCTGCTTGTATCCTTGTTGATCCATAGGCTTTGTGATCGAGATCATGTGCCTTCTCAAAGCATTGTCACCGAGGGGTTTTGGAACTTCCCACACTCATTCTTGGCAACAGGTTGCAATGGCATCGCTGCATCAGCGGCAGCCACACAAAAAAAATGCCACACTGCTGAGCTTTGCACTGACGGCATATGTGGTGTCAACAGCATGGGTTTGATTGGCGTGCTGTCTGGCTGACCCCAGGTGCCGATACATGCTGCCTGACTGTGCCTAGCTTCCTTGCGATGAACCTCCCCCTGCTTACACTCGTCTCCTCCTCCTCTCTGTCTCTCCATCTGAAATTTTCCCCCTGTTCTTCTTCTCTTGGTGTGGGCACCCCACGTGACATCCACGGACACATCGTCATCATCATCAACCGTTCACTTGTATCTGACACCCTTCAGAGGAAGCAGCATCGGGTACAACATCACCGTCATCACGCCCGGCACTCCATGTGTGTAATGCTACCTGTCGAGACATGTCCATGTCATCTACTTGCTCTGGCAATAAGGGTTGTGCTCACTCATCTCTTCTCAAAGGATGTGAAACAACTCCTCTGATGGTCCATGTAGCGGCTTGTGGTGCTAGTATTGTTGCGGGCAGGTGATTGGCAACTTGAGAGGTGTCAGCAGCCGAGCATGCGAAGGATGGTGTGTCCAGGGTCAGTAGTGTGGATATTGGAGATTGGGTGTCCTCCTGTGTTAACCAGTCAACTAAGTCCCCAGCATTTCTTGAGTGGACGGTATTGGCCTCTGAACACTGCCATTATTCTAAGGGCCAAGGAAATATCACAACCACGACCACTATCACCACGCCCTGCGGATGGTCTCCATCTGCTTTCATTTTATCTGTTTTCGTACAAGGCCTGTGGCAGCATATAACTGTGGCTGGCCTGGACATTTGGCACAAGGCTGAATGGATGAAAGCCCTGCACTTTTTTAGTAATACCCTTTATGAATAGGGTGAAAAAATTGCTGAGTATTACCCTTCCACAATAACTTGCTGGGCACTGGGCAGTGTGGGTGCCACACACATTGCACAAGGCTTTATGGACGGAAAGCCCTGCAAATATTAATATTTAATTAAAAAAATATATAAACCCTACATGGTGAAAAAAATCCCTGGGGTAACAAAGTGCCACAGATAACTATGGGTGGCACTGGGCAGTGTGGGCACACACACAGTTTGGCACAAGCTGTAGTGAATGAAAACCGTGCAATCCCTTAAAATAGGTAAAAAAATCCCCTGGGTAACAAAGTGCCACCAGATATGATCATGGCAGTAGCACTGTTGATATGTGGCTTGAACATCACTGCAGCAGCCCCAGCAGCACAGGTAGCAAAAATAGCCCTAAAAAGGGCTTTTTGGGGTCTTTTTCAAGACTCTGTCCTGACAGCAAGTAAAGAGAACAAAGAGAAGGAGAAGATAACGTAGAAGAAACACTGGCAGCTAATGTTCCCTATGCATCAGCTCTGATCTAACCCCTCCACTCTCTTCAATCAGCATGTGAAATGGCGTCCTCTCCTTCTGTGCTATAGTGGTGGGATGTCCGTGAGGTGGGGGTGCTATTTGCTGGATTATATCTGCTGACTGTGACTCACCAGGTTCAAAATTTAACTGATGTAAAGAACATAGGGGGCGGTTCGAACATCACCATATGTCCGCGAAATAAGCGCAACGCGAACATGCGATGTTCGCCGCGGATAGTTTCGCGTGTTCCGCCGGCGAACAGTCGGGGTGCCATCAACGAATAATGAGGTCTATAATTGGTTAAACTGAATCCACTTAAGGGCCCCCATATACAGGCAGACTCCTCCGTGCAACTTCTTAACAACCAACTTTCTCTCCAAACCATGTAATATGAGGACCTTTCTACACCTTCCAATCACTATGTACTTCTATCATGTAATGTCACTATACTACATAGTTGTTGGTAAGTCCCCCTCATGAAAGTTGTAATGGGGGTTCTGCCTGTCTATGGGCTTATGAATGGATAAACTGAACCTCACTACGGTATGATGTCTATAATTGGTTAAGCCCCCATACACCTGCAGATTCCTCCATACACTTTCCATGATACCTACCAACACCTATTTAGTATAGTGACCTCCCCTGGATAGATACATAGTGATTGGAAGGTATATATCAGCTGCTCTGTAGTGCCGGGTCTCCCTGATAGAATACATAGTGATTGGAAGGTTAGAAAGGTCCTCATATTACATGGTTTTGGTAAGAAGAAAATTGGGTTGTAACAGAAGTTGCATGGTAATTGTATGTGGTGTATGGGGGGCTTTAACTGAACTGTTTAAAACAGCTATAAATGAGGTCTATGATGTGTTTTACTTGAACCCCACTATCCATGATGGAGGTCTGAAATTGGCTAAAGTGCAATCCTCAAGCCCCATAGACAGTCAACTCCCCATACAACTTTCATAGACCTACCAACAAACTAAGGTAGTATAGTGACCTCCCTGATAGAATACATAGTATTGGAATGTGTAGAAAGGTCCTCCTATACATGGTTTTGGTAGAAGAAAAAGTTGGTTGTACAGAAGTTTGCATGGAGGAAGTCTGCCTGTCTATGGGGGGCTTTACTGATTATGAGGCGATTTTTGAGTCAACTGAGGTCTCACAAACCGACGACCAGGGTCTATATGGTTAACTGAATCTCACTAAATCCCCCCATACACCATACAATTACCATGCATTTCTGTACAATCCAACTTTTCTACCAAAACCATGTAAGATGAGGACCTTTCTACACCTTCAACACTATGTAATTCTATCAGGGAGGTCACAATACTACATAGTTTGTTGGTAGGTTCCAGGAAATTGTATGGAGGAATCTAAAGGTGTAGGTGGGCTTTACAAATGATGAGGTTTCCATGAGACTGATACACTGCAACTGGCATTTAACCGATGCATGGGGACCATGGACTGGATAAACTGAACTCCACTCATTTTGATGATGAGGACTATGATTAAACTTGAACTTCACCACCGTATGAGAGGCCCATGACTGGATACCGCAACTTCACTCACCGATGATGAGGTCCTTGACTGGAAAACTGATCGTCACTCACCAAATGATGATGACCATGACTGGATAAACTGAAACTTCACTCACTTGATGATGAGGTCCTGACTGGAATACTGAACTTCACTCCCGATGATGAGGCCCATAACTGAATAAACTGAACTTCACTCAAACCGCTGATGAGGTCCATGACTGGGATAAAAACTGAACTTCCTCCCGATGATGAGGCCCTGGACTGGATAAACTAACTTTACTCACTGATGATGAGGTCATGACTGGATAAACTCAACTCACTCACCAATGCATGCAGGCCATGATTGATAAACTGACCTTCACTCACTGATGATGAGGTCCATGTACTAGATAAACTGAATCACTCCCGATGATAGGTCTCGATACTGGATAAATTGATCTTCACTCACCAATGATGATGTCCCATGACGGATCAACTGACTTCAACTTCACTCCCCGATGATGAGGTCCATGACTGATAAACTGATCTTCCTCACCGATGATTAGGTCCCATGACTGGATAAACTGATCTTCACTACTCACCAATAGGAGGGTCCATACTGGATAACTTAACTTCACTCACAGCGATGATGAAGTCATGACTGGATAAACTGAACTTCACTCACCGATATGAGGTCCATGATGATAAACTGACCTCACTCACACAGATGGATGATGTCCATGACTGGATACGGAACTTCACTCATTCACTCAACCGATGATGAGAATCCATGACTGAATAATTTAACTTCACTCAACCGATGATGAGGTCCATGACTGGATAACTGACTTTCACTCACACCGATTATGAGGCCCATGACTGAATAACTGACTTCACATCACCGATGATAGTCCATGACTGGATAACTGAAACTTTCACTCATCACTGATGATGAGTCCATGACTGGATCAAACTCAACTTCACTCACCGTGATGAGGTCCATGACTGGATAAACTGAACTTCACGCTCACGACGATGAGGGTCCATGACTGGGGTGTCTAAAGCCCCATACACCTTCAGATTCCTCCATACACTTCATGAGACCTAACCACAACTATGTAGTTAGTGACCATCCCTGATCGAATACATCGTGATTGGAAGGTAGAAAGGTCCTCCATTACAGTTTTTTGGGTGGTGTGGAGAAGCCTCGGTGTTTGGTTGTAACAGAAGTTGCATGGTAATTGTAGTGGTGTATGGGGGGCTTAAGTGGGGGTTTCTCGGGGGGTTATGGTATTGTTTGCGCAATCCAAACATGCCCTCGCTTTATTTGGCTTTCCTCCCAGTACAGAACATAGACCATGTTGTACGCAAAAACTAAGATAATAGAAATGGAAATCAAATTCTTACCCTTAAAAGAGCCCCCCATAGACAGGCAGACTCCGCATACAACTTTTGTTTTTTCCCCTGGACCTACCAATACAACTATTTATTATAGTGACCTCCCTGATATAATACATAGTGATTGGAAGGTGTAGTAAAGGTCCTCCTATTACAATGGTTTTTGGTAGAAGAAAAGTTGGTTGTACAGAAGTTGCATGGAGGAGTCTGCCTGTCTATGGGGGGCTTATTAACCCTCCTCCTTAAATGACATGAAATCTACCACTGATGATGTCCATGACTAGTGTAACCTGAACTTCAACTCACCCGATTATAGGTCCAATGACTGTATACACTGATCTTCACATCACCAATGATGAGGTCCACTGACTGGATAACGAACTAGACACTCACCGATGATGAGGTCCATGACGGATAAACTGATCTTCACTCACCGAGATGAGGTCCAGACTGGATACACTGATCTTCACTCACCAATGATGATTCCATGACGGATAACTGAACTTCACTCACCGATGATAGGTCCGGACTGGATCAACTGAACCTCACTCACAATGATGAGGGCCCTGACTGGATAAACTGAACTTCACTCACGATGATGATGTCCATGACTGAATAACCTGACTTCACTCACCGATATGAGGTCCATGACTGGATAAACTTGAACTTCACCACTCAACCGATGATGAGGTCCTGATAATAACTGACCTCCACTCACGATGATGAGTCCATGGACTGATTAAACTGATCTCACCACCAATGATGAGGTCCATGACGGATAACTGAACTTCCACTCCGATGATGATGTCCCTGCCTGGATAAAACTGATCTTTCAACTCCCCCGATGATGAGGTTCCATGACTGGATAAACTGATCTTCCCAATGATGAGGTCCATAACTGGATAAACTGAATTTCACTCACGATGATGAAGTCCATGACTGGATCAACTGAACTTCACTCACCATGATGAGCCAGACTGGATCAACTGAACTTCACTCACCGATATGAGGTCATGAACGACTAAACTGAACTTCATCACCGATGATGAGGTCCATGACTGGATAACTGAACCCTTCACTCCACTGATGAGAGGTCCATGACTTGGATAAACTAAACTTCACTTCACTCACCGATGATGAGTCCTGACTGGATAAACTGAACTTCACTCACGACGATAGGTCCATGACCTGGTGTGTCTAAAGCCCCCCCATACAACCTTCAATTTCCTCCATACAACTTCAATGGACTATACAACAACTAGGTAGTAAGTGGGGTTTCTCTGGGGGTTATGGTATTGTGTGCAATCCCAACCTGCCCTGCCAGCTTTATTTTGGCTCTCCAAGTACAGACCATAGACCATGTTGTAAGCATAAACCTAAAGATATAGAATGGAATCAAAATTCTTACCTCTTACCTTCCTCCTTAATGACTATGAAAATCTTCAAATTATTGCGGATACTAATAGCCTGTAAATAACAAAAAATTGACCATTGCCCAAGACTGCAAAGTGGGAGTATTTAATTTTTAGGGCCGCAGATAAGGATGTAAGAGACAGCGCAGCACAACTTCATAAAAGGAACTTTTCTTCACTTTCGATGAATTTCATTTTATTTTTGTCAAGGGGGGGGGGGGGGGGGGGGTGTCTATGGATAGGCAATAACGATAAATCTCCCACAGAACCAATATGCACATCTCTGGAAATACCTTAACAGGATGGCACTTTTCAGTGTGCAAAGTAGAAAGGCCCTCTTTGTGGTGCCTTACTCACCTATACACACACTTTGCAAATAATAACAACAAAGAGCAAGATGTGAGAAAAGGCAGGGGAAGAAAGAAGAAAATAAATAGAAGGTGATAGAGCAAACGGAAGCATGAGAGAAGGACCCCATAAATTCCCTTCTCAACCTTGGTCTTTTTAGGACAGTAGGAATACTCAATATATTTTGTGTGACCATAGATTGTCAAATATGAAGGTAGGCACATGCTTTGTGCTGTTTTGTTTTTTAACAATGGTGGAAGCAACGCCACCCACGACCCCCCCCCCTCACCCCCACCAATCGATTGATCACCTGCAAGTTCATGGAGAGACTCCCCATTTGAAAGAATGTCGATCGCACAGGGACCAACATGTTGGGTAGACCCATGTTTTTGATGTGCTTAACTTTGGGATGGGAAACTGAATCTTTTGGGAAATTTGAGTTGCCAATCGATTCCTCTAAGCATCGACTAATGATTCTTTGCATCCACCGAGCTAACCATCCATCGCGGTCAATTACACTGGTATTGACCCTAGGTTGGTTTCTTATCATTATCATTATTAATATAGGCCGGCCAAACATATTAGGCAGCGCTGTACAATACATAGAGTGGAGATACCAACACATAACACAATAACACACAGGTTCGTAGGACAAGGAGGAGTAGAGACCATGCCCCGGCGGGCTTACATCTAATAGGTTGGGACAGGTATACAATAGGTGGGGGGGGGGGATGGGACTGGGCATGGTGTGATATAGGGGGTGAGATATGGGTAGGCGAGACGAAGATGTGGGTTTTAAAGGCTTTTTTAAAAGTGCCAAAGTAGGAGCCAAAGTCTCCTGGGGGGGGGCGAGGAAAAGAGTTCCAGAGAGTAGGAGCGGCCCTATAGAAGTCCTGGAAGCCTTGCGTGCGAGAGGTTTTATTAGTGGGGATTATTAATTCATGGTCCTGTAGGAGCGGAAGGGGCAGTTAGGGGTATATTTGTGTACAGTTGGAAGATGTAGGAGGACAGGAGTGTGGGGCGGTTAGGGTATATATAATTGTACCAGTTTGGGAGATGTAAGGAGGACAGGATGTGTGGGGGGCGTTCGGGTGTATTTATGTACCAGGTTGGAGATGTAAGGAGGACAGGAGTGTGGGGACAGTTATGGGTATATTTATGTACCAGGTTAGAGAGGTCAGATCAGGAGGACAGGAGGGTGTGGGGGACAGTTAGGGTATATGAAGGTACCAGGTGGAGATGTAGGATGACCTAGGTGGAGGGCGGTTATGGGTAATTTTATGTACCATGTGGAGATGTAAGGAGTACAGGAGGTGGGGGGCAGTTTATGGGTAGATTTAAATGTACCCAAGGTTGGGAAATTCAGGAGTGACAAGAGGTGTGGGCAGTTCGGGGTATATTTTATGTACCAGGGTTGGAGATGTAAGGAGGACAGAGGTGTGGGCATTTAGGTGTATATTTATATACCAGGTTGGAGATGTAAGGTTGACAGGAGGTGTGGGGAACATTTATGGTATATTTTATGTACCAGGTTGGAGATTAAGGCGGACATGAGGTGGAGGGCGTTTAGGGTATATTTATTTACAGGTTGGAGATGTAAGGAGGACAGGAGGTGGGGGCAGTTAGGGGTATATTTATGTACATGTTTGGAGATGTAGGAGGACAGGAGGTGTTGGGGGGCGTTAGGGTTATATTTATGTACCAGGTTGGAGAGTGTAAGGAGGACGGAGGGGTGGGGGGGCAGTTAGGGGTGTATTTATTAGGCCAGGTTGGAGATGTAAGGGGGACAAGGGTGTGGGGACAGTTAGGGAATCTTTTATGTACCAGTTTATAGCTGACCGATAAAGAGGACAGTTGTGTGGGGGTGGTTAGGGGTATATTTATGTACCAGGTTTGGAGATGTCATGGGGACAGGAGGTGTGGGGACCGTTATGGGTGTATTTATTCCCGGTTGGAGATGTAAGGAGGACAGGATGTGTGAGTGATTAAAAGCAATGCACAGCACTTTGAATTTGATTCTCTGGACAATTGGCATCCATTGTTAGGATTGCAGAGAGAGCAGCCGAGGAGGAGAGGAGAGATGAGTCTAACGCTGGTGCTTAAGAAGAGAAGCACATTCAGGTCCTCTTAAGAGCTGCCCACACACCTTTAAATCTCTCTGTCAATCTCCTTTAGAACAACTATGTAAGTGCTGGGACCGTCAGTGAATTGAACAGAAGTCGGACTTGATGGTTTAGAAAGTCCCTCATATTACATATTTTGGTAAACAAAAGAGATCTAAAGGAAATCTGACGATAAATCTAAAGCTGTATGGGGCCCTTATTACCTAGTCTCCGGACATGTAAGGGGGAGAGAAGTGGGTATCTGTTTCAATACCCTTACCACCACTCATTTGTAGTGTAAGATTCGTATTGGACAAATCGAACCATGTATGCCCACCTTAAGCTACAACTATATGAACTTTTTATTTTTCCTCTTTAAACCTCGATTCCGCATCTTCTTTTGTCCTCTACGGGCCGAAGCTCTGACTAAAGAAGCCCTGAGCACCTTCTGGAAATGCTTGTTCCCCTCGTGAGAACCCTTGTCCCTCTTTGATGCGGACATCATACCTCTGCGCTTACATTTACACAATCTTACTTGCTTGAATTACGCGGCAGTGTGAATACCGAAATAAATTAATGACCAGAGATCAAGCGATGCCAGTGTGGATCACGGATGACAACCGAACCGAGAGGGGCCGCTGCCTGGGGGGTGGGCCATCTTACCGTTTATTTTATACTTTCTGATCTTTGAACTGGCGTCATGCAGTTTGTCTGAATACACAGTATTTCATTAAAATTATAATTAAATGTAGGTCCCATCGCCTCATGGAAGGAACAAGTGTTGGCCGAGCCTGCCTAACTGAGAAGCCTTCTGGGGGAATTTTTTTTAAGTTAGTCACTCGCCAGCTTTTTCTTGTACAGTGGTCATCAGTATGCTGTGGGCATAAGTAGGAACTGTGGGGATTCCAAACCCCCATTCAATCAACCCCATTCTAATTCTAACCATCCTTATGCAGGTGTGACACATAATTTTTTAGTGAGCTCCTCCGATAGTACCAGGAGATGGTGTTTGTACTCAGCCCATATGTAGGGTGGTCTTTTCCTCACTGTCTCCCTCACTGTCCCTGGCTTCAGCCATCCTGCATGGTAGATTCTTCCCTGTTCCTGATTTGAAGGCCTCCGAATAAGGTGTCTCCATCACACAGGTCACCAGCTTGGCTTTGGGTCACCGTAACTCTCACATAACACATGTTTGAACCCCGCAGAGGGCCTCATACTTCCGTAGTACCCTGAAATGTTCTAACTTAGTAACTAACCCGGAGAGACCTGCAGTCCAAATGTCAACCTTTTGTAGTCATATTCCAGCTGTCACCCAGTGCTTTTCTCTTGCAATTTTAAAACCCTTAAATATGCCGACTCTGAACTTCTAAGGGGTTGGGATCTTGTGGATTGAACGTCAGTAATTTTACATTCCAATGTCCTCACCCCTAACTGTACCTTTCCCTGCTGTTACCAAGGACATAAATTGTAATACATGTAACATTTAGCGGGCGGCCGCCCAGACACGGATCGCCTCCAGTTGTTAGTACGCATATGAGCTGTGTAACAATAATGCCGTAAACGCAGAGCTAGGTTTTTTGGTCCCTGGTGAGTACCAGAGTTACCACTTATGTGCACCCCCTTATGGTCAACAGTGAGTGAGACTTGACGTGGTTGCATCGCCCCATGGTTGCTCGTTCATGGCCACTCACAACTGACCGGTGTGGGCATCCACATCCAAATAATGGCTGGCACACAAAGGTGCGCGCGGAACCTCTGGGTGACCATCTCTCCAGCCATCGGTTCTCTGGCAGTCCCGAAACAATCCTGCATGTAGGGTACTTAAATTTCTAAGTGGCCGTACACGGACTGAATTTTCATTCCATTTTGCAAATGATTTATCGATTTGCGCTGTTGTGGCAATGGTTGGTTACGATCGATCGTTGCTTACCTGAGGCGATCAATCCCACTCCAAGAAATGACATTTGGTAAATCCCTGTTTCGAAGTCGCCCTTACTTTGGATGAAATTGATTGCGCATGGGTAACAACCTATATCTGGTAATTTTTAGTAGGCTAAACAAATGTCCATGGGCTCTGTTTAAGGCTATGCCTCCACTTCGTTGTGTGCTCCTTCGGCGGACCCCCTAACGTTAAGCGTGGGTCCTTGATGGAGCAATACACATTGGCCTGCCCGTGCAATCCACTGTTCACAATGAACGTTAGCCGATTCACCGATCCGCCACTGATCTCCATGCCTTGTGACCCTCCATGTTAAGCATAGCAAAACTTTTCCGTCCTCAGCTGTCTAATGGTAATTGTGGACTTGTCAGTCTAAGCTTTGTAATTCACTTGAGCTGATAACGCATCAGACTGAAAGAACAAACCCTCTTTCTCAATGATACTACAGTCCTCTGTTTAAGTTTGTCCTCCCACAGCGTTGTGTGAATCCGTCAGGACCCCTACGTTAAGCATGTCCCGTGGATCACATACACTTTTTAAACCTGCTCAGGATGCTGGTTTTCCCCGGCGCTGAGCCAATCCTCTCCTATGCAAGGGTTAGTGCAGGGCGTTACCCCTGCATCGCCAGAATGTGTGAACAGAGGGTCCGCCAGTAGTACATGTATGTTCTCCGTCGGACCTCCCCCGCCCAATGCGCTATGTAGGGGGTCCCACACAATGCAAACATATAGCCTATGGAAACATAGTCTGAGGTTATCTGACATTCATTCACTGGTGAAATGATTAGTACCTGGCTTTCTAAAAAGGCTGAAACAAAAACTTCTAAACGAGCCTGTGCAAGAACCGGTTGTAAATGTGATCTGATAGTGGATCATAAGGGTGGGAGCTGTAAGATGATTTCCCCATTAGACCCTCAATTGTTCAAATCTATAGGGCGAACTGAATTGCATTGGCAAACATGACACTGACTTCAGTTCTCCCGTCACACAATAGCTTCATTGTCACACATCTTCCCTCTTCTTTGTACGTATTATGGTTATCATTGAGACAATGACCAGTATAGCCTTCTTCCTATCCTATATAGTTTGAGTTTGGATAATCTGGAGAACCCCATCCTTCTACAAATCCACTTTAAAACTGTCGGGTCTTAGCTAAGTTGCCTCGATGGTTTTAGTTGTGACTGGGGCCTATTGCTGGTCATACACCTTAGATCTCGCTGTCAGATATCCTTTATATCTACCAACATAGTTAGTCGGGTCCTCTGCGATTGAACACAGGTAGAACTTGCATGGTTTAGAAAAGTCTCTCATATTACATGGTTTTGTAAAACAAAAGAAGCTCTAATGGAAACTGACAACGAAATCTACAGGTGTATGGGACCCTTAGTTCAGTAGTTTCCACAGACTTAGCGTCGCATTGGTGGTGTATCATAACCCATAAGCTAAGCAAACATGGCTGATTTTAATATACTTTAGCACAATCAAGCGCCGTAGAGCTGCTTATGTTCCTTTCTTCAAATGATCCTCGATCAGTTGAACAGGGAAACCCACCAACATTTGTTAACCCTGTTGGACTTCTTTACTTTGGATTTGGGCAGTGCTTTTGCAAATGTCTTATGGGAATCTACCCCATGTTGCCCGCAAGAAGCCCTCAGAGACCTGCAAACTAATTGGTGAGAAGTTTATCTTATATTGTAAACCATTCATATTGGTTTTTACCCCCGGGGGGAACCCAGGGGTGCACATAGTTTTACTCTGGTACTCAAAAGTGCCAAATACCTAGCCTTGCGTCCCGGCATTATTGTACACATCTCATATTCATATGTTCTAACACTGGAGGCGCTCCGTGTCTGGGCGGCCTCAGCTAAATGTCACATGTATACAATTTTATGTCACTTGGATAACTGCAGGGAACAGATGAAATAACTATGAAAGGTTGCAGTTTATGGGTGACCGGAGCTCATCTGAGCTGGTCTGTCTGCACCCGTCTGTGGGTGTATGGCAGGCATTAGCCTGCATTGTTCCTCCATTAATTTATCTTTTTCTTTTACCACCAATACAACTTTACATTATTGAACTAGGTTGTGTGCCTCTTGTCCCTGTTCCTATAAGTGTTTTACAGGGGACCCCCTTCACATCAAGAACTGCACACAGCCACGCAAATTTCTCACCTGTATATTATTCTGATAGATTTACCATTTGATTATCTGTATTCTACTCTGCGAGTTTCACCCAGTTCTATACACCATCTAATGGCCTTTCTGGCCGCTGACCCCACTCCTACTGTGATCACTGATGTATTTGTCTCATGCAAGGAGAGGACAAGACGACACTGGTAAGGCTGACCTACTTAAGGTGTTAAAGGTCTACTGTGTTGATTGATAAATACCAAAGCCACTGAGAGATATTACATACATGCATGTAATCATGTCATCATGTTGGTCCTATTGACTGCCGTATCACAAACTTTTGAATCTACATGTGATATGTAAATGTACACCCCAGCCATGATTTTGTTACTTTAGAAACAACTCAACATTAAAGTACCTTGACATCCTCTTTTTCACTTTCAGAAAGTGATTTTGTTGTATAAGGGACAATCACCCCAACAAGGACACAGACATGCATAAAAGCTAGAGACCCATTTGATCAAAGCAAATGAAACATTTTGGCATTACAAGCAAAGTGACTACAGTAATAAATATGCCAACAGAGGACATACACCACCCTGGCACAAGTTGGGTAATTCACTGATCCAGAATGTCCTCAGTACGGGCACATCCATGCCATATATACATAGCGGTCAAGTACTAACATTGTTCACCCCTCTTTCCAGATTAGTATTGTTCCCATAAATTTGCTCAGCAACTGAGCTGACTAAACAGGAATACTAATCAGGGAGGATGGTGAAAAAGAGGAGGAAGTGAGGGGTGGGGGGGCAAGAAGGTTTAAAGCGAGGGTGGGGCGTTACCTTTGCTGCTTGTCTGGAGGATGCAGGATGTGGGAAATAAGGTGGGAGGGGAACATTACTGTTGTCAGGAGCATGTGCGGGGTGGGTAGTTAGGAGGAAGGGGAACATTACCGTTGTTGGGGGG
>CM070038.1:10048317-10064057 GCA_036250615.1 Ptychadena robeensis | reverse complement strand
CCCCCCCCCCCGGTGGCACAAGAACAATAAATGGAGGGCAGGTGGGGATGTCTTCCATAAAGAGGAAAGAGGCGCGTCTCCTTTATGCATTCCGGCAACTCCCCTCAGTCAGGCATCCATACAGCCTATGCTAGCTGAGATGTTATGACTTCTCATAGTAAGCGTTTTAGGCATCAAGGGCATGCCTCCCATTGGATGGACTGCGTCTGCGCATGCATTAATTGATCTCAAAGTCCAAACAGGTCCTAAGATCTTGAATACTACTTAGAGATGAACTCCCATACACACTCCAAAAGTTGTTTTGTAAGGTCCATTTAGAGCATTAACTATATTTATATATTTTAAGAAAATTTTGACTGGTAAATGCTTACATGTCTTAATAAACTGGTCCTCCTCTTTCTAATATATTAGAATCTGGTCAGTACAGGGGGGGTGAATCTTTAGCAATGGCAATATTACTATATGCATTTTAGGTAGTTTAGTATTCCTAGTCTCTGAGGTATTCCAAAAGGTGTTCCCATTCACTATCTTGGCTTAGAACAGGGAAGTACAAAGTAAACATTCTCAAGTCAGGGCAGACAAAATGGTTTCAGGGCACGTGTTGCATTGTCATTGCTGCGACATGGCAACCCATGGGCAATCTACTGGGCATGACATCATGCACACGATCACCCTGACACATCCCGTTGATGACAAAAAGTGGACATAAGTTCTAAATAATGGTGATGATGAGAATCGCTTTTTGTTGATTTTTGTTGGGGCTGCTATGCCTCCGACATAGAAAAACAGGTGTCCTGTTCGTACCATCCCAGTAGCTGCACCAATGGAAGGAACAAACAAAAAGGTCGCCTTAAAGTAATTTACACGTATTTTGTAACTTGCTCTCACAACATTGGTTTATAGTAGCCTGAAGTTCAGTTTTTTATATCTGATGATACAATCAAATTTAGTATAGAAAACAACAATGAGGACTCTAAAGCTAAGCCACACACAGGGTAGATTCCCGTTGCAATCGACCACCCATCAATCACAGCAGTGGTGACGTCACCACGCTTTGTGATTGAATCGGGGATCAATTTGAAACGGAAATCAATGTGCCACCACATGGGCACAGCGATTACCAGTTCAATGAAGACGGCTAGCTAGAGTTCTCTACGGCATCTCAGCATGTAAAGCCGAACACGCTGGAAACTGAAGAGAAATCCAGCCAGCTTCTCTCCCCGTTAGAGCCCGGCTGCAGTTAAGAGTGCTGACTCGCCCCCTTCACACAGACTCTGCTCTATCAGCGCGGGCTGTCAGTTTGTATGAAGATGTCGGCTTTTCCCTGCACTCTAAATTCTTTCATGTAGAGTGTTGGTGATTGAATGTGATTGAATGTGGTTTTCCAACATGTTGGAAACCATTCAATCGAGGGTACTTCGAGGGGGCTCTATTGAACCCCCTCGAAGGACAGCACACACAGGAAGGTTTTTAAGCAGATTCGAGTACAAATCAATCACCGTGGACGCGGCACGTTGATTGATTGTACTAGAATCGTTTTACAAAATCTCCCGTGTGTGCCTAGCTTAAGAGGTTTCATTTACCGGGGCGGTTTTCAACCCCCCCAATTAGCAAAACAAAGTGGCGAACGTGTGCGGGTGGTCTTTTCAGGCTCTACCCTGATAAACCTGACAGACCTGTCAACCCTCCCGTTTTTGGTCGGGAAAAGTCACGTTTTTTATGTGCTTTCCCAGCCAAATACCGATTTCTAAGAAATCCCGGATTTTCCCGGGTTCTTCAAAATCGAGCTGATTAGCAGGGAGAGGGCGTTACTCCCCTCTCGCCGCGCACACAGGGTGGAATATTAAGCAGGAGAGTAACGCCCTCTTCCTGCTAGATCAGCTAAAAGACTGGACAGACACCAGGGGTGACGTCAGTGAAGTCACTTCCGGTACGTGGAACATGGAAGAACCACGATCACATTATACCGGAAGTGACGTCACTGACCTGACACTTCCTGTACTATCCCCCGGTTTTTAAATAGCCAAACTTGACAGGTATGTAAACCTGTCAATGGAGGAATTATCTAAACATCCCCGAAGCACCTGCACAAGTGTGCCAGCAACTCTTAGGACAGGAGTGCCCAGTCGTTTTCCAGGCTGCTGTCAGCGCCCATGTAAATTTTGCCCTAAACCTAAAGCATAAACATGCAGACACACCTTATACCATGACAAGCTTTTTACTTAAGCAGGGAACACATGCTCGATATTGGAGCCATCACGATGACGTCATCATGCCTGCTGTAAGATATCGGGGAGCTGGAGACACCGGCACTATTGTGTCTCCAGCTTCGATGATGCTTTGCATGGAGGACCCCGCGGGTCCCCATGCAAAGCAACGGACATCGACTGCGATTTAGGGTCATGTCCGATATCCCTGTTTTTTAACAGAATTGATTGGTCCCCGCTCGAAAACAGGGATGGCTGCATATGATAGGGCCAGATAGATGGCCATGAGTGTGCACGGGGCTCGCCACAGCGGCCATCGATCTAGCCCATAATCTACACGTTACACTAGTTACATTTGCTTTTGACTTCTTATGAGATCTGAAGTTATATTTGGTAATGACACCACACAGTGCTGCTTACTGTCCTTGCCAGAGGAAAAACTGGATTTTATAGTGCAATTGGATACCCATTTTCAGTTAAAATAATGTATAAAATATTGTTTACCAGTCATTAGATTGTGAAGAAGCAATATGCAATCTCCTCTACCAAATGGACTTTGCTCCACACAAAGACACAAGGAAGAACACGCTATTGCTGTCAATACAACCGTACAGACGGGCACACGATCAGTTGAACCCGTTCGATGGGGTGACCGAGTGCATGTCGATTGGACTGGAATAAAGGAGCACCACCTTTAAATGCCTATTCCAGTTCTAACCGGGATTGGCGTCCAGGACCAGGAATGCAGATCAAGCAGGATTAACATACATGTCTATGATACCTGCTTGTCCAAACCTATCTTCGAGCTGGATGGGTTGATCCTACTTGAAGACAGGGGTAGGCGCATTGGATGCATGCGCAAATTAACGTCCGGAGCCCAAAACAGGTCATCGATATCATGAGGCCCAATCTGTACAGTTGTGGCACTTCTACAGGGGATTAGTGCGCAGATCTGAAATAATCACACACTGAGCATACAAAATACATATGCCTTTTCCCTTTTTCTAATATTTGATTTCCTTCTTTAATTCATTCAGCAGATGGAATAAGCAGAATGAATCCCCGTGTCCATACTCCGATATTATTGACTTTCTTACAGAGCTCGGTTTCTTGGGTGGTTATTCTCACAGTTTGAAGAATAATTCCCAGGCCGGTATTAAAACTTTTCAGCACCTATAAATTAAGGAATAGACTTCGAAGCGTGTATGATCTATGATCATGTGCGTTGATTTAATGACCGATGATGGAGCCTGAATCACGGCTAGTGGGAAGAGCTAAAATAAGCATCTGGAGCAAGGACAGGGAAGAAATTACAGCATCTCTGCCCTTAATAAAGAATTTTGACTACATGTTGCTCAGGAATATTTTTATCAGCCTTACGTAATCTCCTTAATATCTTTTTATCTGCCTGTGGGAGCCCTTGATTTCCTACAGGACATAGTACATTCCAAATGATAGGAAGCTGTGCTTACCAAAAATAATGGTATTCACAAATCAAGACCTACCCAGGGGTGTTAAATCCAGTTATACGATGGGGCACAGTTAAAACCTTTGACCAACCTTTATATTTATTGAATAAAAGTCTACATTTGTGGGATAGACTACACTGCAAGGGGATTGGGGGCGGTCGTAGGCAGATCGGTGCCCTAGGCGAGCACCCCCTCTGGCGACTCAACACCTCTTGCCCTCCCCTAATAATTCTCCCGGAGGGTGCTGGTGAGTCAAAAATGGACTTGTGGGTCATCCTCCAGAGACCAAGAGGCAATCTGTCCCTGGGTGGCGTCGCCACTTGATAGGCTGTCCAGATGCTGCCCCCCCCCCCCCAGCATGAGGCCGCCCTGGGAACCCAACCATATAAAAAAACGCTACTGAGATGGATGACATCACTGACTGCCATTTGGGAACCAGCGGTTGGCATAGGACTTTATAAAGGATAAAGGACTGGTGGCGAGGGAGCAGAGGGGCAGAGTAAGAAAGGTTAGCTCGGGGTTGATTTTCATTACCAATGGTGTTAACCCAGAGGGTAGTTACAGGGTCAACCCCATGGTGGCCGTGGGGGGCCAGGCCTGTCCAGATACTCCAATGTGCCCCTCGATTGGGGCTCCCCGACCACATTATAGGGTGAGTGAGCGTGCCCCCCTCCCCCCCCACGATTGATTACACAACATCGCCCGTCCATGCCCACAGCTCTTGTCCCTCTGGTGCCGACCTGGTTGCTTACCTCCATGACATCAGTGATGATGACGTCAGGGAGGTGGGGGGTGCCTTCCACAAAAAGCTGGATGTTAAAACAGGTGAGAGTGTCCTGGGTCCTCACTAATGATACCGGGAAGAGTGTACAGGCAGTTTTGTGTTTCGGGAATCAACTGCCGAATCAATATGGTGTATGGTTAGCCTAAGAGTTCCATACATACATGTATCCTTTGATTTCTGAATGATTGATCCGCGTGCATTATTCGAGAGATCAATCTTTCGGGAATTGAACAAATCTATCCTTTCTTTGAGCCGGATCGATCCCGCTTAAAGAGGGTCGTCTTAACAGGGAATGGACATGTCCATTAATCCTGTTCGATCGCCTTTACTTAGGATGGTGGCCAGGAAGGCAAGTTGTGCACATGGATTATTCACCATTCATGTTGACAAGATCGTTAGCAGTGTAGTGTTGAATGGGTATCAACCAATATGGGGACCTTTAAGATGGCAACTCCAGACCAGACCTGTACACCTTCCATTTGGCCAGGAAAGTCAAGCTTTTTTATTGTGGTCTTTCCCGGCGAAATCACCCAATTTTAAGAATCCTGGATTTCCTTCTAGTGATTAAAATGGCGTGATTACAGAGATGGGCGTTACTTTCCTTCCAGCGACGCCCGGTTCACCAGCAGGAAGAAGGTTACTATTCTTTCGCGGCCGCTCAGGAGCAGAAAGATCCCGCCAGTGGAAGAATTCTTTCACAGAGACCGCATAGAGAAGGCCGGGGTTCTCTAGTGAAAAAACCCCAGCTTAAAACATGACGTCACTTCCGTTTTTTTGTTATTTAAATTCCTGCAAACGAGCGGGGAATTGTTGTATCTTCTTCCTTGAATAGGTGGGCGTACTGAATTTTTTAAAGTGTTCCGATCCGCCCTGTTCGCAGAACAGTCCTTGGTTCGGCCACCACCCCATAATACTTGAGTCACGTGACGTCACTTTACGTTGAGGAAGTTCGGAAGATCCGTATTTTTCTTCCTTTAGGTCCCATGTTTATACCGGAAGTGACACTCCACTGATCATTCACTTCCTGTTATGTTACCCGTTTTTTTTTTCAAAACTTTGACAGCTATATGCTATCTCCAAGATCTTCGAGGTATATTGGAAACTTCCTGGAATTACTTTATTCATTGAGGATAGGATAAATTATTTCTACGTAATTATCACCCCTAGCAGACTGGTGATTTTTTCCATACAGAATTTCACTGTTATATTGCTCTCAATAGACCAGTAGAAGTTTATCCCTGATGTAACTTAGATCGTTGAAATCACAGCAGATTTATTGTGTCATTAGTGAACGGTTGAAGATGAACTTCGCTGCTTACTTACGTCTCTGGGGTGCACTGAACGTCGACGTATTCTTGGAAGATATCCGCCGAGAGCCTTTGCTGGCAGTTTGTTTCACCGAGCGGGTTTTTCGTTCGTATTCACTCACAGGCCATCCCAGAACTCTCCAGGTTTTCTTCGCTGAACACTTCCGTCTGAAGGAAAGGCACGGAATGCCGAGGCGGCCCATCTAAGGTAAAAGATCTCTGATCAGACCACCACAACTGGTTCGTTTTCATTAAACAGCTGCGTACGAGTCCTAATCATATAATGAATCATGTTCCCGTAACATCATACTACTACTATCTACACAGGCAGCGCTGAGCTATTCATTACAATCTAAAGTATTCTCAACCAAGGGTCCTGCTTAGGAGTGGAAGAGTGTTGTAAGAAACAACTTTTTCAAACTTTAACCTCAAAAATCTACTCCAGGGAGAGGACTATCCTAAAGATGGAAAAAACATTTTTTTTGTCTTTTTCAGTCCCTGAACATTCTTGCAAGGTAAAATAGCTCAGCATCCCAAGAGGCTTGGAATTGTGTTTCCACTTCCCTCCAGCCAGTCCAAGAAGCCAATGGTAGGATGGTTCAGAAGAGTGTGTCAGGCGTTCTTAATCTTAGCAGTGTAGTCTATACCAGTGGAACTCAACAACCTGTGGAGTCGGGACAACCAATAGATTTTCCATCCCACAGGGTTCCACCGAGTTCACTGAATGTGGGACGACGGGAAACTAAGCTGAGGATAGGGTTGTAGTCTAGCAGGAACACAAGGCCTGTATACTGGAGCAGCTTCGAGGTTCCACCCCCGCAGCAGCGTGATGAACTGTCATCAGCAGGACGCAGCCTGGGTGCACAGGCAGCAACTGACTGTGTCTCCAGACTCAGCCAGTTGCTTCGCAATGGAGACCCCCGTGGTCTCCCATGTAAAGCAAAGGGACAAATCGGACCGGTCGATTCCCCAGAGCATTGCTCGAAGCGGGACCATGTAATTCTGGCCAATCCCATAAAATATCTATACCCTGTGTTCCCAGCTATAACTCTCCCTCATCTAAGTTTCCACCCCCGCACTCACATCATCTTCACATAGCAGCCTTTGGGAATAACATAATAAGAGAGGAGACATTTCACTTTAACCCTGGGCGTGTCAGAAGTGATGTCATTAGAGTGACACTTCGCACCAACACTTCCACATTTCGAATAACGGAAGTGAAAAACTTCCCAATGTCACTTTCTACTTTCTGGTAGGGGTTTAAAACGGATTCAAAAAAAGGTTGATCAGAATACACTAGCAATGACTGAACTCACTGACCAAACTTATAGAGAAAAACACTTTAAACCAATCTGGGGCACTCAATTAAAACTGTTTTACCCATGTAGCAGGATTACTAAACAACGTGGTAGAGAGATAAGTTCGAGTCACATCAATAATTTTTACTGCAATCGTCCAAATACAACACTCATGCTATCTTAAAGTTGAGCCACACATTGTTACTGTTTGTAAATCAGCCATGTTAATACGCTGTGTGAGATGTTGAGGCTATTTTGATAACATGAAGTTGTCTTTTTTCTACATTTACATTCTAAATTTACTACGTCTATAACCTATACACTCATAACAAAATAATATGTATGGCAACCAGTGCTCACCACTTTTCTCCATAACGTTAAATAGATTCTCCTGAGGTGGGTAAGTTGTTAGTGGCAGCTATGTAAAATGTTGGAAACATTTTGCTTGAAAACGGTATTCCACTATACATACTTTCCCATACTCACCAAATTTCAAATGTCCTCCACAAAAACCCCCCCTTGTCTACATCTCTCTGGCAATTTTGGTGATGCAATCAAGTTCTCCCAAAGTTTAGACTAGTCAAAAAATTTAATTCGACCATTTCTTTCTAGTCAATTAGTATGCATTGTCATAGTTCTGCTCCTCAATAGTATGATCATTGTCATGGTATGTCAATAGTATGTCATTTTCATGTTATATGTCAATAGTGTGTTTATTGTATGTCAATATTATTCTGGCCTTTTACCATAGTATGGTCAACTAGTGTGTCATTATCCATAGCTTTCCCGCCAATAATACTGGCATTGTCATGTGGTGTCAATAGTAATGTTCACTTGTCATGTGTGTCAAATAGTATGGTCATGTCTGTCATGTCATAGTGTGTTCAATATTGTTATTTCTGTCAATAGTACTGTACATGTGTCAGGTTATAGTCCAAAAAGTGTGTCCATTGTCATGTTGTGTCAATCGATTATCAACATTGTCATACGCTGTCCAATAGTAATGGCATTTGTCATGTGTGTCAATAGTTAATGTCGTTGTACACTGTATGTCAATTTCGTATGGCATGTGTCATGCCATGTCAAAAGTATGGGGATTAGTTCATGGTGTGTCAATAGTATGGCAATTTGTCATGTAATGTACAATAGTATGTCAATGCCATTTCATGTAATGTCCAATAATATGTTCACTTGTCATACGTCTGTCCAATAGTATGTTCATTGTCATGGTATGTCAATAAATGTATGGTCCATGGTTCATGTATGTTAATTAGTATGACATTGTCATGTATGTCAAGTAGTATGTTCATTGTCCATAGTCTTGCCCAAAAAGTATGTCATTGTCATGTATGTCAAGAGATATGTCATTGTCAGTAGATCAATCATGCTATGTCATTGTTCATTGTTGTCCAATAGTATCGTCCCATTGTCATGTATTGTCAATTGATATGTTATTTGTCCATTGTATGTAGTTTGTTCATGAGAAATAGAAATGTTTTGTTATATTTCTTCAGCGTGTTGCATGATGTGAAAAGTGGGTGGGAGGAACCCCCGGGAAAGGTGGAAAGCATCACATTTGACTTGAAAACGTATTCCATACTACCTTCGTATACTTCACATTTTATTGGGACAGGACGTAGATCAAATGACCTGGGTATGCCCACCGCCTGGTCTTCATCTCTGTCAGTTCAATACACGAATCTGTCTTTGGGCAGCGAGAAAGATTATACATAATTCCTGTTTTGCTTTCTGCTTCTGTCTTCTTAGAATCACACGGGACAACGATTTAATAAGGTCTGTAACTGCCTACTGGTACCCAAGAACCTTAACCAGTTTAAAACAATGATGTTCATACGCTGGTGGACTGGTTTTGGTGGAAGATGTTTAGGCCGAACCTGTTTCGCCTATCATCGCTGCCACTCCATTCCTCATCAAACTTTGCCCTAACTCCCACTTATAATCCCCCCTGCCCATAGCCTCCTCCACATCCACTCTCACCATCCTCACCTCCGGCAACCCCCCTCTCTTTCCTCCCTCATCCCCCTCCCACTTCATTCTCCAGGATAAGATTGCAGAAACCCAAATCTTAAAAACATCCTATCGCTAAAAAACCACCATAAGTGATTAAATGTAACAAAAGACTCATATATCTTTATGAGAACAACTTTGGTTTAAATACTGTTGATATTATTGTTCATCATGTGTCTGTGAGTCAGTAGCCAGGTAGCTTGTTGAGTCTAATTTGCGAATATTTTCGGGGAAATAACCAGTGGATATTTGCAAATTTTTTGTATACCGTATTTGCCAGGCGTAATATGACGACTTTTTTCAGTACCAACCTTAAAATACCTCCCCAAAAGGTCGGGGGTGTATCGGGTCGTATTATATACGCCAGGCCTGCGCAGGGCAGGGGTGCAGGGGACACTCGTATGAGGAGCTGTGAATGGATGGCATGCCTGCCGACTGCTGGCTGCGCGCTGAGCTGAGATTACATTGGTAACAATGAGCAGAAAAGCAGTGTTGCCTAATGGGCTACAAGGACGGCCTCTCTACTCTCACAGAGAACACACATGCTGTAAGAAATAAAATCTGTTGTCCAAACTTTGGAAACATTTATAGCTGAGAAAAACATTTAATAGTATAATGATCAAACTTTCAGGGTCAGTAATGCTCACCCTACTACTACTTACATACCCCGCAGTTTCACCCCACTCTACTAGACTATAAATACTTATAAGTTTACATTTACAGCTAAATTCCAGCCACCAGACAATGCTTTTTCATGGCCAAGTGATCATAACCTCACTCCTATAAATGCAACATTTAACTTGCCTAACATTGGAACACATATATCTTTAAATAATCCCTGCAATGGTTTAGAAACCTTGAAACTTTGTGTGGTTTACTAGTGATACCCCTCTAAGGACTATATCCCATGCCAAAATTTTTCAGGTCCCTGAGCATAATCCTTCCCTACTAATAGCCCCCTATAAAATATTGCTTTCCCTAGTGTAGCATAAAAGTCACTACTTACTACTCTGCTGCATACATGCTTTCACTTACTCCTATCCTTACTAATCACAAGAAAAGCATTGACTATCTAAGCGTGTTTGGAGCATCTGTGGGTTGAAAAGTCACGAGTAGACATACATTTTTTTTTATTTGGTGTGCGTTGGAAGAGGGGGTAGTCTATAACGGCGAGTATACTAACAAAACTCTATATTTTTAACTGTAAACGTTTGGGGCTGTCGTTCTTTTTTAACGCCCAATAGTCGTCTTATCACCTGCGGCAACTATACGGGCTATTTAGATTATATGTGCTGGCAAGCTTGGTACATGCATTGCGTGTAATATAAATCACACATGTGATACAAAAATATGGCATTGCGCTCATACTTATCGCACATGGCACTGGCCATACGCGTCAATTTCGGTATTCTATGGATATCGAACGTCTATTAGTAGAATAGGATCGATTTATTTTACTTGACATTTACTTGAATTTTCTTCTCACAGCATACAGGTTCTCGACCTACCTGCCTCCTTACGCAGAAGAAGGCCAAACCATGTCACTCCCTGATTTTCAGTCCGATTCGATTTAAAAACAATCGATTTTGTTTGCTGCATCGGTCTCTACCAAAAATCGGTCCAAATGCCACATCGGTCTCGACCGATGAACTTCGATCGAACTTTTGGGAAATAAGTCGGTCGGACATGTGATCGGACATGTTGGAAAAGGCGAAAAATGTTTTCTCGATCGAATCTAAACTTGTATTCAAATCGGCTCTACTATTTCTTATGACCCCGACGAATTTAGGTCCGATCTAACTAACTTATCATACTTTTACTTACCTGTTTCAAACATTGTGGGGTGTTGTTATCATCTGTCCAAGGTGTTGTGCTAGGATGTTATATATGTTTAAATACCCTTCTCAGCTTGTATTTCTTCTCTCTTTTTATTTTTTATTCATGTGAACCCCTACACCCACTGAAGTTGAGGACCCTGTTTCCACTATGATTAGCCGCTCCCCATCAAAAGGCAAAGCCACCCCCCCCCCCCCCCCCCAAAACCCCCCCCACCCCCCACCCCCAGGACAGACACCAACCCACAGATACCTGGCCCTTGGCCAACACTCCCATTCGGGTGGTAACAACTGTGTGCCATAATAAGCTGCCTGATCACCGGCCACATACACCCTTCACACTTCCCATAAACACTCATAAAATCGTCACGATGGCAAAGTGTGTCGATCGACAGTAGGTAAAAATGCGAAAATAATTGGTTTGCTTTAGTTGTGGGGTATAAATGAAATACAGGTCGGGGGAAAATCGGGGCATGTATGGGGGCCCTTAATTATTCCTCCGGCTGGACCAAGCGCGCGAAAGGTCCCGGCTGGCAGGAAGAATTTCTTTTCACTAGAGACCCGGTAGAGACAGCTGGACACAGACCGACAGTGATGTCCGACCTGATGCCCACATTTGGTTTAGGAACAAGGATTTGTGCTGTTTCCATATACAAAAATGGACCCAGATCGAAAATTACTCGGACGCATTTGCTAATTGTTTCTCAGTGGAGCCCATGCGCAGGCAGTCATGGCCAAAGTATGTCTACACTGCTCTGGGGCTGAGTTGATCCATTGTGGCCAAACTACTTTTTTGGCCAACTCGAGACCCAAGACGAGTGGATGTGTTCAGCCATAGTACAGAACATCACTCCCACTGCCTCTGGATGATGGGAATCTGCTCAGGCCAGAACACTACTGTTTGACAAACCAGAACGCAATCCCCATCCGATGCTGTGCTGATGTTCTGTTGCACAGTACAATAATCTGAGGGGCCGTGCTGATCTTTTGCCACTTGGCAAGGACATGTTCTGGTAGCATTCACCCAGTCCAATTGTTTACAAGTCCCATAGCACAAATGTGTTTTTGTCACCCAACCAGCAACAGTAACCACCGAATTGATTTCTGGCATTGGGACTTGAAACTACTCGCCTCGCCCTGACCCTTGAATTGTCCCTCGACTCCCCTTCCCCCCTATCCTTTCCTGCCATACCCATCTGTTACCAAAATTTATTGGACAGAGACGACTTTTGGTATGGCCACTTGGACTTCTTGCTTTCCGGGATTACCCCAAGAAACAGCACTGTTCCCACCCTGGATTACTCTGGTGTTGGAAGTGACTGTGTTGCCCAGGATACATATCAAAATGCTAAAGATCTACTTCTAAAATTGTTAAGTCATCCCACACAACACCTTTTTTTTTAATAAAAAATTCTAACGATTTTGAGTTAATTGCAAATCCCTCTTGAACCATGGTATTATCACCACACTGGAGTATGTGATAAGAAGGTTGTGGGAACATTGGAAAAAAATGTTATGGCTACTAACATAAAATACTTTTTGCATCAAAATTTCAGTTCAAAAGTCAAGAAATCTATTTCGAATTTACTGCATATACATACATGTGGCTAGAGCAAAACAATATTTTTGTTCAAATGTTCCCACAACACCCTTTCTACATCACAACTAACAATGCAATTGTGGTGATGATAGTCATGTCCAGAGCTTTGCAATTCAGCTCACACAAAGTCAGCAAGTCGAAAATTTTGACCATCCCTAAGAAATAAGGAGCACTTGCATACATATGCCATTGTCCAAACCATCTAAGGGTCCAGCACTAAAGAAACCAGCAAGTACATTGACTGTCATGTTAGAGATGGTCGAATTTTTTCGACTTGCTAAAATTTGTTGTGAGCTGATTGCAAAGCCACTCTGAAAGTCATGAATATCATCACCAAAATTGCCTAGCCGACTGTAGAGAAGGGTTGGGGGGGGGGGAAACATTTGTTAAAAAAAAGTTTGTTGCTCACTATAGCGATCATGCAGTTTGTGCATAAAAATTCCGATTTTTTTCGAAATTTTCCACTTGACTACTTTGAAAATTAAATTTGTGAAAAACATGTTTTGTTTTTTTCTGTTAAGCTAAGCCATACAATTCGTGTTCGGATTCCATGGCCAAGTTGATCACTCTTACACCAATTGACTTCCGGACGATATCTCAGACGGGAATGGGAGTCTGCAATCCATCGACCATGATAAGCAGGAAATACCGATCGCTGCATATCACACCTTTGTCCGAGTGATCGCATACCAATTGATCGGTGCGGACTTCAGAATTGGATACCGACAGAGGAACCAACATGTTGTCGGTATCCAATTTCTTTATTTTTTTTTTGGAGCCCCCATCGAATTTCAATGTTGGTCTCTGTCGGCCTCCATTCTTCATACCCTTGCTGAGCCCCCGATCAATTGACCGATCACTCGGACAAGGTGGTATGCAGAGCTATGCGATCTCTCTTAAGTTGGCTGATGGATTGCAGCTCCCCATTACCGCACTGAGATTCCGCCGAATCAAGTGGGTTGAGTGATCAAGCTGTGCATGGAAATCGACTACACGTGTATGGCTAGCTTTAGAGACAATCCTTTCTTTTTTGCAGTATACCCCCGACCCTTTCTCTACAACTCCACGCAAGTTTGGTGACTAATACCCATGTTCATGGGTTTTGCAATTAACTCGTAAAACCGTAGAACGAAATGGTCAAATTTTTTAGTAAAACACAATTCGACCACTCTCTACTGTCCGTGTGTGGATGTGGGATGACATTACTGCACTGAGGTTGGGGCTGACTAGTTTACAACAAAAATTTAAAATAATCGAAAAATAATTTGAAACAAAACAAGATTTCATGTAGGGTCAGAGCAGCATAAGTGATTGCCACTTCCCAGTTGGATTATGTTATGGAAAACAAGTATTAGGAGATCACAAGTGTATATGGCAAAATAGTTAGTTTGTATGTTTGTTTTTCGGAAGGCGCAGATAGTGTGTTGCTCATAACAAAGAGGAAGGCAGCTTGCCCATCGCGTGACACTTCTCCTTGCCTTGAAGTCCAACACCATTCCGCACCCGAGTCATTGTAAACAACAGTGATCTACTGTCAAAAAACATACTCCTATCAGCACCAATACCCCATCACTAATTTCTAAACATTTATTCTTTAAAACTAGGACAGGAATTTTTTTTTTTGCAAATTTGTGGACGTTATAACTGGAACATCAATTGTCTAAACCCACCCTCATCTTGTATTACTTGGCTATAATTGTGGGCAACAACTACGCCACTGTGGGCCATATCCCGGCCAGCGTTTATCTGATTGGGACCACTCTCTGCTCTACGCATTGCTTGGCAGGGGATACACGACAGAGCACAGGTTCACTAAAGTCTACAGCCACACCACGGATGGATTGTTGGAATTCAATCGGTCCGGATTAGCCTATGACAATGTTTTTCATCGAATTGAACGACAAATCAAAAAAATGTCCACATGGTACGATCGACGATAATCGTTCGATGAAGGCAGAAAAAATATGATCAAATTTTGATCGGACATTGTTTGGAAAATCATCGTCGATTTGTGCCAAAAATCGTTGTTTATCATCGTCGATGTGTTTGTGGTGTTTTCTTTTCTCCTGGATGCGCATTAGAGTCGATATAACGATAATCATAGCACCACCTTCAATCTGAACTTTTCAATCATCCAATCGTTTCCATACCAAATCAATCGCTGTACGATTTTATAATCTTTTTTTATTCGATTTATTCAAAAAATCCATCACCACATAGCCCAATCACTATGTGGGGTAATTGTTGAACACGCATTAACGATCAATTGCGATCCGCCGATGGCATTACCTGACTCTAAATCGAGTGCATTCTGGCAACTCCCCTCAGTCAGGCATCCATACGCCTATGCTAGCTGCGGATGTTATGACTTCTCATGTAAGCGTAGTGCATCAAGGGCAAGGCCTCCCATTGGATGGACTGCGTCTGCGCTGCATTAATGATCTCAAAGTCCAAACAGGTCCTAAGATCTTGACTACTACTTTAGAGATGAACTCCATACACACTCCAAAAGTTGTTTTGTAAAGGTCATTTAGAGCATTAACTATATTTATATATTTTAAGAAAATTTTGACTGGTAAATGCTTTACTGTCTAATAACTGGTCCTCCTCATTTTCTAATATATTAGAATCTGGTCAGTACAGGAGGAATCTTTAGCAATGGTATACTATATGCTTTAGGTAGTTTAGTATTCCATGTCTCTGAGGTATTCCAAAATGTGTTCCCATTCACTATCTTGGCTAGAACAGGGAAGTACACTATTCTCAAGTCAGGGCAGACAACTGGTTCAGGGCACGTGTTGCATTGTCATTGCTGCGACATGGCAACCCATGGGCAATCTATGGGCATGACATCATGCAAACATCACCCTGACACATCCTTGATGCAAAAAGTGGACATGTTCTAAATAATGGTGATATGAGAATCGCTTTTTGTTGATTTTTGTTGGGCATGCCTATGCCTCCGACATAGAAAACAGGGTGTCCTGTTGTACACTCCCAGTAGCTGCACCAATGGAAGGAACAACAAGAGTCGCCTAAAGTAATTTACAGTATTTTTGTAACTTGCTCTCACAACATTGGTTTATAGTAGCCTGAAGTTCAGTTTTTATATCTGATGATACAATCAAATTTAGTATAGAAACAGACAATGAGGACTCTAAAGCTAGCCACACACGGGTAGATTCCCGTGCAATCGACCACCAATCAATCAC
>CM070038.1:9923513-9943036 GCA_036250615.1 Ptychadena robeensis | reverse complement strand
CCATCTACCATTACTGCAGGGAGACCAGGGCACCATCTACCATTATGCAGGGAGACCAGGGGACCATCTACCATTACTGCAGAGAGACCTTCTTCTTAATGATGGACATGCACTGATAAATGTTTCAATTCTATATATTTAAAATACAATCGTTTTTAGTTCATTTAAAATTTCTATCATTTTTACATTGCGATGACAATCTAGTTTTAACAATACACATATCCTTGTGAATGGCACTGAATGCTGTGAATAAATGGGTAGTTTGCTGATAATTCACACAGGTCTGGTGGCCTGTTGAAGTCAGCCAGGATTTTGTTGGTGCAGCGATAGAGAGTGACTGTTTCCCACGGTTGCCTGTAATATTCCACTGAACCCTCTTGTGTATAGAAATCTACCTCGATAGCTTATTATAAAAGGTTTCTTTTGTTCCTTACTTCCTGCCTTGCCAGCTGATTGGCAGAGAGTTCCAACTCAGGCTATCTTCTGGGGTTCCTCCAAATGTTTTTGGCTTGGGTCCCCAGCTAAAGTCTTTTAATGCATTGTAGAAGCATGCCCAGGAGTGCACATAAGTGGAACTCTGGTACTCAAAATGGGCCAAAACCTAGCTCTGCGTACCGGCATTATTGTTACACAGCTCATATGTGTACTAACAACTTGAAGGCACTCCGTGTCTGGGCAGCCGCAGCTAAATGTTACATGTATACAATTTATGTCTCTTGGATAACTGCAGCAAAGCATGAATAACTATGAAAGGTTGGACTTCTAAGGGTGTTGGAGATCTCATGGGATGATGTTGGGATGAAAGTAGCCATATGTAAGAGTAAAAGCTGATTAGAGAAAAGCACTGTGTGACAGCTGGAATTTGACTATGAAAGTATGACATTTGGACTGCAAGTAGGTTTAGGGGTTAGCTACTAACCCAGAAAATGTCAGGGTTGAACTACTTAGGTATGAGATCTGGGGGTTCAAACAGTGCTGTACTGTGAGAGTTACATGTGACCCAAAGCCAGCTGGTGACCTATGGATGGAGACAGCTAATCGGAGGATCAATCAGGAACAGGGAGGTCCATCTGCAGCAGAATCTACCATGCAGGAAGCTGATGCAGGGGACAGTGAGGGAGACAGTGAGGAAGACCACCCTACGTATGGGGTGAGTACCAAACACAATGTCCATGTCATCTGAGGAGCTCACTAAAAAAAGTTATGTGCACCCCTGAGCATGCCTATTCAATCAGTTACCCTGGGATGTTTATATGTAGACACATCCATCACAACACTTTAATCGTTCTTTTCCTGAGTGGCAATGCCACCACATTGATGATCCCAAAAGACGCGGGCACCCAAACACAGGGATATTGTTACTGTTGATGGACTGCTGTGGACGTGCCACTGAGAATGTTAGGATTGTGCCAATAACACGTCCTCAGGAGACTGCTAATTATTTTATTTTTGCTCCAGTAACAGTAGCCTATTATACAGGCTTGTGCACACAAGGGATTTCCCTAAGGTAAACAAAGGGAACATTATCTTTTAAAGTCCAAAGTGGGTGAAGAGGACTTATGTTATATGTAAATGTGCGCTCACGTGAAATTTGAATAAAGGTCCTTTTAGTCCCGTAATGGGATGTTGAAAGTGTAAACAGGTTCACAACACCTTCTGTTGCAGGTTGGTAAATGTGGTCTATATCAAAACTTGAAGCTGCATCCTGATTGGCTGTAAATGATAATGCATACTCTTAATAAAAGCTCTGTTCCCTAAGGCCTGTTTCACACTTACCCCCCGACAGTGCTGCCAATTCTCAGTTCACCTTCAAAACCACTGTACCTGCCCCCAGCACTCGACTGCCAGCACGGTGGGTACCTTGCTTTACTAAAACGCCAGTAAATAGTGACTGTCCTTGTACTACCGACACGTCACCTGAACTTCAACTCCACTTTAACCTGTGGCACTGCCTAGCTTCCGCCATGCTGTGACAAAAGAACATGACATACGAACCAAGCAAACACATACAATTATGCAAATGTTGAAAGTGTAAACAGGTTCACAACACCTTCTGTTGCAGGTTGGTCAATTTGGCCTATAGCAAAACTTGAAGCTACATCCTGATTGGCTGTAATGGAGGATGCATATTCTCAATCAATCCTCTGTTCCCTAAGGCTTGGTTCACACTCCTTTAAATCCATTGAAATTGATTTTTATGCATTTCATGTGAACAGCCCCACGTGTTCATTCTTGGCATGCTCGAAAAGGTCTATGACTGTCTACAAAGACAGCCATCTTCTGTAGTAACCAGTGGGACAACCTGGGCATCGGAAATCTTTTCTGATGCCCAGATGTTTCAAACTCTTCCCATGGTGCCCGGGTAGACAGAAGGAGTGCCAGATTTTTTTCGACCATCTCTATTGCACAATGAAAAGAGATTTGAAACTATTTATAACAATGACTTGTGAGATACTGCATCTCAGAAATACACTGCCTGTCCCCCTAAAAAAGTCGCCACCCAAAAAAAAGGTAACACACTCGTTAAGCGTTAATTACGGCACTCATTTGCTGTGGCATAGCTTCGATAAGCTTCTGCAATGTCACAAGATTTATTTCCATCCAGTGTTGCATTAATGTTTCACCAAGATCTTGCATTGATGATGGTAGAGTCTAACTGCTGTGCAAAGCCTTCTCCAGCACATCCCACAGATTCTCAATGGGATTGAGGTCTGGACTCTCTGGTGGCCAATCCATGTGTGACAATAATGTCTCATGTTCCCTGAACCACTCTCTCACAATGTTAGCCCGATGAATCCTGGCATTGTCATCTTGGAATATGCCTGTGCCATCAGGGAAAATGGCCTGTAGCATTTGGAATGCAATGCAATAAGTGGAAGGCATACATGGCTGGGATGAGAGGGGACAGGAGTGTCAGGGGTTTAGATAGAGGTAAAGTAAATATCTTGTGTTTAGGATATAGTAAGGAGGGATGGGATTGGAGGAAGGTGGGGCCAAAGTTATAATGTGGATTATTCTAGGTAATTCTCATCACTTGCAAGGAAAAGAGTGAAGGGTCAATCTCCCGCCCGCCCTGTGTTGGGTTCCAGTGGGGGTGGAAGCGGTGATTGATAGTTTGACGCGACGTGTGAGATGGAAGGGGTGTGAGGGTGGTAATTGGTTTTAACATCCTTTGCTCTGTGTGAATAACTTGTTGCTTTCTTTCAGATGTCATAGCGTGGTTGGCGGGTTCTGGGTCTTTGAAGGCACACAGTTGGAGTTAATGTTTGGTGGGAACCATCTGGTGGTGGTATATCACGGGGTAGGTCAGAGTGAGCTGACCAATCTGGTGAGCGGTCTCAGTGGGCCTGTGGGCGGCCTAGTTGTCCCCGAGTCGGTGGGTGGCGGCTGAGGGCCTACACACTAAGGCAGCAGGCTGATGTGATGACGGATGACGATCGGGTCCTTTGAAGACTCAGAACCAGGGGGTGACACTGTAATTGAATTGTGTTTTAATATTGATTAAAGGGGCACTGTGGCCATTTAAATCCATCCTGGTGTATAGCGTATAGAGGGGGGGGGAACGGGCAGCTAGGGGGGCCTGACGGTCCAACGGTCAGCTCGTAGGGGCTAGGGGGGCCGACAGTCAGCTCGTAGGGGCCCCGTGCTGCCTGTGTACAATGCTGCCTGTGTACGATGCCACTGCCACTGCCGGCAATCCGGGCTTACAGGCTGATGCACCGATCATTCACCCAACCTGGTCATTCAGTATAGTCAGGTAGTCAGCTGACCTCATGAGCACATACTGTTCCTGAACCTAGATCTGACTAACTGCAGCAACCCCAGATTTATCCAATATGAGGCTCATACCTATCTGCTTAGTTAAAGCGGACCTACCACCAGGAATCTATGTTTTCATGAAGGGCACTAGAAGTGCCAATAATAGGGAGGAATGCAGTGAAAAACCCCAAAAACTTACCTGTAATGACCAATTTAAGAAGATAATTCGGCAGCTCTCCTCACTTCCTGGTTCATTGTAGGCAGAAATAGGCAGCACGTCACAGGAAGCAGTGATCTGCTTTGAAAATTCCCATAGAAGAATCACTGAACGCCCCCAGTGGTCATCCGCGATATTGCACCCCCCGGTTAATGTGTTGCCTTCAGCGAACCAGGAAGTGAGGAGAGCTGTGTGGTAATCTTGTTAAAATGGTCATTACAGGAACGTTTTTGAGTTTTTTTTACTGCATTCCTCCCTATTATTGGCACTTCTACTGTAGTGCCATTCATAAAAACATAGATTTCTGGTGGTAGGTCCACTTTAAATACATGTGACTAGTTTTTTTGGAGAGGCAGTGTCAAAAACATGTTGCACTTGCCCATGAAGCCCATGCGTCTCAGTGGAACAAGTTCCTTATAATTGGACCTTGTAAAGAATCCGAGGAGAGGCAGAGAGCCAAAAATAGAAGCAGAAAAGATTCCATAAACTCCCGTCTACAAGCTAAACATCCACGTCATGGCCGCATGGTGGAGAAATGTGAATATTTTGGCAGGAAATTTTAATTATAATTATTATCATTATGTTTTCATTCCAGCTTTGTTTGGAGAATAAATAATAATACAACAGAGATAATGAACTGCTTTCAGGGATTTTTTTTCCCTCTTGATAAGTGAGCCGGAGATTTGTGAGTCCTTTTGTTTTGTGAGATGAAGAGAGATTTAATATCTGTTGTTACCTCAAAGCACGTGCATGCAAGGTAGGCCAACTCTGTTTTTCATACAACAAATGTCATTTTAATTTGGGTTAATCATATTTTACAGCTTGTAAGTGCTACGTCAGGAAGAAAACGAGATTGGAGGAATAATTCTGCTTTGTATCCATTAACCACTTCCATTAGATTGATAATTGCGCTCTATATTAAGAGGGGATTGCGGCTAAATCCATTTTCCTGGCACTAGAATAGAATTGATGGCTCCTTTTAATTATCATAGCAGAGAAGTTAAACCTGAAATCAAAGGTTACGTCCTTTTTTTTTTTTTTTTAAATCCTGACTCAATAACATAATGAATAGACGCATGCCAGTGTAGCATTGCCCGGGGTCGCCCTGTAGTCACCAAATGAGTTTGCTGACAGGTGCATGCTTCACCCCAAACTTTGCGCGGGCTTTACACTCTTCATTGGAGGGTGCTGCCCCAATCAACCAGATTCTTTAAGTAGTATGTGCCTTGCTTAAGACTGTATCAGTAACCAGGGCTGTTTTTCCCACTATGCGGAGTATGCAGGTGCATGGGGCTCCAGGCCAAATTCTCCATGCCTTCCAACACAGCTGCACTGACATCCGTACTGAGAGCGCGATTTGGCCGTTCGTTGGGGGGGTTTAGGGCATGTGGGGGATGCACTGTAAGCACCGCCCCCTTTCAGGCAGACTTTAGGGCAACTAACCGCCCTTCTTTGGAAAGCTCCCCTCCGCCTCATGCTGACTATGGCCTACCTTTGCTTTCAGGCATGGAGCAGCTTTAGCATACCTGGTATCTCACACTCTGTTGCAGCACCACAAGCACACACACCCCCAAATGCTCAAGAACTCGGCCTGGCGAACGATAGCACCCCCTGCTTAACAACCCAGCCATGGGGGGGGGCATGCAATATCTTTGCATAGGGCCCCTGAAATGCTAGAAATGGGGCTGCCAGTAACACAGTCCCTTCACAATCACAAAGGGTCTAAAGTTGCCCGGGGTAACTCACTAGGTTCTTTTCGGATTCGGATGCCTATGCTCAGAATGTCCACACAAGCTGGTAAAGCAATATATTCAGTTCACAATCACCATCGCCCATAAGGTAGGGATGGGGTTCAAACATAGGATGTGAAGGCTAAAGGCTCTCTTACCCAGAATAATGGAGATGCCAGATGGTCCAGTGGAGGCTGCTTGGATCTGTAGTTCCTCAAGCACTATGTGGTCTGTGCCCACTTGGACAAGATAAGGAAAAGGCTACCCTGGTTCAAAGAATGCCACTGTCATGGGTCAGGTGGTGAGCCAGCCCACGGCACTTGCTGAGTGGACGGTGGCGGGGGACCGATAATGTTTCTGGCTCGCTTTGCAGGGTGGCAAATACGAATAAGGGAAGTGGGTTACACACATGGCCGGGATTCCGCCCTAGCAGGGTGCAACGGGGCCTGGGGATACATGAGCATGTGGGGCTTCTCTGGCAGTGTAATACCGGGTGCACAGTCAACGGTGGTGCAGGCAGGCTCTTATATGGTTGGGCACTGGAGGGAAGCTGGCAAGACCTCTGCTACACCAGTAATGGCCATCTGTGGCCATTCCCATTGCTATAGGTCCTTGCCTAGGGGTGTGCAAACTGTTTGACTTGTGTGCCACATTTGGCTTTTACATAGGGGCTGGGTCAAAAGCCTGTAAGGGCCCAATGGCATAGATGCCCCATGCCCTACCAGTCCGGTTATTTTTGTTATTTGTAATTGAATTATTGTACTCTGCTCTAGAAACTTTAAAAATATTAACACGTATAGAGGCTTTGCATGGTAAACTGAAACATTTTATTGCAGGCCTCTAGGAGAAGACCCAAACATTCACTCTCTAGGTATTATCTCCACTTGCAGGACATGAGTGCAGGGAAGCCAGAGCGTCCTGAAACCAAAGTGACAAAGGGCCGGATTAAATACTTAACAAACCGGATATGGCCCACGGGCCGTAATTTGCCAGTGCCTGTCCTCTGATTATTATAGAGTGAACTGCATCCAAAGGAAAATAGCCCTGGGTTCAGTTTGTGGAGCTAAATCACTTGGCTTTGTAGTAGTTACCTCCTTGGCACCTTTTCCATGTCCTTGCCTGCTCTGTTATTTAATATTTCAATGTTGTGCATGTTAAGACTCATAGATAATGAATAAATGGCTGGCATAATTGCCGTTCTTCACTATTTTAAGAAAACCCTTTAGCTGTTTCTGTACTGATAAAATTAGGAAAGCTACAAGGGCAGAATGTTGAGATTGAAGGGAGAGTTGGGTCCAAAGGATGTGTTCTTGGTGTACATCTCAACCAATATCCATCAACTCTTCTGGGGGCAGCAATGGGTACAACACAATACAACATTGATTGAGCAGTGATCGGACAGGTTGATTGTACAAGTATCTGATGGGTTTTCTAGTTATTTGGATGAAAAGGCTAATTAAAGTTAGGCACACACGGGTAGAATCCCGTGCCTTGGACCCTCGATCAATCACAGTGTGGTGACGCCACTACACTGTGATTGATCGGGGATTAATTGAACGAAAATCAATGTGCACCACATGGGCACATTGATTCCCGTTCAATGGGTACCCCATGGACCCGTTCTCCCCAGCTTGTAGCCGTGTGAATCACAACACGATGCAGGCTGGGAAGAAGCAGCCTCACTCACACAGCTTCTGAGTGAGTGCTGGCTTCGCCCCCTTCACACTGACAGCGGACGGCTGTGCAGGGGGCAGCACATCCAATACTTTTCATGAAGACTCTTGTCTCCATGCAACGTAATAGGGATAGAACTGGGTTTTCCAACATGTTGGAACCCCTTTCAATCGAGTTTCTTCGAGCTTGCTTTATTGATTCCGCTCGAAGGACAGCACACAGATAGTTTTGTAAACAGATTAGAGTACAATCAATCACCGTGAGCGCGCATGTTGATTGTTTGTACTCAAATCTTTTTACAGATCTACCCGTGTGTGCCTTCCTTCGAGCGGGATCAATAGAGCCCGCTCGAAGAAACTCGATTGAAAGGGGTTCCAACATGTTAATTGTACATTGTACATTTATATGGATACACCTTAATAAAATGGGAATAGTTGGTGATATTAACTTCCTGTTTGTGGCACAAACTTTTCAAGATGGGTGGTGACCATGGTGGCAATTTTGAAGTCAGCCATTTTGAATCCAACTTTTGTTTTTTCAATAGGAAGAGGGTCATGGGACACATCAAACTTATTGAGAATTTCACAAGCAAAACTATTTTTTGGTTTAAATACTTTTTGGCGTGTTTGGGCAATTGAGATGGAAAGTAATTTTTATTTAATTAACAGGAAAATCCGATATTTAATTATTTATCAAAACCAATTTATGGTATAATATAATAATAAAAAATGGCTTCAAATATTTCTATTTCTCTGGCACAAAATACCTATGCAGTACTAATCAGCCATTTGGAAACCTTCAGATTTACACGATTTAACAATACGGCGTTTGGCTTTCTGTGTATTAATTAAAACGAATGAATGTTTCCTCCTGCTTCCCATTTACAAAAGCTGAATGTATTTGAGAATTGAATAGCGTTATTTCCTATTTCTGGACATTTCTTGCCTGTCACAGGGTGATGCTAATGATACGTGGGTTGAGTGAAGAGCAAACATAACTTCCTGTGAACCTACGGTTCTAAAAATATTCATGTTTCAGCTTGTGGCATTGCGCCGTATCCTCAGGAAAATGTTAAGCGTGCAGGAGGTGGAGGAGGAGGTTACGGGGCCCGCAGCGTTTTTATAAAAAAAAAAAAAAAGAGAAGTATGATGAATCGAGACACTGCAGTTTCAGTTCTGTAACAAAGCTTCTTTATAGCTGGTAGCCGTCCCAATAATCTGAACTGGAATGTGATCCAAAAAGTCCAAGAGGCATCCATGTTCCTGGAGGGTTGGTAAAGCAAAGTCATCATGAAAACTGGGATCAAATATTTCATTATGATCAGTGTTTAATAGCATTTAATATATAATAGATGTGCTTTGTCCATACTAGGCAAACTCATTCAAGTGCTTTATTAAAGGAAGCAATAGCAGCTTTTATTTCCATCTCCACTCTCATTTACTCCCCACGTACAGAACATTGTTAGATCCTGCCACTTACATCTCCGCAACATCTCCAAGATATGCCCCTTCCTCTCCACAGAGACCACCTGTCCTGGTACACGCTCTCATCATTTCTCACCTGGACTACTGCAACATCATCCTCTCTGGTCTTCCTCTATATAGACCAGTGGTGGGCAACTGAGTTAATATGGAGGGCCACAAGGGCGGCCCTCTGTATTACTAAAGGGCCGCACACAACATTTTCAATCTATACTGACTAGTATAAGCATTAATACTGAAAAAAGGACAGCAGGCAGAGCTAGAAGACATTATTTTTTAAATAACAAAACATGTGTTAAATTGTACTTCACATTGTAGAATGGTAAGGCACATATAGCCAATCAGCGACCCAGACAGCACCTGAGCAAGTCCCTCGTCTCTTCTCCTCTTCCCGCTCTAAGAACCTTCCGAGCTAAGACGCGTCAGCTAGGGCATAGGTGAGTTCCTATGCCCTATGCATAAACAGTTAGGTTTCAGGGGCAGCAAGTGGGGGGCCACTGGAGAACGCCCAAAGGGCTGCATGGTTGGGCACCAGGGATCTAGACTGTCAATCCTTTAGGAATGGCGCTGCTAGACTCATCTACTCCTCTAACCGCTCCTCATCTGCTGCGCCTCTCTGCAAATCGCTACACTGGCATCCAATTGTCCAGAGAATTCTAATTCAAAATGACGTGACGACGACGGGGGGCCACTTAACGCCGGCTAGAGTGGAAGCTGGACATTAAGCACTGGGAGCCCGGACACCAATATCTACACCTGACGTTTATCTGACCTCACTTACTATTTACTTCACTGCCTTGTTACCTACTAAGAGTAAGAGTCCTACTATCTTAAACATTGCATTACTCCTTTAAACTTAATCTTTGAATTACTGATGTAAATTCCTTCCACTTACCAGGAAGTTTCTCTTTACCTATTTACCGCATACAGTGTTGAAAGTCTATACTCACCCTTACAGGTATACTCCCTTATGGATACTTTTATACTCCTCACGTGAATCTTGTTTTGTCAACAATATTTAATTATAAGAGGCATCACGGTAACCGATTGTTTAGGGGATCATTGGCTCTCTTCCACTCCACCACTATGGCAAAAGACAACTCACTGCCCTATTGTATTCATACACGGGTTTTGGTAACCCCTATCCCCCCCTTTTTTTCACATTTGTTGCCTTTTTCACTGCTTTAATCACTAATTGTGTTTTATCCTCCTTACCTTAACACCGCTACACATGCAACGATATGCACCAAATGTCTCAACCCTTCTCCTGTGGGGCCCCCCCTTATGTAAATACCCCAATAACCAGATCCCTTTCTCGATTTAGTGGATGCTCCAATCAGGTCCATCCCTTAGATGCAGGTTTGCCCTGGCTCTGTTCGATGCCGGGTCCGTTCCTGGCCTCAACCGCTCTTTCGCCCATGGGTTTGCCCCTTGTAGGGGCTTCTGGCCCCGCCATGCTTCATGTGATTGGGTTCCTGTGTGTTGTTTAGTGGAATACCCCTCTCACCCTGATCTAAGATCGATTGCCATTAGTTGGGATGTGTGATGCTATTGGTTTTCCTCCGCGTTCTATTCTGTCTCTCTGTTTTGGTGTTGTTGTGTGGTCTGTTTTGTATTTAGTTTTACAGATTCAAAAACCATGGATAAAGATATACCCCCCTGAGGAAGTTTTACCTCGAAACGCTCTGTTTGGGCTAATCCTGCAGCTGCAGGACCTTTAACAATCCTGATGCATTTACCCATTGTATTTATGTTTGTATTTATATACTTTTTTACTGTATACTCATGAATGTCTTCAACACCTATTTTAAACATCTACCAACATTGAAATGTCTTATGTTTTTATCAATCATGTTCATTAAACTGTTATTAATTTAAACCTTATTTACATTGTTTATCCTAGATCGATGGCCGTTAAAGTCCCCTTGCCCCTGCGTTTGCTCACAGGGGGAATTTAGACTAGGGGTGGGGCTCTATGTTTGATCCCCCCTCTATCTCCAGATATATATATTTTTGGGATGTTGGCCAGAACACCTTGGTTTGTGCATCTTTTGTTTTTCTTTTTTTCTCAAAATTGTATGCTTTGCTTTCGTTCCACAGCGTTACTTTTACATCTCCAACCTTTTACATAAATATACCCATAACCGGCCCCACTAATCTCGTTTTGATATCCACACTCATAACCGCTTCACACACATGGAAGTTCTCAAGGGATTCTCCTACTCTCTGGAAATCTCTTCATCTCCCCATTAGACTTGCTCCTACTTTTAACACTTTCAAAAAAGCCCCTCTTCAGTCTGACCTACCCATCTTCTCATTCCTAACATTATAACCCTGACCACCCTTGACTCCTTAGAAGCTTGGAAGACAGTGATCCAAAAATGTCAGGATACCAGTGTTTTTTTGGTTTCATGGGGAGTGGCTTCATATACTTTCCTAAACTGTGTAGTAACTGTAGTGACACCTGTAGAATCAGGGCAGTGTTCCCTTTAAATTTCTTGCCCATGATGCTTGCCCATGGCGGAAGGAGGGATGTGGATGCAAATTGGGCATGCTGCTTCTCCTTCCTCTTCTTCTCCTCCAGTAGCCCCCTTCCCCCCATACCTGTGAAGCAGAAGTTATATAGTGACCAGTAATGGCACTATTATACATAGTAGTTTAATGCTGTGCATTATTGTAATATACTATAAATATTCTTTAAAAATGTCTCTGCATTCCTCTCTAGCAGGGATGATTGATGGTTCTCGGTTTCCTGCTGTTTTGTCTTACACTGTACTTTGGACTTACATTGTAACTCTTACAATCTGCCTGTAGACTAGCTACTGCCCTCCTCCAGGCAGAGGGGTTAAATATACCTCCAAATTCGTTCTTAGCTAGCTCCTCAACCAATTTATTTCCCCTTCTGGAGCACTGGGCTCCTACCTTTCATGCTCTCTCCCGCCGGCCGGCCCTCTGCATGTGCCCGGGATCCAAGGGCCCCCATTCATGGTGACTGAAAGAGTCATTCCCTGAAACAGGACCACCTTCCCTCAAGCGTGCCCGAGCGTGCTGAGATGGGCAGACGCAGGATTCCTCCCTTCTCCACCTCATATGGACCTGCTCTCTGTTGTTTCTGACCACTGGACTGTAATCCGGACCCCCTCCCATTCGGAAGAGAAGCCATCAGTCACCCTGCAGCTGGTAGTATGTTTGTAACTGTAGTCCCTGCAGTTATGTGCCCCATTCCCGGCCTTGGGTTTGGTGTGAGCCTGTAAATATATTCCCTTCAGTAAAGCTTTGTACATATCCCCTACCAGCTGCGTGACTACTTTATTTGTGTGTGAAAGCCTGAAGCGTGTGTCCGAACATTGCAAAGAACATGGTCGTGTAGAGGAAGAAATGCCCTCCATGACACTACAGTTGACACTACATGCCCACAACTTATTTGGGGGGGGGGGGGGGGGGGTGACAGGGGGTCCCAAGTAAGATATTGGCATAGGGCCCCCAAAAGACACAGTTGGTAGTACCCACTGAGCTGGTAAATAGGAGGCTGGAGGCTGTTAATAAGTGAAAATGGAAGGAGCGTTGTCATGAACCATTGTTTACCGTATGTTATTTCCTGGTAATGTTATGGTCAATGTTATTGTTATTCATACTTGTTATTTAAGATGTCGCCTGAAAAATATATACCCAACATTTTCTAAGAATTCGTGTTGTGTGTTTATTATAGTTGTTAAGAGTTGGGATGGAAGGCGGATGAAGCGGTTATTGGCAATTATTCTGATGGGTCGGCATTTCACAGAAACACAACAGAAATACAGAGATTTTCTGAAATATTATTCACCGCAAAAATCTCAAAAAAAATCTGCCAATCCCAACTACAAAAACAAGTAGAGTTCTCCCTGCAAGAAGTATTCCATGGAAGATAAATACAAAACTTGTGAAACATGTTTATTCTTCTCAATCTAATTACACAGTAAAGACCAGCCATTGATGCAACCGTCTAATGAAATAATTGTCACACTTTTTCATAGAAATGCCAACCGCAACACTCTCCCCATCCTTTCATGTGTGTCATGTCATGATAAAATGCTAGGAACTCGATTATTGAGTTATACAAAAAGTACTGGTAGACAGTCACAAGGTTGTGATGTCTCCGCCATTAATTTGATCCTCAGAAATAAGACGCACCCATTGTTACATAGAATGGATCTAAAAACAATCCCTCGAATTTTCAAATAGTGATGGATTTTTAAGTCAAGTGTTCAGTGTATTATAAACATTTTTTCCACACGCACATGAAAGATTTACTCTTTAGGGTATGTTTCCACTGCGTGGAGGGCTCCATCGGTACCCCTGCGCTAAGTGCATTCCTTGACAGGGATGCCGACGGAGCCCATCCAGATACCCGCCCACCGCACCGGCTGTCTCCACGGCGTGAAGCCAGTCCACCAGGCAGAGGTTAATGTACTGAACTGTTGTACTATGCTAACCTTCCGACTGGCAGACAGACTCTACGCCGTGGAAGCAGTCGTTGCTTTGGGCGGGTATCTGGATGGGCTCTGTCAGTAGTGGAAACATATCCTTAGGACTCACTTTGAAACTTTTCGGACTTTTTGTGCACTTTAAGGTGCACCCCCCCCCCCCCCCCCCCAATGAGGGAACATGTGTGTCTTCTAGTGCGAATGTTCAATCAAAACCCTCTAAAAATATCACTCTTGGAAGAGGTGAGGAAGCTGTGCCATGGTGGGATCTTCCCTAAGCTGCTGCTGTGTGTATGTAAGTCAGACAGTTTGAGCCCGTCTGACATACAGACGGGGATCTGACCAGCCAAGCGGGACCTGGTGGTGGAGAAGTTGTCACATTTGTGTTACATGATACTAGTGCAAGTGTTTATCAAATCTATGTTTTCACATAAAATAATAAAGTTGAAATAAGTAAGAACCACCACATCTGTTATCTGTTAGAGCACACCTAAACTTACCTCAAACTTACCTCTCACTGAAAAAAAACCATAAAGAATCCTGACCTGTAATGAGAATAAAGCGCATGAATATATGAATTGATATAATGAGATTAAGGATCGCCCATATAGGATTGTACATGCATTCTCATCCCAAATATAGATGGTCGAATTTATTTTCAGAAATTCGATGATTTCGAGTTAATTGCAAAGCGCCTGAACATTGTATCATCACCAAACTTGCTGGAGTTGTAGAGAAGGGTAGGGGGAACATTTGAAAGAAAAAAAGTGAACCTTCTTCACTTGCCGTCTAAATCTCGCTCATACTGCCCCAACTGTGACTGTGTTTCTCCGACACTTCTTCATTACCTATGGTCATGTCCACGAATACAAGCATTTTGGAACGAAATAAGGGACTTCATAAATAAGGTCTTGAATGTACCAACTCCAAACGATCCGATGTTACTAATATTCAGTTACATATCTGATGAGGTTCGACCTCATATACCAATACACCAAGGTTGGCTGCATATATGTCTATTAGCGGCAAGACGAGCCATTCTTCATGAATGGATACAGCCGCATCCCCCACACTTGCATCAGGTCACTACAAGTATCCGGGCAATTTACAGTAATGAATTTTTGGATGTACAGGGTGGCCAGGAAAAACTAGTCGCTAAGTTTTATGAAAGGTGGAAGCCATATATTTACACAATACTACCCGCAGAGGACAGAAATAGTGCACTTGCATTTCTGGAGGTTATTCTATGAGTATTTCTGGGTATCACATCCGAATCCGCTTTATACTTAAAATGATTGTTATAGATAATTTTATTATTATTATCATTATTATTATCACAGTGTGGTGTAAGGTCCAGCGAAAAATATTAACATGTCTGTGTTTGTATGTAAGAAAACCTTAATAAAGTATTATTAAAAAAAGAAAAAAAGAAAAAAAAAGAAAGAAAAAGGTATGCCTCTAACACAAATAGTTTTTGCACAAATTAAGTTTAAAGATAAGTAAAAATGTTGACAATTCGGAAAATTCAACTTTAATTTGAACTTAATTTATTCAAAAACTATTTGTGTTAGAGACATACTTTTTTTCTGTCAAATGTTCCCTTAACCCTTCTCTACATCTGCAGCAAGATTCGTCAAGATACCATGTTCAGGGACTTTGCAATCAGCTCTGAAAGTTAGCAAGTCGAAAAATGTGAGCATCTATAATCCCAAATAGCCTTTAAATAGAATGCATGTAATTGTGATATACTAAAGATCACCAATGGGACAAGTGTTGCTTGTTCGACTGTGTTCAGTCCGTTTATTGATTAAAGAAACTAAGTCATAAAACACAAGACCAACATGATGGGTCTAAAAACAAAAAAGATATACAGTTGTTCTAGCGAGAGCTCAGGTGGAGCCTGGGTTATATATTTGGCGCCATTGTGCGACATGTTTCGCCAAAAAATGACTTCTTCAGGCGATGGCTTTTGTCTGTTCATTGGCGGGGTCCTCACTGTGTCTTAAAAACCCACTGGATGTATGTTGACATCACAAAAAGAAAGGCTGGTTAGAATACTGGACCAAAGACTAAAGCCGGCCATACACAGCTTGATTCCCCGGCAATCATCGTACAAATAGGGTGATAGGGTGACACAAGAATTGGCAAAGGATCACACAATGGGAGCTCGATCCTTGGCCAATACTTACCAACATGTAGGATGCCAGTTTGATCGTCATTTTTTTGAGTGGGACTAAAGCTAGGAACACACGGCTCGATTTAAGCGTACAATCGATGTAAATCAATGAAAATTTACATCGATTGTACCAAAATCGTAGCGCGGACACATGGTACAATCGACAATAATTGTTCGATGAAGAGCTTTACATCGATTGAAAAGTGATCGGACTAGTTGGAAAATTATTGTCGAATTGTACCATGATCGTACTACTTTTTCATTTTCATCGTACAATTGTTTTCGATGAAGTGATAGTTTACTGTTTGTAGGGCATCAATGGCATCAATGATTTTAGTCCATAATCGATGTTCTCTACATCAATATTGTACTATGATTGTATGACACTATAGCGCACACGGTACAATCGATAAAATACCAAAATCGAGGTTCTTCATCTAATCTTACATCGATTGTATGCTTAAATGGAGCCGTGTGTTTCTAGCTTAAGAGCTTAAGGTGGGCAGTGTTCAATTCCCAAATGGTTAGGCTTTGTTTCCATTGTACGTCGGGAGCCCTCCGCTAAGCGTATACGCTAAGCAGGGGTCCCGACGTATCCCATAGACTCAGCCTGCCGGCGCATGGTCTGTTTAGACATCCGCCGGTGTACAGGCTGAACGTACTCGACTATGTTCAGCCTGACACCGGCGGATCGGGTCGGCGCAATGAAGACAGACCCGTCCGCCGAGCAGGTAAGTCTATCTGCTACGTCGGGGACCCCCGCTAAGCGTGTACGCTTAGCGGAGGGCTCCTGACGTAATGGAAACAAGCCCTAAATCGCCGCAAATACACGCGGTGATCCATCATTTAGGGATCGAGCGCAAAATCGAGCCGTGTATGGTGACCTTTAATAGCATTAGGCATAAGAACCATTTATAGATCAGCTTAACAAATATAGGAATCCTCACATCATAAGGAAGGTAAGGGCATATGGTATACAGGATACTTGTTTTCCACCAGTCTTCTATTAGTGTTGAGCTTGAATATTCGAAGTGCAAATATATTCGACGAATATCGGCTATTCGAGAGTTTCGCAAATTTAACGAATATGGCGGTGGGTATTCGCAATCTCGAATGGCCATGCATTGGGAATTTGCATTTGCAATGTGAAAATAAATACCGCATGTGATTATAATTGTGAAAATATTTTTGCAATGCATGGCCATACACCCGAATTGCAAATAATCGTAAAATATCGAATCGAATATTAGTAGAATTATTAGCGAAATGTTGCAAATTTGAATATTGCCTATGCCGCTCATCACTATTTTCTATAAAAGGACAGCAGGTTCCATTTAAATGTACATTTGGTATCTCGTTCAGTAATATTTCTACAAGAATGAAATCTACAAGACGACAAGGTAAATCCACAACTGTAGCCAAGGTCAATCCATATTGAAAGTTATCGCTGCATCATAATTGAAGTTATAAAGGTGGCGTGCTGACACCCAGTGATAGAATACAAGCATTGGCCTTCAGGTACTGATAGTCGGTGAAATATGAGGAATCGCTCAGGCACTGACATCTGCTGGTTATGTCTAAACGAATGCCTGCCATACACCCACAGATGGGTGCCGACAGACATACTCCGATATGCACCGGAATGCAAACATGATGACGTCATCACGTTTGCACCATGGTACATTATGGGGCTCCTTCAGTCGGCCGGCACCCTTTGTGTGCCGGCCATTAGCTTCAATGAAGACGCCGGTCTTCATTGAAGCTAATGCCATCGGCCAGAGATTTTCGGACTTGTCCATTCTCAGGCCAGGCCGAGCTGTGGGACAACAGGGATCTGTCGCCCCATGTGGGCACATTCTGATAAGCGGCAGATTTTTCCGCTGACCGATGGCGCGAGCGTACACGCCCGTCGGTCAGGTGAAAAATCGTCCGCTTATCGGCATGTATATGCCAGGCATTAGGCTATGTTCCCACTTAGGCGATCACTTCCATTAAGTTTGTAGGGCTTGTCCTCACTTCAACCAAAGGTCACGCTCGGGCGTGGACACAGTTGGACCCGCGATTAGCATTACGGCTCCCCTCGTTTAGATCGTGGTCTGTGGACAGACATGATTTTTCTGTCCGTGGATGCGATCAAAAATCCTATCAAGATCACATCCATTCATTCTCTATGGGCGTGGTCAAGAGGAGGCGTGTAAAAATTGCCTGGTCAATTGTGCCTGAACGGCGCCTCCACCCGGGGCTCATTGCCTAAGTGGGAACATAGTCTTATGTTACAGGTCACATGGTATCATTATTTACCGAAAGATGGATCTTAATTTGGGGGTAATGATATATAATTTTGGGAATGGGGACATTGGAAAGTTTTGCTCTAGGATATGTAGTTTTTGCATAAATTAAGTTCAAAGAAATTTCGACTTTTTACATTTTTACTTGACTTTGAACTTAATTTATGCAAAAACTGTTTGTGTTAGAGTCCAAATTTTTTTTGTAGTATACCCCCAACCCTTCTCTACAACTCCAGCATAGATATTTAAAAAAACGGATGAACTAATATTTCATGTATATTATGGTTATATTATGGTTATTTATTTTACTTGTTCTTTGTTCCTTGTCACAGTGGGGGGCGTGTCCCTGGCAATGCCTAGGAATATATACGGTTAATGTATTTGGGTGACGTGCTGGTGGAGGGGGGCAGTCACTGGGAAGGTAAAACTTTGTGCTTTTTTGAGGGTCAGTGACCCAAGGTGGAGCTGGTAAAGGTGGGGGAGGAGGCAGCGTTTCTTGAGTACCCACCGTGCTGGTGTAGGTGAGGGACAAAAAGTTTGTAAATGTTAAATCTGTTTAAGCTGCGGCCAAAATATAATATCCACTTTTTTCTGATAACGTGTCATTTTTCCTAGTTAAGATTATTAGCACTTTAAGCAAGGTAACCGAATAGACCGTCAACACTCCCACAGTCATGTGTGATGATGTCTCACACTTTAATAGGAGGAAGTTTTAAGGAAGAGACCTTCTACTGTTTGGTAATGTTCCTGCAGTTCAGTGTAACTGGTATATACCATGGTCGGATACTTTTATTCACATCTGACTAGATTATGACAAGATTTTTCTTGAGCTCGGATTATTCCTCTTTATCCATTCAAGTAGAACCCCGTAGCTGCTGCCATATCAGTTTTACTAAGTCAAATGAAGAAATGGCTCTTATGCAATTTGCCCGCAAGCTCTGTTGCATAAGAGATGCAAATCTGCAATGTAACACAGATTCTAGAAAGAGACCAAGGAGATTTTCAAATGTTTAGAAAAGAGAAGATAAAGTGTGCACAACTCCCCCGATATTGGTTTACACATCAAGTGAAAGATGACTGTAGTAAGTGAGTTGCATTTTTACCCCCCTGGAAGTCCAATTCACGCCATTTTTCTGTGCCAGAAGCGGTATGAAAAATTTAACCCCCCTGGCGGTCCACTGAGATCCAGATTTCTGTATCAAACGAGTTACATGGGTTAATTAACTAGCAAAGTCAGATAGTGGAATATTCAAAAGGAATTTCTAGAAAAAATAGCAAAATGTCCACAAGATGGCGCTGTCACTTACGTTTATTTACATTTCACCAGCCAAGTGCAGCTCGGGATTACCAAAGTCAGTAATTTTTTTTTTATAATAAATACCACCCAGGAGATTAAAATAATACTGGATGCTTTTTAAGGTTGTCCAATGGTTGATTTTTCTGGCCGATTTTTGGTGCACTCTCTTCTCCACAGTTGCAGGCAAACAGAGCCTTTCCGGCCCCATGTCTGAAAGGGGCTGGTGGGGGAACGGCACCATAGACCTCCTTGTTAATGGAGAGGGCGTAGCACAACATCCATGTTGTTGATAAACTCTGAGCTACAAGCAGTGGCAGTTTAAGGCATAGGCAACCTGGGCGGTTGCCCAGGGTGGCATGTGGGCATCAGAAATGTTTTTCCGATGCCCAGATGTCTTCGGGGAGAGAGTAGAAGAGACTTACACCCCCCCCCCCCCCC
>CM070038.1:9905009-9917220 GCA_036250615.1 Ptychadena robeensis | reverse complement strand
GCTTAGATTCCCTGCTCCTGGTACCCCCGCGCTAACCCAGGATCTGCAGTCATAACACATATACAGTACAAAGCATTTTGTGACCCACTGGATTTGTTGGTAAATTGAGGTCTCTCAAATGAAAAAAAAGGTGCACACGTAGAAAGTAGAGATGGTCGAATTTTTTGACTTGCTAACTTTGTGAGCTGATTGCAAAGCCCCTGAGCATGGTACCATCACCAAAATTGCTGGAGATGTAGAGAAGGGTTGGAGGAACATTTGAAAAAAAAATTTGCACTAGCACATGTAGTGTTTGGATAAATTAAGTTCAAAATTAAAGTCGAAATTCTGATTTTCGAAATCTTTGAACCTAATTTGTGCAAAAAACTATTTGTGTTAGAGACATACTTTCTTTTTTGGAGTATACCCCCAACCCTTCTCTACATGTACAGCAAGTTTGGTGATGATACCATGTTTAGGGGCTTTGCAATTAACTCGAAATCGTCAACTTTTTAAAAAAAATTTGACCATCTCTAGTAGAAAGTTGCCACCAGACACTTCAACTATAAATTATATATATGCCCATGAAAAGCAACCAATTCTATGGGCGAAAAGCATTTGACTTAAGCTTCATCTTGTGGTTTGTTTTTTATTAAATAAATCGCTGCTAATGATTGAAATGATAAAAATTTGTATTTATGTATCAAACCTTTTGAACACATTTTGATTGGTCCTTACTTGTATCAATAAAGAGCCTTTTGTAAAAAGTTTTAAATTGACTTAGTGGATTGATTTCAATAATCTTGGTTTAGCTAAATGAGTAAAGGTGAGCTTTTCCCATAAGGCCCCTATATGTAATATTTCTTGGGTTTGCTAAGATTCTATTGGCTCACCTGAGGTATGATCACCTGAAGGTAATGTTATTACAATGCCAAGGAAGAAAAACACCTCAAAGATCTTAGAGATACTTGATGCTGCCCATGATTCTAGAAAGGGTAACAAGGCAATTACTAAATAATATGAAGTCCCACCAAGCACAGCAGACTTCAAAGCATATTCAATCCAGAAGGAAGGAAGAAATAGAAGGTAAAGAAAGCAATCACAGATAAAAAAAAATCAGAAATTGTGAAGAAATATGAGAGAGGTGATCATGTGACTGATCTCACTAGTAAATCCAGAGTGTCATAATGGACCATCTCACCAATCTACAAAAGTCTAAAGACTCTTCCAAGGAGAGAAAGGACACCAGAGATTCCTGATAGGCAATAGTAGAAAAAAATTTAATTCAGACTTTAAGTTTTGCATTGCAAATATTTCGATGATAATTTGCATAGTAGAATTTCAACGTGGCCATTTTAACAAAAAAGTTGAAAAATTACCCAAAATTTTGGCTTAAAATTTTGTTTTAGTGTTGATTGCAAATATTGTCATTGTGAATTTTGTGAAGTGATCAACAGTGATGGCCGAACTGCCCACAAGGCGGACAGTTCGGCCGCGAACAAGCATGTTCGCCCTCCTTCTCGCCAGCGGACTGTATGGGTGTTGGACCCGCCCTGTTCGCTGGCGAGAAGGAGCCCTCTATTCTTCCTCCAGTGGGATCATTAGCAGCGAGATCCCGCCGCAGGAAGAATATTTCACTGAAGACCGGTCTTCTAGAGAACCCGTCTTTCAGTGAAAAACCGGCTTGTAAACCCGGATGTGACGCCAGTGACGTCACATCCGGTTAGCACAACCAGGAACTATGCGTTTCAGGTGCCAGATGTGACATCACTGATGTCACATTCGGGTTTTCACATTCAAATTCCCCGCCTAGAGGCGGGGAATTTGAATCTGTCCGCGAACAACTTTTTTAAAAGTCCGCTCTGCCCATTCGTGGACGGACACGGCCGAAGTTCGGCCATCACTAGTGAACAGTATTACATGAAAACTGAAGGCTAATTTAGAAAACAATGTAGAAATTTTGCAGGCGAATATTCACAGTTGAAAATTTGCATGAAAAGTCTAAATTTGATCCGGAAAATCGAAATTTCAGTTGCATTTACTTTATTTCGACCATCTCTATTCCTGATATTCCTTTTAAAGGGGACTCTCCTTCCTAACAATAACCCCCTTCCATTTAATCCTCTCTTTCTGAAAACATGTAACCTGGCAAAATATCGCACATTTTTTACCTAATATTCACAACAAATTTGGAAATTCGTAACCTCCAGTCATTATTGCCTTCATTGGAAAAAAGATTTTTCCAATAAATATTGCTGATATTCACATATTTTTTAGATCAACACACCTGATGTAAAAATCTCAAATATTCATGATTACGAAGATATAACACTATATGAAGTTCGGATATTCTTAATAAAAATGTGTGATTCGAAAATTCATGTTTAACACTACAATTAACCCTTAAGAATTAAGACTTTAAATCAAAGATACACAGTAGCTGAGAAAGTATAGGCTTGTGGATTGGAACCCTTTTCCATACACCCCAGGTGCCCAACCTGCAGCCCGAAGGCCGCATGTGGCCCTTTGAGCATTCTTTGGTGGCCCCCCTCAGTCCTCCATCTGCGGCCCCCAAAATCAAACTGTAAATGCATAGGTCATAGGAACTCATCTGTCCACCGATCCCCCACTGACAGGTCCTCGCTCAGGATCTTCTTAGAGTGGGAAGAGGAGGAGAGGTGATAAACTTACAAAAAAGTCAATCAGCAACCCAGATGGTGCCTGGGCAAGTCCCTCGCCTCTCCTTCTCTTCTTCTCTAGTGTTGGCGGGGAATCAGCAGACAGGTGAGTGCCTATGTTTCCACTATTCCACCAATGAACGGGGGGTGAGTGTATAATATATTTTGCGGCACATAACCTTTGACGCTGTACACGACACAAAATGTGCATTACCACACTACAGTGTTCCCTAATGCTTGAAGTATCAATGAAAACAAGTTTTGTTATATAAAAATTTAAAATATTGTCTTCTAGCTATACCTGCTGTCATTCATTATAAAATGCTTCTACAGTATACAAATCAGTATAGATTGAAAATGTTATGTGCGGCCCTTTAGTGATGCAGAGGGCCGCACTTGTAGCCCTCCATATCAACTCAGTTGGCCACCACTGCCATACACACTATAGATGCATACCATTTGGCAACAGAGTTCAGGTCCCTGGTGACTACTTTTGTGCCAAATAAGCTCTCCTTGGTTTATCACGGTTACAGATGAAATGCGTTAAGCACAAACATGGCAAGCTCATCATTTCAAATATTGTATCACTTAGTTTTAATATTTACAAAGATTTAATATTAAGATATCAGCAGAACGCACTATTTATATTAATCTGAGTGGGGAAAGACACAAAAGTCGGAATGTTGCCAATCACACATCATGGAACCATAGCCGAAGGTAAATGTAAGTTGACCAAGATAATTTTGGTATTGCATCCTGTATATATCCTGTATAGTGATGAGTAATATGAGTAATATTTCGCGAATAATTATACTAATATTTAATTCAATATTCGCAATTCGAGTGTACGGCCAAGCATTGCGGATTTTTTTTCGCAATTATTATACGCAAATGGTATTTATTTTCGCATTGCGAATATTCAAGCTCAAAACTAATACTGTATATGTTGGTGGCCATGTCCGTCCGCGAACGGGCAGAGCGGACTTTTAAAAAAGTCCGCCGTCCGCCCGTTCACGGACAGATTCAAAAAATTTGAATCTGAAAACCCGGATGTGACGTCAGTGACGTCACATCCGGGACCTGGAACGCATAGTTCCTGGGTGTGCTAACCACTGACGTCACATCCAGTTTTGCAAGCCGGTTTTTCACTGAAAGACCAGGTTCTCTACCCGGTCTTTCAGTGAATTCTTCCTGCGGCGGGATCTCGCTGATTATGATCCCACCGGAGGAAGAATAGAGGGCTCCTTCTCGCCGGTGAACACGGCGGGTCGAACACCCATACTGTCGGCTGGCGAGAAGGAGGGCGAACATGCGCCTTGCGGGCAGTTCGGCCATCACTAATAGCAGGAGACTTTATCTGTGTTTAACCTCGGGTCACTGAGGTTATGTAATAAGGTTGTAGGCTTTGTGACAGACCGGTGGCCTGTCATGGTGTAAGTGGTCCATATACGGCAGTGAAAGGGTCTGATGATGTATCCTGGAAGGAGGCCAGGATAATGTTGGACAGAGACAGTAGGTTGCTGCCCAGTTTTGCTATGTTTTCGGTAACAGGGATCTGGATTCTGGATTCTGGAGTGGCGATGGATGGAATTGGGTGGGCCTTCCCACTCCACCAAGATACACCTGCTGGACCCTAATGAGATTGCCGGGCGTTTCTCCACAAAAGGAGCCGAGACTAGTCAGTCAGGGCTCCTGATAGAAGTTGGAGACACAGCTTCTGACCAAGTAGAAGACAGGGCATACAAGGAGTGTGGGGCCCAGGCCTGCTGGAGCAGTTGATACAAGGGGGCTCACAGGGAGTGTGGGGCCCAGGCCTGTTGCTGCTTGGAAGCAGAGTGTAGGAAGATTTATTTTGAACATTTGAAAGCCAGGAGGCTTAGTATTCGACTTAGTGTTTCGAGTGACATTTGTTTCTTTATTTGGATTGCGATTAACCTGTGAGGGCGAGTATTCTCTGGACTGTTGGCTAATAAACGCGGGCAGGAGCCCTTAAGAGAAGCAGATTGTGTGGACTGACGTCATTGCGAGTACACCTTTGAGGCTGTGTACCCACAGCTTCTACATATTACAGTTCCAGGAGCCTAGTGGATATAGAGCCTCCTGTGTGCTATAGCCACCTCATGTTTTAGAAAGCCACCCACCTCTACATAGTTTTATATGCTTCAGGCTTTTGACTTCCCAACAAATTGTATCATAACATGGCCTGATTTGTAATTGGTTAACTTTCACTGTTCATATATCATCTTTAGCATTATTCCTTTACTTTTATTTTTCAAATTTGTCGAATTCTAAAGTGATAAATTCCAAAGTTTGTCCAAAGCATTCATAGCTTTCAGTCGATTTATTGGGGTAAGGAGCTAAAACATGTACACAGAAAAAGAATAATGTTCTAAGGTGCCACAAAGGCAACCACTGATTTTGAAACAGGTCAGCAATACAAGTCTAAACTCACCCCGAGTTTAACTCGGGGTGAGTTTGCTTAGTAAACAAACCTCAAACCAAGCTAACATCGGGCACCTGTCTGGTGAAAGCCTGCAGTGGTCCTCTGTATGAGCAGACCCGCCAACCTTTTGGGTCCGCCACGATGACGTCAAGAGGGACGGGAGGGGGGTCACCATTTACCTCAATGTAATGTAGGTGTCATCAACCAATTCTCAGCGTCAACGATAGCACCGGGGATGTACAAAAATGTGGTGTATATCATTGTAGTCCAGGAAATGCCCAGAAGGTTAAATACAGATTTCCTTAGATCAGTGGTTATCAACCTTCTTAGACCCGCGACCCCAAAAGTAACATCGCAAAATGTCACTTCCTGTATTTGGGAAGCGGAAGGGCTGGTGTCACTTCCTTATACACAATACCACAATTGCCACTCCGTGACATTACTTGGCGTCCCCTCCTTTATATTTCCCATCCCGCTTGTGCAAATGTTAGTTGGAAGGGATCATTACTCTCCCCCCTAACTTCCCAACTCGCTTGTGGGCAACAGCTCTGATGCTTTCAGTGAACTCAGTGACCCCTGTTAAATGGTCATTCAACCACCAAGGGGGTTTGGACCCACAGGTTGAGAACCAGTGCCTGTGGGTCCAGACCCCCTTGAATCTGTGTTGTTTGGTTCCTCCACTTGCGGCCCCCAAAACCTGTTAATGCATATGGCATAGAAACTCAGCTGTTCACCAATCCTCTACCAACGTTTCCTCGTCTGGGAACTTCTTAAAGCGGTAAGAGGAGGAGAGGGACTCGCTGAGCCTCCACGCAGTCTACGCCCAGTAAAACTGTGCAGTTTTCCATTGTGTAGATGCAGCCTTAGCACTCTCTTATTTTTATTTAGTTACTTATTTATTTATGTTTGGGTAACCCTTAGAACAACGTTTAATAAAGGCAACTAGGTTAAGGGTCTTGGGGTTCACAAACATTTTCTCACTGCTGTAATTCACTTGTGTATAGTTAACATGTCCCTGTTGACTCAGTTGACAGAGAAAGCTTTTGGCAGGTACTTAAATGTCACTTCTTAAGGTCATCCATTTCAATACCTACAGATTTGTATGATATGGTCTAATAAAAGTGTAAACAACAGGAAAGAGGGAAACTTCCACCGGGCTTGCTGATGGCCCCCTTGGTTTCACTGCATGTTATGTAAGCAGCAAATAACTAAAAACTGTAACAAACTAGCGCAGGGTGGAGGTATCTGTAGCTAATGCCAATATGCAGTTAGGGCTATGTATGTAGTAGGGTATAAAGCATTGAAATGTGCCAACAGTAGAGAGTTTCATCATTCGGGTTCATGGCGGTGCTCATTCAGCTTGTTACCAAATATGGAACATAGTTCCGGGGATGGGGGGACATCTGACATCTCCTGCGAACTCTGACTAAAGGCTGCCATACACAGCCCGAGTAGGTCAGACAGACCTACTCCGATATGCACCGGAGTGCAAACGTGATGACGTCATCACGTTTGCACCCCGGAGCATTATGGGGCCCCTTCAGTCGGCCGGCACCCTTTGTGTGCCGGCCATAAACTTCAATGAAGACGCCGGTCTTCATTGAAGCTTATTGCATCGGCTTGCATCGGCCAGAGAATATTGGACATGTCCGAGCTGTGGGGCAACAGGGATCTGTCGCCCCATGTGGGCACATGGCAATAAGTGTGCGATTTTTAACCTGACCGACGGCGCGAGCGCGCACGCCCGTCTGTCAGGTTAAAAATCGCCCACTTATCGGCATGTGTATGCCAGCCATAACAGCTATGCACTTAGGAAGTTAAGATCTTTAGATTCTCTGTTGGAGATGGTCAAATTTTTTTTGTTTAATTTCTACTAGCTGATGTTGTGACTGAATTGCAAATCCCCTTGACCAGGTATTGTCGCCAAAATGCTGGAGATGTATAAGAAGATGTATAAGAAAGGAAAGCTGTTCGCTAGCAAATGGAGTTTTTGCATAAATTAAGTCAACTCAAAATGTGCTAGAACTAAAGTTTCTTTTGTATTCTGACAACCCTTCTCTACATCTCCTGCAATTTTTTGTGATGACACCATGTTCAGGGGCTTTGCAATTAATTCTCTCCCAAATAGCCTCAAATTAATCATACTCACCTCTGTGATTTCCATGGTATAGAGCTTTAAAGTCAGCTCTGAGTCTTCTTTCAGTCCTGCGTTGCTGCATCTATTTGGCTCCCTATGGTGACACCAAAGCATGCATGTTTTCTTGATGAGGTTACCTCTGCCACATTAATGTATCCAGAAAAGCAGTAGTCTGTACATGGAACCACATATCTCATGAACACCTGTGGTCATAGTCGTCCTGGCATGAGCAAAGTCATTTTTCTGGATACCTGGAACACAGAAGAAGGATGAGAGGATTGAAGTTAATTGCAAAGCCCTCATAAATTATTTTACTTAATTTCAAACCCAATTTATGCAAAAATTACTTGTACTTTCTTTTTTTTTAAATGTTCTCATAACCTTTCTCTATAATTCCAGCAATTTAAGTATTGTACTTATATCATGTTCAGGGACTTTGCAATTAAAGTCAGGTAGTTCAAATAACATATATATGTTATGTATCAAGTGGCTACGTGTGTGGGGGCCTTAAGTTGGTGAAGTGAAATGAGACAAATATGTAAATAAACTATTGTTTTTAAATACAAAAATACAATTGGCATGTGCATATGTATTCACCCCCTAGGAAGCCCATATGAAGCTCTGGTGCAACCAATTACCTTCAGAAGTCACATAATGTGTGACATAATGTCCACCAATGGACATCCATGGTGCAATCCAAGTGTCACATGATCTGTCATTAAATATAAACACCTTTTTTGAAAAGCCCCAAAGGCTTCAACATCTAAGCAAGAGGCATCACTAACCAAACACTGCCATGAAGACCAAAGAACCCTCCAAACAAGTAAGGGACAATGTTGTTAAGAAGTACAAGTTAGGGTTAGGTTATAAAAAATATACAAATCTTTGATGATCCCCAGGAGCACCATCAAATCTATCATAACCAAATGGAAAGAACATGGCACGACTGCGAAACCTGCCAGGAGCCGGCCATTCACCAAAACTCACCGACGGGGCAAGGAGGGCATCAATGGGAGAGGCAGCACAGAGCCCTAAGGTAACCCTACTGGTGCTTCCCCAATATGGTGACAGAGTTCTAACATAGGATTGGTCCCGTTGGAGATGTATCATTTCAGTGCTTTCCCTGAGCGTGTTGGAGATGCGGCTAGGGACGTGCGGCTGGGTCACTACACAAAAACTATGTTTAGTGAAGCCTTTAACCTCCTGAGCGTTTGCCACGTGGCACGGTTTTTTCAAAACCGTGCCACGGGCAATCGCGGCGGAGCACAATATGCTCCGCCGTGATTTCCTGCTCAGCTGGAGGACCTACACATAAGCCTGGCGTCACTGGAGACGCCGGACTTATGCTGAAGAAAGGCGAGGCCCCTCCAGTTTGACGGAGGTCTATGGCGCCGCCTACCCCCGCCCCCTTCGCGTCACCGGTGACGCGATCGGGGGTGGACCCGGAAGCATCGGCATACATGCCGATGCTCCCGACCGCCGTAAGAAGACGGCGAGACCTCGAGCGTGCCTCTCGTTAGCTGGGGCTGAGTTTCATGCATCATGAAACTCAGCCCGAGTTAACTCGGGGAGAACGCTCAGAAGGTTAAGCAAATGGACACCAAAGACCTATGGTTTCTCTGGCATTGTTTTAAATAATTGTTAATGGCATTATATGTTTATAAGTTGTAAATAATAGGGCTGCTGTGGCCATTTACAATACATGTCTCGCAGCCTGTGTGTTTAATGGGGTCTGGTCAACAAAATTGACAAATCCATCATGTTATGTTCTCACACACCTCTACGTTTCCAGCAATTATGGTGATGATAACATGTTCGGGGGGTTTCAGTTAGCTCACAAATCAGCTAGTCAAAATAAAAAAGGAGAGCTTGTTGTGGGTAGCGATGACCGAACTGGTCCGTCCACAAATAGGCCAGGTCCGTCCACAAATAGGCGGTTTGGACTTTTTAAAAAGTCCCATGTGCGCCTGTTTGAGGGAAGATTCAAATTCCATGAGAACACAAAGAAACCGGAAGTGACGTCAGTGATGTCACTTTCGGTACCTGGAACGCACAGTTCCCGATTTTGATATCCGGGCGTGACTTCACTGACGTCACTTCTGGTTTAAGCCGGTTTTCTTTCACTAGAGGTCTGGCCAGATTTTTCTGCTCCTGATCCGGCCATCGGTAGAATAGTCACCTTCTTCTCGCCGGTGAACAGCGCGGGTCAAACATCCGTACTGAACATGTTGCGGACAATTCGGCCATCACTAATTGTGGGGTACAGATACATTCAGAGATATAGTGTTAAGCGTAAATATTCACAATTCGAATGTATTCAACGAATATCACATATTTACCAAATTCACGATATTTCGCGAATGTGCGGCTGGATATTGGCAATATTGAAAATTCTACATAATATCACCGTGATCGGTTACTTGCATACATTGCGCATATCTGTGCGCATTGTGATGCGCCATACATACAAATCTCAGACGTGTACACCTGTGCATACACAAGAGCAATGTAAGGCCGTACAGTGTCTATGCATCGAATAATTTCAAATATCGAATATCTGTGCAAAATTACGCAAACTCAAATTTAGCATATGCCGCTCAACACAAATTGAGAGACAACAAAAGAAAATCTTAAAATTTTTGAAGAGTTAAATATTTTCCATATAAGCCTCAAAATCTTAAAAAAAACTAAATGGCCCCATGTGACTATCTACCTATAGTCACAGGGGGGTAACTATCTATGGGAAGATTGTGACAACACTCCACGCCTCCCTGGCCCCTCCCCTTTTCCCTGTTTCGTTTACCTTATAAAAGGCAGAGGAGATCACATCACCTTAACCACATAACATGGACTTGTGTTATGTGCAAACTTATCTGATATTTCCTTAGAGATTTGATATCAACGTACTCGACTTTGAGCGGCTTCCGCACCTACAATGGCAGGCGTCCAGAGCCTGCGGGATGGCTCGATAAGGTATCTGCTACTAATTCTTGTGTTACGAAAGATGAAATGGACTAATAACTTGTCACAAAATCCAGTAATCTCATCTAAACGTTTTATCGCTGAATACAAACAGTGATCTAAGCAAAGAAGGGATTAATATTCTATATTTATAATATCTTATTATGTATGTATAGTATTATTATTATTATATGTTCATGTCGTTATGAGGTTTTTTTTAAAGCTTCTCGCTCTCTTTATTCTTTTTAGAGCGACGGTCCTCATAATCCTACTGGTTCTGCTGTCATCTGCCAAATCAGGTACATGTCTTAATTAGAGATGGTAGAATTTTTCGACTAACTAACTTTGTGAGCTGATTGCAAAGCCTTTGAAAATGGTATCATCACCAAAATTACTGGAGACGTAGAGAAGGGTTGCGGAAACATTTGAATAAAAAAGTTTTGCTCTAGAACATGTAGTTTTTGCATAAATTAAGTTAGAAATCAAAGTCGAAATTAACATTTTTTAAATGTTGACTTGACTTTGAACTTAATTTGTGCAGCAAGTTTGGAGTTCAAGTGATACCGTATATTGGCTAACTGAAGTCATTAGAGAAGCAAGCTTTCGGGATATCGCAGATCCCTTCTTCAGGCTAATACAATTCTGGTCTTTGAAACTTACATTTATACACAAAATAACATGGTCATAAATATTTGAACAAAAGAAAAAGTTTTGTCTTGACACACATGACTGATGGAGGTGAGAGTGAAGGGTTAGTTAATGATAGTGATCAGAGTTAGGAAGAGTTATTTGGGGTAATACAGATAAGAGGTTCAGCCGTGATATTCTCCTCCTTCAGCAATTAAAATGTCCATAGACCTGGGAAGCAGAGAAATATGGCAACATAGGTATTTCTTGGAGAGACCTAAATAGCAATAGTCTTTAAATTATCAGAGATTAGGCATGAATAGCTGATTGACATAAATTAGTGAGTCCAGACACATTGTTCAGTGATGAAGAACACTCTAATATGAACTTAATTTGTGCAAAAACTATTTGTGATAGAGACATACTTTCTTTTTGTATTATACCCCCAACCCTTCTCTACATCTCCAGCAAGTTTGATGATGATACCATGTTCAGGGGCTTTGCAATTAGTTTAAAATCATTGAAATGGTCACATTTTTTTTTTTAAAAATCGACCATCTCTACTCTTAATTGTGAGTTATCTCTGCAAACATATTTGAAAATGAAATATATTTTTTTTATCACAACAACTATGCATTTTGGTGCCAAAGTGCAATTATATTTCTATATAATTGTCTATAAAACATATATTTTATATAATATGTGGGACATATTATATTAACATAAACCATATTAACATATTGCACAGATGTTCCATTGCAGCATGTTGGCTCAGTGGTGAGCACACAAGCTATGCAGTACTGGGTCCCAAATTTGAATGTCAGCCTGGGCACTAACTGCAAGAAGTTTGTATGTTCTCTAGAGATGGTCGAATATTTTTTCTTCAAAAATGCAAAAATCTCAAATTCATTGCAAAGCCCCTGAACATGGTATCATCACCAAACTTGCGGGAGATGTAAAGAGGGGTTGGGGGTATACTACAAAAAAAAATGTATGGCACTAACACAAATAGTTTTTGCATAAGTTGAGACTTTGTCAAGAAGATCCGCACACTGTAAACATTGAGTAAAAAACACATATATAAACCAAATACGTTAAAGCGGACCTACCACATTGTAGGTCACTTTGCACATCAGGCTGCCAATAGATAGGGCAATCACTGTCCAAAAAGAAAAATAAATAAATCTTACAGCAGGAAAGACAGTTTTTCCGAGGTAGCACCTCCCATGCTGTGATGTTGCGCCACCGCGCCGGGTCGCTTGTTAGAGCTGAGACTGCCGGGAAAACATCAGCTGTGAGTGGGGTCCCATAATGCACTGCTCTCTGTCTGTGACATCACTATCACAGCGATTCAGCCCTGTGTCTTGTGTGCTGTGTGCTCTCCCC
>CM070038.1:9849675-9867781 GCA_036250615.1 Ptychadena robeensis | reverse complement strand
ATTCCGCCATTCTCCATTGACTTGCATGCATTGCGCATATTGGGTCGCAATTGCAATTGTCAGATCGCAATTCATGTCGTAAGTGCGGATATTCGAGATTACGAATGTGGAATCGGATATTCGCGTAATTACGCGAATTCGAATATTGCCTAGTCGCTCATCACTAGTCTTGCGTAGTCACGTGAAAAGGGGATACTGTGGAGGAAATGGCGTAGTTGGATAGAGCTCCAAAAGTGAGGTTGCAATTCTGCCAACCCCCTTATGTTTACCTATGAGAACCACTCCGATTGGTTGGAGAAATCAATAGCTCTGAAAATGCCTCTATCAACCAGAGCAGAAAAGGGAGTAGAACGTATCCCTGGTGGGAAAGCAGGGTTGTTCAGAATTAGGTACATCGGAGATGGCAATGATGAGAGGGCACTATTGTGTAGTGACTTTCGGGAGATGGCGATCATATTTCCAATCGTAGGGTGGCAGGTCAAGGAGTATGAAAGTCGGATAGTGAGCCATGGTAAACCCCTAAGGTCCCAGGGTGAATCCTCCTGTTCCATCCCGACCCATTGTTTGTGTGAGGAGTGACAACACCAGTTAATTAATCTGGTTATGTGGATGGCTTTGTAGTATTTGTGGATATCGGGAAGGCCAATTCCACCCTTCCCCTTAGGGTAGCACAGAGTGGAAAATTTAATCCTAGCAGCCCTATCTCCCCAGATGAACTTCCCTATCGCTGAACGCAATTGAGAGAAAAATGAAGAGTGAATTTTGATGGGGAGAGCCTGCATGGTGTATAGGTGATGGAGGCACATCTCCCGAACCAGGAAAGAGTGACACCCCTCAATTTTTTCAAGTCAGACTTGATTTTGCTAAGAAGTGGTGAGAAATTGAGTGAAAGCAGAGAGCGAAGGTCAGTACTAATATAAACATCCAGGTACTTGATTTTCAATTGGGCCCAGCGAAAAGAGAGGAGGGAGCAAGTTTCGCCAGATGTGTAGGGGAAAGATTGATAGGGAGAGCCTCCGATTTTGTGATGTTGATTTTGAAATTAGAAAATCAACTAAAGTCGTGTAAAGCTGAGAGAAGATTTGGGATGGAAATGTGCGCGTTTGTTAAAAATAACAAAAGATCATCTGCATATGCAGCCAGTTTGTGTTGGCCAGATTGTTTGGATATAACTTGAATGTTGGGGGTTTTCCTGACGTTACATAAAAATGGTTCCAAGGTGAGAATGAAAATAAGGGGAGATAATGGGCAGCCTTGGCGTGTACCGTTGGAAAGCGTAAAATATTCTGACCTGGTTTCATTAACCCTAACAGAGGCAGAGGGGTTCTTGTAGAGGGCTAATATCCAAGAGAGCATATGCGGACCCAAACCTTTGTGACGTAGAGTGGATTCCATCAATTTCTATGAAACCCTGTCAAAAGCCTTTTCGGCATCGAGTGAAAGTAGGATGGTTGGGGTGTTCGTGCAGGCGGCGGAGTGAATAATGTTCAGTACTCTGGTGGTATTATCCCTGGCCTCTCTATTTGGGACGAAGCCGAGCTTGAATGAGTCCCGGGATGAATTTAATTAGTCTATTGGCAACCATTTTTGAGAACAGTTTAGTTCACCTTTAATGATGGTATACGTCATATTATGATGATGGAATAAGTATTACATGTATGTGTATGAGCCAGAGTAAACTGGTGGCTTAATTTAACTTCAGTTGAGGTCCTCCTGACCTGAAATCAAACTGGTTCCAGCGTGTATTAGGCACCATTGACGAGGTGTTGTAAATGTGGCATTTCCAGTGCCCAGGTGCCGAAAAAGCGCAGCAGCCCATGAGACACGACATTAGGCGTTTATTGTGTTCAGGCTTTTACTCAATAGAGCTAATTCCTGAATGCCCCCAGAGTGCTTGCACACAGGGGTGGACTGGCGCATTTGGGGTTCTGCTGACTGTCAATGGGGAAAGAGTGCAAAACTGCTGTAAGATGTACAGCCCTATGGACACCAGAGTTTAATTCTGCGCACTTTACAGTAACCGGTAACATGTTGTTTAACCCCCCTGCCGTTTCTGACAGTCCCAGCTCCCAGTTCTGACCTGTTTGAACTGCAATGGATGAGCTGGGTTCGTCAGGCGGAGATCAGAGCTACAGGATGCAAACTCACTGATCCATGTGGCTCCAATCTAATGAAGAGGCAGCTGACGGAGCACTCCCCTTGTCACATCGGGGCGCGGGCAGGAGTTTTAAATAAAAATTATATTGAACAATGTTTTCTGCATTGAAAACACTATTCAATATGATTTCCTATGTAAAATACTCACCTGAATAAATTATCTGGTGTCGACATGTCCTGTACTTGCTTCTCTCTCCCGATGTGGCAGATTTCTGTTCTGGGGGCGGGAACACCAAGTGTACAGAACTGAATGTAATACACTGGCCTCAATGTATCACAATGCTCTCCTATGTAACCTGGCACATCTGCAGCGCCATCTAGTGGTTGCAGTGCAAATTTACCTGATATAGTGAATTATTAAAATATTCATTATCTGATATTGCGAGTTATTCACAAAGCATCTGAACATGTTATTATACTCAGGATGTCACCAGACTCCTGTATGGACAGACTTTAGGAAGTTACAGACCTACAACGTAAAAAAACTTGTTTTCATTAAAGTCTATGGTGCGGTTTTGGTACAGAAATCTGTACCTCAGCAGTGCGCTAGGGGGGTTAATAGGCTCTTTATCGCACAAAAAACACAATGAGTGAGTTTTTTGACATATACAATTCACCTCCAGTATTTTTTTTACAGCTCAAACAACTAACAATAAATGGTTCCACTTGAGCAATTTACATACCAATAGTCTAACTTCGAGATTGATTGAATCAGTGTGATAAATAGTGCGATTTAAACAGGATCAATTCCTTTACTAAAATTGGTGCACATGCTCCATAGTAGTGTTGAGTGTGAATATTCGAATCTTGAATTTGTACCTGCACTTCAAAAATTCACAAAAATCTCGAATATAGTGCTATATCTTCCTAATCTTGAATATACAAGATTCTGGGGAAAGTACCATACATTGCATTCGCAATATTCCTATGTACAAGTGACGATTTTCACAATGAATTACTTCTATGAGTGTTGTCTCATGTGGTGATTACACTGCATCTGCTATATCACATTCTGCCACTAGATGTCACCATGGCCTTGCAATCACATGCATGTAAAAGTGCCGATATTCACAAAAAGTAAACAGAAGATCTTATATAGCAATATGGAGCACTACAGGGAGGTGCAAGGCCCCAGGTGGGCCTTACAGAAAACCGCCAAACGTGAAGTTTGTATTATTTTTTATTATTCACTTATTTCTATAACAAACTTTCCTTACCTACACCAATACAGAATGTTATCATTGTTATCATGTGGTTGTGTATTATGAAAATGATATCAGCTTTTTATATATTCACTTCCATACTCCTATATATACATTTCCATACTTTAATACATTTTTATTTCTCTCCTGTAGTTGAGGCTCGCTGTAATACACCAATAGGAGACATCCCTGAAGGAATTGTAAAGTACGTAAGGCACCTAAGACAACCTCTCTAAAGGAAATGCAAATTGTTGGCTTTCGTAACATGACCCCAGGACTTCTGATCCGTTCCCATACCCCACTTAAGTTATTAAATAAAACCAGGACATTTTACCTCTTTGGAATTTGTAAAAAGTGCAAAAAATACAACTTGGCCACAGCCTGTAAACATTTAACTTTCAACATCTTAACTTTGTGAGGGTCCCCCGACAGTGCCACCAATTCTCCAATCTTCTTCCATCAATGTACCTGCCACCTGCCCTCGCATACCAGCACGGTGGGTACCTTATTTACAAACAATAGTGACTGTCCTTGAAAATACTGACACATCACTAGAGATGGTCGAATTTTTTGACTTGCTACGTTTGTGAGCTTATTGCAAAGCCCCTGAACATGGTATCATCACCAAAATTGTAGAGAAGGGTTGGAGGAACATTTTAAAAGAAAAAGCTTTGCGGTAGCACATGTCGTTTTTGCATAAATTAAGTTCAAACTTAAAGTCGAAATTCCGATTTTCGAAATTTCTACTTGATTTTGAACTTAATTTGTGAAAAAACTATTTGTGTTAGAGACATACTTTCTTTTTGTATTATACCCCCAACCCTTCTCTACATCTCCAGAAAGTTTGGTGATGATACCATGCTCAGGGGCTTTGCAATTAAGTCGAAACCGTCGAAATGGTCGAATTTTTGAAAAAAAATTCGACCATCTCTACACATCACCTGCCTTAACTCCAGTTTAAACTTGCGGCACTGCAGAGCTTTCGCCATGCTGTGACAAAACATTACAAAATTAGGACACCAAACAGTGGAAACATTACATGAGAACCAGAATAGGACAACCAAAGAAATCACAACATTAAACAATAGGGAGGGTGGGTGGGTGCTGTCCCCAATAAAAAGGCCTCTCCCTCTTTGGCTCCAGGACATAAGTGCCTGGAAGCCGCACCCCTTCCGATGGGGGCTGAGGCCACTCCCACGTCCATCACTCTTCGTCATGGTGCCCTCCCACCTCCCTCCGTGCGGTTCTGGGCAACCTTTACTGGATGTGTGTAGTATCAGTTTAAGGAAATATTTGCCAGTCTTAACATGAATGATTAATTAAAAAAGAGGATTTTATTGAGACGCCAGCCCATGGAGTAAACTCCCTGATGGTCCCAACTGTGGATAAAGGGTTTTTAAGGCACAGACAAATCAAATAAAATTTTCATAAAATTATTTTTATTTAACAGATAATGTATCAAAGACAATATAAAAGACGGTTGGTATAATACCACAGGGGAAACAAACCCTCTCGGCCGGTTGGCCTACCGTATAAGTAAAAACATACAGGGTGAATGCAATTGACAACACAGTCGTAACAAAGTGTAAAGATGTTTTAAATCTTCTAGTCAGCACTACTACATGTTTCACCCTCGCTGGCTTCCTCAGGGAGAATGCTGTATGTTATCTAAGTCCAAGGGGGAAGGATCAAAAGGGGGAGTCGGCTCAGCAGGGCACCATTGCCCAACCCCCTGATTCTTAGATCCAAGGGGTCCCAACCAGGGTATGTCTGGTGGGGACTCTAAGGTCCTTCCCTTGTACAGGACAAACTCTGGTAATGACTGAAAGCCTGTCTCCCAGTTTACAGAGGTTGGAGTTCACTGTAATACACCAATACGAGACATTCCTGAAGGAATTGTGAAGTACGTAAGGCATCTAAGACAACCTTAATGCAAATTGTTGGCTTTCATAACATTACTGGAAGTGTGTAGTATGAATTAAAGGAAATATTTACTAGTCTAAATATAAATGACTTGTAATCCCATTGAACTTGGAAGTAAAAACATGGTGACCAATTTTTTTATTGAGAAAAACTTACTGTTTAGGTAACCCAATGATACATAAATGGATAAATTCAGCAGTATAAATACATATAAAAGTCTAGCGAATGCCCAGATGGTACACTAGGCAAGGTCAGGGAGGATTTGGTGATCAGAGGTTTTACTGAGTTGTTCTTTTCTGGGAGTAGATATATTATTTATAAACTACATAGAGTATTATATTTGTTCATCAGGCCTCAGACCTCAGTAATATGTCTTCTTTTTCTACAGAGTGATATGTCCTGAGCACTGCGACATGAAAGAAAATATCTGGGGCGCAGATGGATTTAACAGTGTAAGTTGTACTTGGATCATGCTGAAATTTGATCATGTGTTAGGAAATAACATGGCATACCTAGAGAAAGGGAAAGAGGTTGTACTTGTTAGATACCTAGCAAATTGATCTCCCTTTCCGCCATTGTTTATGTAAATAAATCACTGACCAACCACCATCTTGAAAGAAAATGCTACACTGATCAGTATTTTGCATTAGTTTAATGTCATGAATATCATATATGATTAGGGTGCACATAAGCAGTACGCTGGTACGCAAATGGGTTGAAAAACACACTGTGCGTACCTGTTTTGTCCTTTCTTATTGCATCTGCGGACTACACAGACAGGGGACAGATTCATGGAGCTTCCTCCCCCTCCTTTCTGCTGTGTGAGGTGCCTGCTTGGGTTGTGTTCTGATGGCAAGTGCTCTCTATTGACATCCAGTGGCTGAAGCTAATATTACAGCTCGAGTTAAGAATATAGCTCCACACAACATTACCATCTTTTAAACACTACTGTAAATAGTTTTTTATTGCCAAAATTCTTTGGCAATTTTGATTGTTTTTATTTGTAAAAAATTGAATGTTTGTTTGGCAAACTATGGAAGACAAAGAAAGACACACCCCCCACCCCAGTTACTGAGGATTTACTCAAATATTCAACAACAAGAAACTTCATATTCTAGCCACATATAAACAGAAGGGGGTTTCTGGTGGTCTTTTGTTTGCCAAAATAATTTTAAGCCAGAGACTTCAAAGACAATTTAACCCCATCAGGGGTGCAGTTTATTAAAAAAATATTCAACAAGACAACAACAGCTGACAGTTTGTTAGACTGCAGTGATAGACATATACAAATATTAAGATAAATGCCAGGAAGGAATGGGGGCCTCCTACAAATGGTGGTCCCCGTTTTCTCCTGTCAAATAGTTGATCAGACCCCCATTGTTGGAGGGTCAAGACATATTCAATAGCACTAGGATTTGTTCGACGCGTTTCGTCTTTTGTAGACTTTATCATAGAATTATTGTATTCTGAGTTTTTCAATCTTTCAATATTGAACAACTCAGAATACAATAATTCTATGGTCTAAATAAGAAAAAAGGACAGGTAAACTAACCCACCATCAAGCCCTAGAGGTAATGTAGAAAACTAATGCTTAATACTAATTGTGTAATACTGTTTGATGTTTTTAGAGCACGGGTGTTCTTGATAAAGTCTACAAAAGACGAAACGCGTCGAACAAATCCTAGTGCTATTGAATATGTCTTGACCCTCCAACAATGGGGGTCTGATCAACTATTTGACAGGAGAAAACGGGGACCACCATTTGTAGGAGGCCCCCATTCCTTCCTGGCATTTATCTTAATATTTGTATATGTCTATCACTGCAGTCTAACAAACTGTCAGCTGTTGTTGTCTTGTTGAATATTTTTTTAATAAACTGCACCCCTGATGGGGTTAAATTGTCTTTGAAGTCTCTGGCTTAAAATTATTTTGGCAAACAAAAGACCCTCAGAAACCCCCTTCTGTTTATATGTGGCTAGAATGTGAAGTTTCTTGTTGTTGAATATTTGATTGTTTTTATTGTTAAACATGTACAATTTATGTCACTTGGAAAACCCCAGGGAAACATTAATAACTATAAAAGGTTGCAGTTAGGGGTGTCAAGTTGGGAACGTAAATTACTAATTAAAAAAATCATTGGACTTGGAGATCTGGGGGACGAAAGTCAAAGTAGGCATATATTGGGTAAAATCTGACAAAAGTTACACTACTGAGATATATAATGAGATCTGGGGGTTCAAATGGTGTTGTACTGTGAGAGTTATATTTGACCCAAAGCCAGCTGGTGACCTGTGGATGGAGACCGCTAATCAGAGGATCAACCAGGAACAGGAAGGTCCATCTGCAGCAGAATCTACCATGCCGGAGGCTGAAGCAGAGGACAGTGAGGGAAACAGTGAGGTAGCTCACCCTACATATGGGGTGTATGTGAGTACCAGACACCATCTCCTGGTACTCATCTGAGGAGCTCACTAAAAAACTTATGTGCACCCCTGATTATGATATTTTTTCACTGTGGTAAATAAATACCATTCTGAAATTCTAATTTTATTTTGTACTTATCTCTAAAACCCAGGATACTCCAGTGTGCTTGGCAGCATTTTATTCTGGTCTTCTCCTCAACGGAATCCGAGCTTTTATATTAGAAAAAAAACCAGGTCAAAAGAAATTCGATATAAAGTCCCATCCTGAAGAGACCACAGATGAGAAGAAACCTGAGGACATACCGGAAGGTGATATTTCATAATCACTTATAGACCAAAATATCTACCTGTTACGTCTGAAGTGAGGATTCAGCTCTTTATCTATAATTTTTTATGATACCAAACTAATACATATAACCCAGATCCTACACAAGGATAAGATCTTTATTTCTGTAGCCTGTGTTGGTGGGCAGAGGACAAGTACTGTACATACTTCAATGGAACCTGACAAAAAGGAGGATCTGTAAAGTCTACATTTCTCAGAAGCAGACTGGAAAAGAGAATGTATATGCCAGTGGTTCATAAACTGGGGGGACGGGCCCCCCTGGGGGGCGCAAAGGTATTCCGGGGGGGGGGGGGGGGGGACATGGCCCTCATTCTTAACCTGTGTTTAAATAATGAGGGGGGGCTTAAACATTTTCCTAAATAGGAAAGTTTGGGAACCACTGGACTATGCCTATCTTTTTCTTCTCTTTACTTTGTGAAAGCACAACTTTTAAGTTAAAAAAGACATAATTTTATTTATACATTTTAAGCCCAATTTATTTAATCAAATCAAAAAAATAAGGCCAATGGTGGAGCTGAAGTCTCCATATTGTTGGGTGGAGGCTAACATTTGTCATACATGATGAAATACACTGGAAGGTAAGAAGAACCCCTGTATCGTGCACATTCTCCTCTCAGCCCTAATCACTGCTTGAACTTCCTCCTCTTAACTTAACTTAACTGTCTATCATCACTTAGAATGGGGAGTGCAGGGAGTGATCAGAGCAGAGAGACATGCAGCGCCTGCTGAAAGCTGCAGCCAATGTTCCCCCAACGTGTATCGTTCGGTTCACTCCCCTCTCTCCCCTCCACCTCCTCCTAAGTGCCGTCTATTGAGGAAGGGGGAGTGAAGGGATATAACAAGACACAGAGTGGAGACACTCACTGCAGCTATCAGCAACCAGTTGTTCTTGGTGCATTTGCTCCAGGGCCATTTCTCTCGCTATGCTTTTCCCTCGTGTGCATAATTGTACTATCACCCCGCACCATTCAACAACTTTTTGCCTAGAACCCACCCCACCCAGTCAACAGGGGCCCCCAGGCAACAATTTTGCATAAGGTCCCCCCAAATGCTAGAAAGCTCCTGATTTGCTCATAAGACATTCCGTATATTCTGACTATGACTTAAAAGGGAACCCAGGACATCATTGGCAATCATTTACAAATATCCCCAGTTGGCTCTGGAGATGGAGTAAAGAAATTCCAAAAAATTTGTTCTCTTCATATATGTACACCTTTTTGTCTTAAGCTAGCCATACACAGCACGGATTCCCCTGCCAATCGATCACTCACCCGATCGATTCCGGAGATTCCGCCGGGATCCTCAGGTGAGAACGATTAGGCAATTAGGGAATCCGATCGTGGCAGCCCACCTTGCACGGCCGGATCCGTGTCCGATGGCTCGCCTCCCGGACCGCAACGCCCCCTGATCAGAGCAGAATCGGACCCGAAAAGACCAACAGGTTGGTTCTTCCTCGGATCCGATTCTGTGCCCCCGATCCATCGGATGCGATCGGACGGGCAAGGTGGGCTGCAGGGGATTCCGGCACGATGGATCCGCGTGCACGCGCCCGGAATCCATCGCGCCGGAATCCAGCACGAATCCGTGCCGTGTATGGCAGCCTTTAGTATAATGTGTATTTCCTGGCTCACCTCATGTCAGCCCACCACAGGTCACTCCTCCCCTTGACCCCCTAGGACATCCCATAACAAGCTCTATAAAATCCCCTCACCTCCAGCCGTTCGGATGTTCTTTTTTTTTGTCCTCGCTAGGCATTACAAGATGTGGATACGTGTGGAGGGGGGAGAGGTAAAGCTTCTCCTCCCCGTCAGCATTCTCACTCGTGCAGGAGCGTGGGTGATTGGCAGCAGGATGCCAGAGCATCATGGTTACGTCCGGAAGCCCGCAAGGCGCGTGCACACGCGACGGCGCGCGTGGTGGCGCAATGGCGGCGGTAGCCGGGGTTGGCGTCCAGGCTCATGCAGGTTGCTGGGTAACAGGCAGGACGCCAGGTTCGGTGGAGACCTCAGCTGGTAAGTAGCTTCAGAGGAGGCATTGGCTGAGGAAAGGGCGTTGGCTGTATTTAAGCTGGGTTAAGACTGCAGGAATAGACAGTGCAGTGAAGAGGAGTCTAGGCTGTCAGACATGTGAGTAGCTTTGCTGCTGGGAGGTAAGATGACTTGATGGTTTCTTCATGGTGCTCCACTCTGCCCCTCCCCCTCCCCAGTAAAGTGTCAGGCTAAAAGACGGACAGGTCGCAGACGGTTGAGTCACAGGCCAACAGATGGATCTTCATCGCCTGAGAGGGTGCAAGTCACTTGTTGGGCATGTTCAGGCGCGGCAATGCCAGGCAAGAATCTCTGCAGGATCTGCTTTAAAGAAGCAGCTCAGGATGCAGGGGCAGAGGCTCAGGGTGTTCGGGCCTTGATCAAGCAGGTGGTGGCGGAAAGTATAACAGAGCTAAAAGCCAGCCAGGCCGTCCCAGGAAGGAGAGAAGGGTGGTTAGGGACAATGTCTCTGCGTCCCCTTCGGAGCTGGAGAACAGTGCAAGTCATTCCCAGATGTCGGAGTTGGAGGATGGCCAGCTGCCAGAGTCGTTTGATTTTGCATCGGTCCCGGCATTTGTCAATTCGGTCAGACGAGCGATTGATTGGGAGGAGGAACCTTCATCCCCTCCATCCAAGCGGAAGTATTACCCTGGGCTGAAGAAATCCTTGCCATGTTTTCCTTTAATGTTGGAGATCCGGGAGGATATCGAGGATGAGTGGGCGCGCCTAGATAAGCGCCAAGGCCTACAAAATAGGATGGCGAAGTTATATCCTTTAAAGAAGGAGGATGTCGTAAATTGGGACTCCCGGCCTAAGGTGGACGCCTCCTTACAAAGGTTGGCGAAGTATATGGTGTTGCCACAGGAAGACTCGTGGCTTTCAAGGACCCGATGGACCGCAGAGTGGACACCGATCTTAAGAAGGCTTTTGCGGTGGCGGGTCTGGCGGCAAGACCAGCTGTGACCATCACGTCTGTGGCTAGGGCGTTACGGGTGTGGGTCTCGAGTGTTGACTCTGCCACACACGGCGGTTAGACGTGGACTACGTGGAGTTGGCACTGCAAGAGCTTGGGCGAGCGGGCAGCATTTCATTGCCGAAACAGCAGTGGACCAGTGCGTCTGGCAGCAGGTTGAGTATCTCTCTGTGACAGCTGGAAGGGCACGTGGCTAAAACATTGTCGGCAGGACGCCGGAGTCGGCGTCAAAGCAGAGTCTTGTCAGGTCCAGTTCAGGCGAAAGTGTGTTTGGCAAGCCATTAGCGGGAGCTTTAGCAGAGTTTCAGGCGGGGAATCGGGTTTGATCTGCAGGAACGCAAGAAGAACAACAGCAGCCCTTGGTTTCCTAGGGAAGCTAGAGGACGCCTACAGAGATGCTAGGTCATGCCGGGCCGGGAGTTCTCCAGGCCCTGGGAGACTAGTGCACATCTCCTTCAGTTAAGGCGGGCAGGGGAGGGGGTCTCAACGCCAAGACGGGAAAAAAACCCTTCTGAGGGAGCCATGACCGGGGTCCTCCGGTTTAGGGGCAAGACTAAGAACGTTCGGAGAAGTATGGCAACAGAGATTTCGGACGCATGGGTAGTCGGTAATTGTCTCCCAAGGGTATCAACTCGAGTTTTGCAGACGGCCACCGGAAGGTGTGTTTGTCCGGTCACGGACTCCGGAGGGGGTAGAACAGGCGAGTGTCGGAGGCATACGTCAGGGGAACTGCTGGATGGCAGAAAGCCATCGGTGGGCGGCGTGCCACGGGCCGAACGAAGAGGGGGACGAGGGAGGAGTCTACTCTCGCGATATGTCTATGTGCAAAGGCCACGGGAAGTCAGAGCCTGTGCTGGACCTAAGAGCGGCTCAATGCCTCAAGATCCCGGCGGCCACCATGTCGCGATGGAGTCCTGCAGACAACTTGAAGGGGTGGGCGACCGGGATGGGGCAACTATGGAGAGTTTGGCCGGGACGCCTAAGGCCTGTGTGCACCGGCATCAACCGTGTTGGCAGCGGTCGGGCGCGTCCCGAGGCAGCGGCGGCGATTCCGCTGGGTGCCGGCTTGGTGTGCCTTCCAGTTGGCCCTCAATACGGCCGCCTCGCAGACGTCTCCAAGGGTACTGGGGTTGTCGTGTCTCGCCATTGATTGACAGGAATCCATCAGTACCGTGGACGATCTTCTGGTGGTGGGCAAGGTCCAAGACGGGAACGGGGGTCGCAAAGTGGCTCAGGCGCTCAGGCATGTTGCAACAGTTCGGGCTGGCTCGTCAACGCCAGAAGAGGCCAGTTGGAGCCGGGTGCAGCGTCTTCAGTACCTGGGCGTAGTCCCTTTGACACAGTAAGGGGGATAGTGACTCTTCCGAGTCGGAAGCAGTGTCAGATTCAGACGTGGACGCGTGCCCTGTATTATCCGCAAGGCGGTGTATGAGGTTGATCGGCACGTTTACGGCAGCCATTCCGGCGGTGCCCTGGGCCAGTTGGCACCAGAGACTCTTTCAAGACAATTTCCTTCGTCAGTGGGACGACGAGTCGTTGACCCAACCAATCACGGTACCCCGAGTGGTAAGAAGGTCTCTCCTGTGGTGGTTGGATTCGGAGAATCTGAGCCGGGGCAACCCTATGGGTCCAACATTGGAGGTGGTGGTCACAACAGATGCGAGCCTGACAGGCTGGGGTGCTCACTGGCAGGGGGGCCAAACACAGGGTCGTTGGGGCTCTCGCATTTCAGAGGCATCCAATCATCTGGAGCTGCTGGCGATTCTGTATGCGTTGCGCAGTTTTCAGAACGAGCTGCAGGGTTCCAGGGTGCGGATCCTTTCGGACAATGTGACCGCCATGGCATACATAGCAAGGCAAGGGGGGACCAGGACCCCGATGCTCTTGCAGATTGCAGGGAGAATCTTTGCCTGGGCGGAGACACATCTGCAGTCACTAGGGGCATCTTATCTTCCAGGGGCGCGGAACCAGGTGGCAGACAGGCTCAGCTGGGTGTTCCTGGACCCGAACGAGTGGGGCATACAGTCTGCCTACCTGGAGCCAGTCTTTGCAAGGTGGGGGATGCCAGACATCGACCTCATGGCTACGGCCGCCAATGCACAGGTGCCACAATTTTACACAAGGTATCCGGATCCTCGAGCCATAGCCCAAGATGCCTTGGCCTGGACGTGGGGGTCTCAGCTGGTTTACGTCTTTCCTCCATTGTCTCTAGCTCTCAAGGTCCTCTTGAAGATCCGGGCCAAGGGAGTGGAGGCTATAGTGGTTCTCCCGTTTTGGCCGCGCCGTCCGTGGTTTCCCCTTCTGTGGGCCATGTCGGTCACAGCACCGATCCATTTCCCGTTGGAGCCAGATCTGTTGCTGAAACACGGGGAGCGGCATCACAACTTGTGGTCCCTGATGTTGATGGCCTGGAGGTTGAGCGGCACAGGTTTCAACGCCAGGCCATTCCCGACTCGGTGATCTCAACTCTGTTGGCGGCTAGGAAGAGTTCGACCAATCGCACGTACCAGAGGATCTGGGTGGCTTTCGTGCATTTTGCCTCACAGGCCCGCTTTGATCCGGTCTCCCCAACGATTCCGCAGGTATTACGCTTTCTCCAGACGGGCCTCGAGAAAGGTCTTAGCCTGAGTTCCCTGAAGGTCCAAGTCTCGGCATTGTCGGCCGTCACGGGGGTGCGGTGGGCGGAGGATCGCCTGATCACTCAATTTCTGCAGGCGGCTGTTGAATTGCGCCCTCCTCATAGGGTCTGGTTCCCGAAGTGGGATCTGCCGGTGGTGTTGCGAGCACTCCTCTTGCCTCCGTTTGAGCCAGCGGATTCAATCTCCTTGTGGCATCTCACCCTGAAATTGCTATTTCTGGTGGCGGTGACTTCAGCGCGCAGGGTGTCGGAGATCTGCGCTTTCTCCTGGAAGGAGCCGTTCTGCACCTTTTACCCGGGCAGGGTCGTGCTCAGGCCAGTGCCGGCATTCCTGCCCAAGGTCATGTCATCATTCCATCTCAACTGGGAGGCGGTCTTCTCTACCTTCTCTGCCGAGACGGGTGACAGGGATGAGTTGGAACGCTTGGATGTAGTACATCTTCTATCCGTGTATATCTCTCGGACTGCTTCATGGCGCAGGTGTGATAACCTGTTCCTCTATCCTACGGGACCCCGTAAGGGCCATCCGGTCCCTCCGCGGACTGTGTCGGCATGGATTGTCAAGACCATTCAGCTGGCTTATGGAGCGGCAGGCCTTCCTGCTCCTTCCGAGGTTCGAGCCCACTCGACTAGGGGCGTGGCGGCGTCCTGGGCTTCCTTTGCCAAGGTGTCGGCAGAGGTGGTCTGTAAGGCTGCGAGCTGGTCTTCGACCAATTCCTTCATCAGACATTATCGGCTGGTGGTGTCTAAGGACCCGCGAGATTCATTGAATTCTGCCATTCTGTCGGCAGCTTTGTAATAATAAATGTGATGTTCTTTTTGCAGTATTTCGGTTTCCTCTGGTTTGTTTGGGTGTTCGTAGCCCGCCCAGGGAGTATAGCTTGTTAAGTCCTGTGGTGGGCTGACATGAGGTGAGCCAGGAATGTGGAAACATTTTTCATACTTACCTGTAATTTTCCTTTCCTGGCTTACACCTCATGTCAGCCCTAGTGCCCCCCGTTTGGAGCGAGTCTTGTAACTGAACATCCGAATGGCTGAAGGTGAGGGGATTTTATAGAGCTTGTTATGGGATGTCCTAGGGGGTCAAGGGGAGGAGTGACCCGAGGTGGGCTGACATGAGGTGTAAGCCAGGAAAGGAAAATTACAGGTAAGTATGAAAACAATTTTCCATATTAATGTATTTATATTGTAATGCAGTATCTATCTATCTATATATATATATATATATATATATATATATATATATATATATATATATATTTACTTTTTTTTCAAATTTTAATAGTTTAAAAGTTTATTGAAATATTTTTTTCAGTACAAATAGAATTTGCATTACCAAAAAAAGAAAACAACAAAAAAACAGTAAAGCGCAATTGGTAATGAAACAATATCAATTGTAGAGCAGCAGTACAAACGTGTTCCGGTTTAGAGGCTGTAATAGACTTATTGTGAGCTAGTTCAGTTTATCTGGCGAATCAAGTGAATAATGTGTAACCATAGTATATAGCATAGTATAGCTACATCATGTCTGCCTTAAACACTAACTGGTGAGATAATGAACTGCCACTGTTACTGACTTAAAACAATGGAACGGGTCCTTCATCAGAGATTCACAACACCAGTAAATAACCTCATTGGTGCCTTCTTAGCATATCTTGTATATACATTTTCATTTCCATGTTTAATTGATTTTCTGTTTCACTCCCCCAGTTTCAGTTCAGTGTAATACCCCAATCAATGACATCCCGGAAGGAGTTGTAAAGTACGTAAAACATTTTAGAGATCTGTATAGAAAAAGCAATTTGTTGGTATCCAAAAGACTTGTTTGACTTTATTCTAACATCATCGACAGAAGCATAGACATATATATATATATATATATATATATATATATAAACACTGAGGAGGGTTAATATTTTCAGTATTTTCATAAAAAACCCGGAATAATCTGGGAAGGGATGACACTGGGCAGTTAGCCTAAGGGAAACCACCGTAATGAGAAAGACTGATTGATCCTGCTTGAAAACAGGGATGGCCGCATTAGATATGGGCCAGATAGATGGCCATGAGCGCGCACGGAGCTCGAAGCGGCCATTGATCTAGTCCATATCTATGTGTGTGTTCCCAACTACCTAGATAGTGATCTTAAGGTCAGGTCAATGAGAACATAGTAGTCAAATGATTAGCCATTTTATTATGATTTTGTATTATCACAAATCACGAAGCTTACGAATATAGCGCTATATCTTCCTAATGTTAAATATTTGAAATTCTGGAAATTGTACCGTGCATTGCGTTTGCAATATTCTCATGTACAAGTGCTGGTTTTTGCAATGCATTACTTCTATGAGTGTTGTCTCATGTGGTGATTACACTGCAGCTGCCATTTCACATTCTGCTACTAGATGTCGCCGCGACAGCACACATTGTGTTCACAATGTGCATGTGTACAAATGCCGATTTTTGCAAACAAAAACTATAATGACGATAGAACGAATTGTCGAATTTACTGCAAACATTCACAATATTTTTGAGAATTCAAATACTGCCTTCACTGCTCATCACTACATAGAGTGCAAGTAATAGAAGCATAAAAAGATGTATTTTTTGCCCAAATGCCCTATGACCAATAAGTATTCCTTGCATTCCTTATGTAAAAAATATTCCTTATTCCTTATAGTTATTTTTTACATAAGGGTTTGTTAATCATTTATGAAACTTCATGAGTTAATCAAGTAACCATTCAAAGAAACATTTCGCAGAGAACTCGCTGTTTTTCTGGCAGTATGGATCACCCCTATATACGCTTTGTAGGGTATTCTATGAGTTGTGGCCCCCGTATAATTTTCCTTTTCTTCTGCCATAGGGTGATATGTCCACAAAATTGTAAATCGGATGAAATCATAATGAAGAATTCCGGTGTATTTAGTGGTGTAAGTTGTAAACTAGAAAGTAAATGAAATTTATTGAAAAAAAACATCATTCATTAAATGTAATTAAAAGAATATTTTTTGAAAAAAAAACAGGACACACCGGCATGCCTGGCAGCCATTCGTTCCGGTCTTCTTCGCAAAGGAATTAGATCATTTGTATTAGAGCGAAAACCAGGTCAAACTACATTTACCATAAGGAAACCTATTGAAGAGGTTGCGGAAGAGAAGCCATTGGAGCTACCAGAGGGTGAATATTTACAACCCCACAAGGGTATCATTGCTTCCTTATTCCTTTAGCAAAATAAGAATGGCCATTTATACCGCTTATGGCAGTGGTTCCCAAACTGGGGGCACGAAGGTATTCCAGGGGGGCGCGGGATATCATTCTTAACTTGTGTTTGAATAGAGAGGGGGGGCTTGATAATGTTCCTAAATAGAAAAGGGGGCCCTGCAAGGAAAGTTTGGGAACCACTGGCTTATGGGATAATAGGGCACATCGATTGTCTTCTGTTGAATGACTGGATATTTTACCTATCCTAGCAATAGAAGGTTTCAATGATATATTAAGATCAGTTTATGTTACAGAAGTAAACATTTCTAAAAAAAGGAATATTTATTTGGGCGTGTTTAGTATAATTTTCATATTTTGCAGGTTATACGTCACACCACAATATAAGAGGCACCCCTATATACAGCTGTATACGAAAGTGCGTGATTTTCAGCCACCTGCCGCTGACACACACAGTGGATGGCTGGCTTTGACTACTACATAAGGAAGTGATTGCAGAGCCGCCACTAGAGAAATGCTGGCTGCTCTGCAATCACTTCCTTCAGTTCTGTCCAGCAATGTGGCTGAGCTTGAGTTCCAAGAGGTGGAGAAGCAGAAAGAAGAACCACCTATTCACTCTGGCAACTCCCCAGCCTCGGTCTCCTGGAACTAAAGTTTATCCAATGGCTGGTAGCTCTGTGTCACCAGTCTCAGGTCGTGCTTGAGATACAGGAGGTGGAGAGGCAAAAGGAAGAACCGACCACAACCAGATCCTCCCTTGATTCGATTTCTCTGCCTCCACAGGCCAATTGGTGGGCAGATTGCAAAGGTGCAAACCACAGCTGAATAGTCTTTCAGTTTGGGAGGCCGCACCTTCAATCTAAAAGCACACATATTTTTCCCCATGATTTTGGGGAGAAGATAGGGTCACATCTTCCTTTTTGTAGTTATATAACCTTCGCTCCATTTTTTCTGGCACGAAAAGCCACCGTGATTCTCCCCCTCCCCCCACCTCTCTGCACATAACCGGGAATGCGCGCCATCTCCATTAACATGGTGGTCTATGGGGCTGCCCCTTCGGCATCACTGATGACATCACTGAAGCAATCAGCAAAACACCAGTGTGTGTGTGTGTCCGATCCCGGTATGGGCACAGTTTGTTTTAACCTCCCTGGCGGTTCACTGAGGTGCAGATTTCTGTACCAAAAGTGATACA
>CM070038.1:9839275-9849575 GCA_036250615.1 Ptychadena robeensis | reverse complement strand
CTATCAGGAACGCTCAGCGCGAGCGTTTCTGATAGCGGGGACCACTTTGAGCTGGATTATTGAAAGACATTTAGAATATGAGGACTTAGAAGATGGCGGCGACGGAGCAGGTGAGCTCCCACGATGTGCCCGAACCCAGTTCGGGCGTATCGATAGGTGCAGTGTGCCTTTGCCCGAACTGGGTTCGGGCATATCGCTAGGGAGGTTAAACTGCGTATGTACTGGCTTCAGGCATATCGACAGGGAGGATAACTTTCTGGTGAAAGGGATTGTGTAGTGCGTCTGATTACTTCTCCTTCTATCATCACCATGACCAGGCGGCTCACATCAACATAACCTTTTTTGTCACCGCAGTCTCTGAATGCTAAAGTGTTCTCTGATCCGTGCTGGGAATTCATGTCCAGCTACTCCAGGCAAAATGTAGAACCAGAGTTCTTTCCCAGATGATCCACTTAAACCATTAGATAACCATTACACACATAAGGCCTGCGGGCAGCTGAGCACTGGGACGGGGTAACTAGCCTCCCAAGGCTGAGCGGGGGTGGGGCTTGTGACGTGCAGTGGAGATTGAGGGATTGATGTCTGGGCTGCATTTGCATAGGGCCAAGACCTGGAAAAGGTGCGACAATCCAGTACGACTTTAACCCTTTTCCAAATTTTGTGTAAGAACAATATTTGTAAAGCTGGCCATACACCTTTAGATCTCTCTGTCAGATATCCTTTAGATCTACCAACAACTATGTAGTGCTGGGTCCTCTGCGACTGAACACAGGTAGACTTGATGGTTTAGAAAGTCCCTCATATTACATGGTTTTGGTAAAACAAAAGGAGATCTAAGGGAAATCTGACAGAGAAATTTAAAGGTGTATGGGGACCCTAATAGTAACTTTTCTGAGATTTCTATCCCTGATTTGAATGCACCAGAAATAATCACAGCTCTTCATCAGATAACAAAGCTCATCAAAAACTTTGCACCCAATAGAGTTATATTGTTCCCATATGTCTGACTTTACTTTCGGTCACTATGAAATAAATAGCATACTGACCTTTACTTATACACATGTATTCCTAACTCTCTTACTATTTCTCTCTTCTAGTGAAAGCTAACTGCGCTACATCAATTAAGGAGATTCCTGAAGGAGTTGTAAAGTATGTAACGTCGTATTCTGAAAAGAATTTGCTGTTTATATTTAAAAAGTTTGTAAAGTTATATAAAATGAAGCATGTAGTATGAATTTACCGGTATGTTACATCAAGAAGGAGGCTAGAGGGTTTATATTTTTCTCAGTGTGCACAAAAAGATCCATTTAGGATTTTAAAAGAGTTCCCTAAAGTAAATTTCTTGTGACAAAACTTTGGAAGCTGGCACTGCCAAACAGGGAGCGGGCAGGCACGGGTGGCCAATCAGGGGGGCACGTCTACAGCTAGCCATACACAGTCGGATTCCATGGCCGATCGATCACCCATCCGATCGATTCCGGCGATCTCAGCGGGAATCGGAGGTCCGATCGATCGGCCAATTAAGTGTGTCCGATCGCTAGATACCACCTTGTCCCACGGATTCCTGGACGATTCCGTGTCCGATCGCTTACTTCACAAATGGCAACTCCCCCTGATGTGTGCTGAATCGGATCAGAAAGACCAACATGTTGGTTCTCTGTCCGATCCGATTCTGGGCCCCCCAAACGATCGGACGTGATCGGACGGACAAGGTGGGCTTCACGCGATTCTGGGACGATCGTTTCGCGTGCACGCGCCCGGAATCGATCGTCCCGGAATCCGATGGGAAACGGACCCGTGTATGGGGGCCTTACGTCTCATAGGTCAGGCAGGTGCGGGCAGAGGGCCCAATCCAGCTTCTGCCACATCTGACTGAGCTAGCCTAGCCCCCATGGCCCACCCATATCTTCCAAATATGCTGAAAATATATTTGGCTTTCCACATTTTTAAAGATTTGATAAGATAAAAACCTATTGAAAATCAAATCAACCCATGTGACAAAACATAAATTTACCCAAACATTCTCCCAACTTTTTGGATTGCATGAAACCATTCCCTGGTAGAATGTGTGTTTTTGGTGTGAGAATTTAGGCTTATGGAGAAATCTGAAAATATGCTGCTTAAGAGACGACCTTTGTCCCCCTTTGAAGAACTAATGTGACATGTGGGCATTGAGGGTGGTGTCTCAATGCAAACCACCTTCTACTAGAGGCATGTCTAAAGTCAGACCCAGGGGCCAAATGCGGCCAGCATTTGAGTTTCCACTGACCTGTAACCTATGTTTTAAATTTAAAGAATATGCAGAGGCGATCCACACTGGGGTGACACCATTTCACTACTAGAGGAGGTGTGACACAAAACCTCCCATCTTCTTCAAGAATCATAGCTGTAATGTCAGTGAAAGTTCTAGCAGGGCCTCCCCCCCCCCCTATCAATGAATGGTACAGTCTGTATGGTACAACATTAAGGTGAGCAGTGCTGGGAATCTTTTCACTGATTCTCCATATACCATAGATAGGGGGAATGCTCAGGATTACTGGGGTTGTGGCTGGAGAGAACTCCCAGCATACCTAAGGACAATGTTTATCAGTCATATGGCAGTGAATGGATAATTCATTACAATAATAATGCCACGTATGTGTGAAAGAAGATATCTGCCCAGTAGTATAGATCATATGCATTTAATGTTAATGATCCAAAGAATTTCAGGCTAAATGTTCAGTCCCCCGAACACATATCAAAACCTAGCCCACTTTGCAAAAAGTTTGGACACCCCTGTTCTACTATTATGACAAATATCCATTTACTGTTTAGGATTAGAAGGTGCCTTCAGGGGTTCCCCCATAAAATGGGGCTTGTTACAGTACATTATAGCTTTCTTTCCATTGGCACCACACTCTTTGGGAAACCCAGTGCCCAGGAAGGGGTGCTGGCAAGGGTCATGTTCCACCTCCCTGTTTTCTAATGAAGCAGCATTGAAGGGTAAGTAGTAGTCTCCCCCTTCCCCTGAAGATTGGTTGTTGGTCAGAATCAGGTTAGAATGGTTTGGATGGATACCCTTCAAAGCAAGCCTTAAAAATAAAATAAGAGGATCAAGTAAAGTTTTTTTAGGGTAGGTGGTTGATTTCATTCCCTAGCATGATTACATGCATTGTAATGCACTGCCGTTGGCATGTATGGCTGAATAGCGTACATGCACCTTTTGTTGCGTTTTGGCAGTACACATAAAGATCCAATTCCATGAATAAAGTTTAAATATTCCTTAATAGCGGTAGAAGATCAATTATTCTTATGAAATCTCCACTAGGTTATATGCTCCTGCATGGCAGCCCGGTAATAAAAAGTTTTCTTCTTCTGCAGGGTCACATGTCCAGAGGAATGCCAATTAGATGAAAGCAATGCACAGCACACAGAGGGATATAGCAGTGTAAGTTGTATATGAATCATACAGAACCGTTAAATTATTAATTAAAAAATGCAACTCTAATATGTCTTATTTCCAATCACCAGAAAACTCCGGTGTGCTGGGCTGCGTTTCATGCCGGCGTTCTTCGAAAAGGAGTGCGGTCGTTCATACTAGAAAAAAAACCAGGTCAAACCAAGTTTGCTATAAGGAAACCTATTGAAATTATAGCGGAAAAGAAACCTTCACAACTACCAGAAGGTAAATAGGTGTTACCCCACATGGGTACCGGTAATGACAAATGTGAATGTTCGAATCACAAATTTTTATTGTGAATATTGACACTTCATTCACCAAAATCTGAAATATAGTGCTATAGCTTCATAATTGTGAATATTTAAGATTTTTTTACAACAGTACTCATGTGCTTGTTCAAGTGCCAATTGGCGCAATGATGGTAATAATGACTGGAGATCACAAATTCTTGAATTTCTTCTGAATATTAGGCAAAAAAAATCACACTATTTTGCAAATACAAATATTGCCTATTCTGCTCATCACTAATGACCATTCTCACCATAATGGGATAATACATATTTCTCCTACTTACTGTATATTCTCACCCCGCCTCTATTCCATTGTTCCACTAAGTTCCATTGGTCAGGGTCTTCTTTTTTTCCTGTGTCATAGTATTTGTTTTGTATGCTTGTTTATCCTTTTTACCCCTTAGGGTGTCCATACACCACACTGCACTTGTGCGTTCGTCGATTGAATGGTGAATCGATGCGCATCACTTTGCTCAAATTATTCCTATTCTTTGCGCAAATGATTCCTATCTCCTACGTCACTGACGTCACATCCGGTTTTTCCAATTCAAATTCCCCACCAAGAGGCGGGGAATTTGAATGTGTCCGCGAACAGGCGGACTTCTTTAAAAGTCCGACCCGCCCGTTCGCGGACAGTCCAGGCCAATGTTCGGCCATCACTACTGAACAATAGATCACTGTGCATGCATGCAACGATCGATCGTTTAGAGATTAATTGAAAAATTTACCTGTGTATGGCCACCTTTACTTTTTGTACAATTCTACATACGCATTGGGGATAGTGCAGTATGGGGTTTTAGTGGTTAGTACTCTGGCCATGTAGCATCTCAGGTTTGAACCTTGACTACCTGCTTTGTGGTTTCTATAGGTAGCCATACACAGGTCGATTTCACACTCGATCCGATCGTGCATGCCGATCGATCGGCGAGGAATCGAGTGCAGCCCACCTTGACAGATCAACCCCGACCGATCGATATGGCCCCCAAATCGGATCGGCCAGGGAACCAACCTGTCTGTGTTTTCTGGTCGATCAGGCACACATCGAGGGACGTTGGTGGAGGCCCAAGGATTGATCATCAGGATCATTTCCGATCAACTGACATTAGTGAATCGATTGACTGGTAACAGAATCGCCCAGGAATCGGTGGCCTGAGGTGATAGGCACAGACTTGTATGGTCGATCGATTGACGCCTGTGACTTCACCAGAATGGATCGGATCGTCCATCGATCGCTCAGGAATTGACACGTCTATGGCTAGCTTAAGTGTCTGAGTTTTCTCCCACACTTTAAATAGATACTGGTAGTTTAATTGCTTTCCCAAAGAACGGTCATATGTTGGACTTTATGTGAGACTTTACTGTGTATGTCATCATAATGAGTGATCACATGATTGGGTACCAGTAGTTATCAATGGCCACGACCTCTTGTAAACTTTGTTCAGCTGCGAGTGGCTGGCGGCTCATGGGACCACACCTCCCCGCGACCAACTTCGCCTGTGGGGACAAGCCCATAGGGCGGAAGTTTATATTCATATCCATGCCACAGGACCTTGTGCTGGACTAAGGTCCAAACCTCTATTGATATATTGCTACGTTCAAATAATGACCGTGTTCTATTTTCCACATTTTAAGTTAACCTGTGTGCTGTGTATACAGTATGTTCTCCGTACATATGTACAGCTATTCTAGACAATATGACTTAAGAAAGCATCTTTTGTAATGTTAATTGAATGATTTACTATTTATCTTCTCTAGTTGAACTGAACTGCACCTCACAAGTAACTGAGCTTCCAGAAGGAGTTGTAAAGTACGTAAGATATCCCTTCATAAAGGAAATACAGTTTGTCATTTATTAAATCATTTCAAGAATTTTAATCATAAAGAACTTATTGAAAATGAATTTATGTAACATTGAGGAGCAGGCTAAAGACTTCTTCTGCAAAACTCAGCCCTCTGATTGGTCAGTCAGTGCCAGAAAGGGTTGGAGTACTGTTCACGTTTGGCTGTGGAAGAAAGAGAACAGAAGGAGAATACAGTCTCTCCAATCTAATGTTTCTCTCCTCTCCCAATGTCCCTGAGCATAGTGGAACCAAGCCAAGTACCAGGTTTGACAACAGCTTGGTACGGCTCTGGCTAGGTATGTCTCTGCACTGCAGATTGAGTTTTGGTAAGACATTAATCAATTAATCACTACATAATAGTTATGAAAAAGTCTCTTCACTTACTCCAAAAACCCTCTGAAATGTAAGATTCTACCTATAATATGCCATTGTGCTTGTTTTTGTTATGCCTTCCAGTGGTGCTGTGAATTTATTTTGGGAAGTTGTCCCCCCTCCCCCCCACCCACCTATTGTATACCTTGTTCCCCAACCTACAACCTTAGATTGTAAGCCCTCTACTCCTCCTATGTCATACCTGTACCTGTGTGTTATCGTGTGTTGTATCTCCACTCTAATGTATTGTACAGCACTGTGTAATATGTTGGCGCTATATAAATAAATGATAATAATAATATTAATAATAATAATAATTAAGGAGTCTTTAAGAACTCCATTACGTGTTACTATTATGAGGCCATGATTGTATGTTTTGTACTTCTTCAGAGTTGTATGTCCAGAGAACTGCAAAATGGAAAATGACAATGTGCAGAGCTCAGGTGGATATGGAAGTGTAAGTGAAACCATCTTGAAAAAAAATATGTAAAGGTAAATGGGAAAAAAAAATATTGACAACATCTTATCTTTAAAAACCAGGAAACTCCAGTGTGCATAGCAGCAATTCATTCCGGCATTCTTCGTAAAGGAATCCGATCATTTATAGTAGAAAGAAAGCCGGGTCAAAAGAAATTCAGCGTAAGGAAACCTATTAAAGAAATAACCGAAAAGAAGCAGGAGGAGACTCCACCCGAAGGTGATTATTTATGAATCTATGGGAGAATTGTACAGGTTCTAGGATCAACCAATGCCAGGACAGTGTCACATAACTTTTCTTTTACTTTTAAAAAAGGACTTACGTCCAAACACAGTAACACTATAACAGGGAGTGCAAAAAGAGTAGCAACTGGGTTGAACTTTAACAGGTTAGGTCTGTTAATTTGTTTATGAGCACTGTCTGGGGATCACCTACTACTAGGGCCAGTGTGGCAACAGGGTACCACTACTTACGTGTTGGTAGCCTAGGGAGGTGCAATTTCCTTTCATCAGGACTCCAGAAGGGTCCATGGAATTGTTAGGAAGTGTTACCTCCTCTGGAACGTTGGCACCCTGGATAGTAGGTCTGGAAAGCTGCGGACTATGGCTATCAGGCCTGGCCACTGGTCTCTAGCCCAGTTATTCCTGTCTCATTAGTTCGGTCCTCTTTGAGCTGGATACCAACATGCGATGCTTAGTTTATTTACTCACTGCTCTCAGGTGGATTATGGGGACGGTACCTACTTCTCCCTGGCTGCGCATTATGCTACAATCAATTCTTTAATGCACTTCAAAATTAAATATACATAGAAAATCTTGACATTTTTTTCTTAATACATTTAGGAGACCAAATAAGAATATTTAACATTTTCATGCAGTAATAAGTGGAAGTAAAAAGTTTAACAAACCAGATCAGATATGTCCCCTCTTTCTGCTCATTACAAATTTGTATAATAAAGGCCCCCATACACGGGTCGGATTCCGACCGGATTCCGGGACGATCGATTCCGGGCGCGTGCACACGAAACGATCGTGCCGGAATCGCGTGCAGCCCACCTTGTCCGATCGTTCGCGTCCGATTGATCGGGGGCTCAGAATCGGATCCGACAGAGAACCAACATGTTGGTCTTTCTGATCCGATTCTGCACACATCAGGGGGAGTTGCCATTTGGGATCGGACACGGAATCGTCCAGGAATCCGTGGGACAAGGTGGTATGCAGCGATCGGATACTCTTAATTGGCCGATCGATTGGAGCTCCGATTCCCGCTGAGATCGCCGGAATCGATCGGATAAGTGATCAATCGGCCATGGAATCCGACACGTGTATGGCTAGCTTTAGAGTTGGGATGGAGTTGTGTGGCCATCACCATTTAGGCTTCTAGAACTTCAGTGAGCTCGAAAGAAAGCAAGATCCAAAGCTAGATGGTAACTTGTAATACGTAGTACATTTGTTGCTAAATTAATGACCGTACTTTATGTCTTCAGCATCAAGAGTAGTGTTAAATGCAGCATAAATAAGCCACCATGCCGTCCAATGTTGTCATTTAGTACTGGCTGAACTGTCAGCAAGGCATATCATGTTCGCTTTTCTTCCCCCAGCGAACCGTACAGGTGTTCGACCCGTCCTGTTCACCGGCAGGAAGAAGATAACTATTCTTCCGTTGGTCGGATCAGGAGCAGAAAGATCCAACCAGTGGAAGAATTTTTTCACCAAAGACCGGGTAGTGAAATTACGTCCGGATATCGAAACCGGGAACTGTGTGTTTTAGATGCCAGAAGGGCCGGAAGTCAGTGATGTCACTTCCTGTTTTTCCGATTGAAATTCCCCGCGAACAGGAAGATGTCAGACTTTTGTAGAAGTTTGATCCCCCTGTTCGCAGACAGACCTGGCCATCACTAGTACTGGAGCTTGGGCAGCAAGAAATGTTTGCTCTGCTTACATATATATGACTTATAGGATGTATGGTGTCTGACCATATAAATATACATTGTATGTAGCATAATTACCTTCAGATATACACTTCTAGATAACTGATCTACTTTTCTCTTCCAGTTCATGCTGATTGCACTACAAAAGCTAAAGACATTCCTGAAGGAAATGTGAAGTATGTAAGATAGTCCTCTGTACAGCAACTCTAATTTGTTAATGTTCAATACATTTCTAACCCAATATTAAGGAAAGAATGTTGTAGACATGTACAGTTTATACAATTTAGTACTGAGATGGTCCAGTAAACAGCTTGAAACCCATCAAGTCAGGTTACAGTAAATCTTTTTATAGTAAAGCTGTTAAGAATTGGGCATTGAAAGTATGAAGTCGGACAATATACATTTTTGGAAGTGGTCAGCAGTGGTATGACCACCCCTCCTGTTTCTCCCTTTACCTATACGATCATTACACGAATCATTTTGCAAATTAATATTTAAAGATTATCCAAATTTTGCCCGCCTTGCGGGCAGTTCGGCCATCACTATTAGTTGCATGTAGAGAGAATGAATGTAACTCTACAGTAAATGTATATCTTGAACATTTTACCTTAACTTCCCAGCCAATATGGGAGTTTTGCGCCCAATTCTGTGGCGCCAATTGGTGCCGTACAGGAGAACGCTGCAGAGTATACTGTACTCTGCTTTGATTCTCCACCCTCCTCTCTACACATCGAGGCAATGTGGGCTGGGAAAAGAAACACCTCTCCATTAACATGAAGGTCTATGGCAGTGCCCCATGTGCCAAAGACGTGGGGCTGGAAGGGATCAGCGAGCCTACAGAGATGCAGAATCGCTTTTAAGAACAAACTGTCACTGTACTTGGTTCAGACATTACGCCTAAGAGGTTAATAGCTTGAATTCCCCAGTAAAGGGTTTCACAATAATGTGTTAAGCACCCGCAGCCAGGCACTCGGCGAAAGGGTGCTTGACAGGGGGGAGTTGCCGGCGATGACGGACAAGAGGCAGCATCAGAGGAAGTGACGCAAAGACCAGAGGCGGAGCCAGGGGCTTTAAGAGGCGGGCCGGAAGTGACATCTGCCTCTTTTCCAAAACAGAAACCCCACCCTCCATCCCTGTATTCTTTGTATTTTGTTGGTATTATGTTTTGTTTGGGGTTGTTGTTTACAGTTGTTCTCTTGTCACAGCGTGGGGCGGGTCCCTGGCAGTGCCTAGGATGTTTTTTGCATGTTATGTAAAGTGGGTGAAGTGCTGGTGGAAGGGGGCAGTCACTGCCAAAGTAACGTTGCGCTCTCGTGAGGGTCAATGACCCAAGGAGGAGTCGGTAAAGGTGGTGGGAGGAGGCAACGTGTTATAGTGTACCCACTGTGCTGGTGAAGGGGAGGCTGGTGGCTGGTACAGGTGGGTATGGTTTAATTGTTGGTGGGTTCATGTGGGGGCACTGTCAGGGACAAGAGTTGTTTGTTATATTGTTATTTATGCTGTGGCCAAATATTTAATATATTATCCATTATTTTTCTAAAGATCCTGGTCTTTTTTCTAATTTTTTCCTTAGTGTTAAGATAATAGATTAAGGGTATAGCAGGGGGAATGGACAAGTCCACACTCCTACAGTCATTAAAGGAAACAACCTGCAGTCAACTCTATGGCTGGCCTTCGTTGTAAACTGCTTGATCGCTGTTGTCTGCAATAAGTTCTCAATTTATTTCAAACCATTGGGTAGATTTTGATGTCTCCAGGGCATCTTACAGCCACAATAAAGCCACCACAACGTTTGGTGGGCCATCATTAACTATCCCCTCTTATTTTCATATGAGCTACCAGTAAGTTGCAGCATGTTGTATTTTGGAGTAAAATACAGTTGTGTTCAACATTATTTAACCCCCACTGAAATGGAGTGTTTTGGCCATTTTGACATTGATTTTGATCATT
>CM070038.1:9805151-9836862 GCA_036250615.1 Ptychadena robeensis | reverse complement strand
TTGCAGTCCTCCCCTCTCCCTCCTCCCTGGGGCTCGCCCCTCTGACCACCATTCCTCTCTTAGAGAGAGAAAATATTCGCAATCAACACTACTAACTAGTGTGTACCCAACCCAGCCCACAGTTGCAGGAGGCCACCTGCTGGTGACCAGGGTAAGCTGAAGCACAGTGCCAACAGCAGGTGGTACCCAGCATATTTCAGATATGTTCCAGAGCAGCAGGTGTGGATCCACTGTGCCATTGTCCTACCTCCTCTAAGGGCATTGTCTAAGTGAACCCACTCGTTCTTCACAATACCCCTGAAGGTGGGGATAGGCTTTTCTGAGGGGAACAACAGGTCGCTAACTCTAAAGGGAGGGTAGGAACACGAGGCAGCTGGTCCAGTGGACAGCAGTTAGGGCTCCAGGGACACAGGCCTCGTCAGACAGACAGTGTAACAGGGCGGGCAGTGCATGTACAGATCAGGTAGCAGGAGAGTGCAGCAGGCAGGTAAGTGTTAACAGGTATTAGTCTCAGAATACAGGAAGGGCTCTATATCTCAGGAACACCAATGGCAGTCAGTGCTTAGCAAAACACAGAGACCTTAATACTGAGGCAAGGCTGAAAGGGCAGGGTTCCGTATATAGCTGCAGGAGGTCCACTATTGGTCAGCCAGGTCACATGACGAACACCTAAATCCCAGGAAATGACACACTCTGGTGTTTAAGGAAGTGTGTAGAAACAACAGCATCACCGCTGAACAGGGCGCCCAGATCTGCAACGGTAAGTAGGAAGGCGGCATGCGGAAGCCGCCATTACAAGGTCCTCACGGTATTGCTCTAGCACATTTAGTTTTTTTGCATAAATGAAGGTGATTTTTAATTATTTCTACTTATATTTCATGACCATCTTCTATTTTAAGTGTCATCTCATCTGGCATCAAAGTTGTAATAAAACATGACAACAATATTATATTTCTACAGGGTGATGTGTCCAGAGAACTGCATTTTGGAAGAAGGAAAGGTGCACGGCACCAATGACTTTAGCATCGTAAGTTGTAGATAAATAATGTTTAATACAATATATGCAGCACCACCTAAGTACAAAAATTCTAATTCATGTTAACTTAATCTCAAAATCAGAAAACTTCAGTGTGCTTGGCAGCTATTCATTCTGGAATTCTTCGCAAAGGAGTTAAATACTTTATATTAGAAAGAAAACCAAGTCAACGCAAATTTAATGTAAAGCCACAACCTGAAGAACCAGCAGAAAGTAAGTCTAAAAACATTATAGAAGTTGAACCTTTCTGTCTATATCCAAAAAGCTGTTCTATGATCAAATATTGATATATCACCAAATATTTATTGGGTTTAAAAACGTACTAGAACGCAGAGAATAAAGAAGCCCCTTATAACCAAGTCAGAGTGATGAAAATGTCCGTAGGCCACCAGCTTCCAAAATAATGAAAACAATATTAGAAAACAGTAAGTGTTGCACCAGATTGCTCTTCAACATACACCACCATGGTGGAGATGTGTAGTATTGAGCTCGAATATCGAATATTTTTCGCGAATATCGGCAATTCGAGAATTCGCCAATATCTCGAATATGTCTGCGAATTATCGCAATTTTGAATATTTGCGGTACGGCCATGTATTGTGAAAATCATATTCGAATTGCGAAAAAAAACATAGCATGTGACCATTCATTTCAAAGATTTTCAAGATGCAAATATGATTTTCCCAATACATGCAAAAAAGGAAACAAAGGAGAGGGTTGTGGATTCCCGGATTCAGGACCGAAGGTCCCGCGTTCAGGTTTCACACACCCCGATCCTTTGTGTGGGTTTTCCCTGTTTAACCAGGGACTGGGGGACTTTAACGGTCAGCTATAGTCAAACAGGTTCAATTGGTAGTGATAAGTCACAAATGAATAAAACAATGTAGAAATAAACAATAATGCATGGAGAGTAACACTCTGACCAATGAAATAAAAGCAAAACTTTTCGAATATTGCCTATGCAGCTCAGGGCAAATGGATTTTAAGGCAGACATTTCTGTAGACGTAAGTAACACAATAAAGCCAGCCATACACAGTCGGATTCCATGGTCGCTCGATCACTAGAGATGGTCGAATTTTTTTTCAAAAATTCGACCATTTCGCCGGTTTCGACTTGCAAAGCCCTGATAGCATGTAATCAATCACCAACTTGGTGCTGGAGATTGTATAAAGGTTGGTGGGTATCTGCAAAAAGAAAGTCAGTCTCTAACACATAGTTTTTTTCACAAATTACGTTAAAAGTCACGTAACAAAAACTTCGAAAATCGGAATTCTCGACTTATAACTTTGAAACTTAATTTATTCAAAAACTGCTGTCTAAGCAAACTTATTTTTTGAAATGTTCCTCCAACCCTTTCTCTACAACTCCATCAGTTTTGGTGATGAATCCATTTTGTTTTTCGGGGGCTTTGCCAATATGCTCACAAGTTGCAAGTCGAAAAATTCGAACCTCTCTATCGATCACCTCTCCGACTCCGATTTCCGGTCGATTCGGCGGATCGCAGGTGTATCGATCGCCAATTAAGAGAATCGCTCGCTTGCATACCAAATACAAACCCTTGCCACGGATTCCGGGACATTTATTCCGTTTCCATTGTGCCACCTCACAAATGGGCAACATCCCCTGATGTGTGCAGAATCGATCAGAAAGACAATCTGTTGGTTCTCTTTCGATCCGATTTCTGGCCCCCCCGAGCCGCTCGGACGTTATCGATCATACAAGGTTGGCTGCCATCATTCCGGCACGATCGTGTTCGGGGCACGCGCACCGGGAAATCGACTTCGACCCGCAATCCGACCCGTGTATGGGGGCCTTTAGAGTATTTATTTCAAAAGTAACAAAAAAAAAGGCAGGGTATCGTCACACTACCAGATTGTCAGTTTCTTAGTGTAAACAACACAGTTCATAAAGTCCCTCTGCAAGGGACAACGTTAGAAATCTTTCATGCACAAGTGTCCTGATGAAGCGACTGTTAGGCTATGTTTCCATTGCGTTGGGACCCCTCCGCTAAGCGTACACGCTTAGCGGGAGGTCCCAACGTAACAGAGAGACTTACCTGCTCGGCGGAGGGTCTGTCTTCATTGCGCCGAGCCGATCCGCCGGTGTAAGGTTGAACGTAGTCGAGTACGTTCAGCCTTTACACCGGCGGATGTGTAAACAGATCATGCGCCGGCAGGCTGAGTCTATGGGATACGTCGGGACCCCTGCTAAGCGTATATGCTTAGCGTAGGGGTCCCGTCATATAATGGAAACAAGCCCTTAGAGCGTGAAACACTTCGACAATTCTCTGCATGAATATCATTCTTCAATGGACTTTATGAACTGTGTTGTTTACAATCTGACAATCTGGTAGTGTGACGATACCCTGCCTTTCTTTTGTTACTTTTGAAATAAATACTCTTATTTTGCTATTTTTTTATTTATTTTACAGAAATGTCTGCCTGAAATTATTTTGCCCTTAACTCCTCTGTATGTTGAAGAGCAATCTGGTACAACACGTACTGTTTTCTAATATTGTTTAAAAAAGTGTGTTTGAAATCTCCCCCCCCCCCCCCCCCCCCCCGTACCAGTGACATTCACTGCATCACGTTCCAGGCACAGTGATGTTGATCTTCCCAAATTCCCTTGTGCCCAGCAAATTAGTCCCTTCATCTAGTCTCTGCCTCTCCAGTCCATTTTAAGATGGACACGGTATGGTGATTAGTGTTGAGCAGCATATGGTATATTGAAATTCGCGTAATTTTGCAAATATACAAAGAAATATTCAAAATTCATAACATTTGATTCGTCTGTATTCTATTGCCTTACATTGCGCATGTCCGTGCGCAATGATTCACAAAGACTCGCAATGCAGCTTTACAGCTTCTCTTCCTCATTCTGTGATCTCAGCCAGTACGAGCAAAGTGTGTATTGAGCATATCCATTCGCAATGCGCACACATATGCGCGATGTATGCTGGTAAACAATGATGAAGCATAATATGACGAATATCCACCATTGCGAATATCTGTGCGCACATTCGCGAAATATTGTGAATTCTCGAATGACGGACATTCGTCGAATATATTCGAATATTCTCGCTCAACACTAATGGTGACACAGAGAGAAAGCAAGAGGGGGAGGTAAATATATGTTTTTTTAGGTTTGGGGTGTACTTTTTTTAGATAAAGACTGCTAATAGGTAAGTAAAATGTATTAAAAATTTTTATATTTTTATTTTTGAAGTTAGAGAACCACTTTGATGATTTACTAATAATTTAGCTAAGAAAATGCTTAGAGATTTTTAGTAAATTTATTTATAGAAAATAAATTTTCATTCTTGTTTAAATGCGTGGATTGATCATAACAGCCACACACATTTAGGTTCAATCCACAACAAATGATAAAAAAATTAGATTTCCTTTCACTTCCTGTCCTGTAAGCAGGAAATGAGAGAATAGCTTAACAAAAAAGATCAATATGAAAAGAAATATATGATGGTTTTTGATATATATATATATATATATATATATATTATATACACTTGTATTTATATTAATATACACTTGTAAATTGCTGAAATTACTTTTCTCCTCCAGTTAAAGCTGATTGCACTACCAAAGCAAAGGACATTCCTGATGGAAATTTCAAGTAAGTAATAAAGTCCTCTGTAAGGGTCCCCATACACCTTTAGATTTCTCTGTCAGATTTCCTTTAGATCTCCTTTTGTTTTACCAAAACCATGTAATATGAGGGACTTTCTAAACAATCAGGTCTACCTGTGTTCAATCACAGAGGACCCGGCACTACATGGTTGTTGGTAGATCTAAAAGAAATCTGACAGAGAGATCTAAAGGTGTATTGCCAGCTTAAGACAAATGGGGATTGTTTATATTATAAACATTTGAATTGCTTTATATAAATATATAGAGACCGAAAGAGCAAGAGAAGAAGAGAGAGAACATGAAGTAGGGATTTGTGTGACATTGAGGAGGAGGTTAGATGGTTTATGTATTTATTAATGTGGCATGGCATGACTTATGACCTATACAACTGTAACAATTATTATGTGAGGTAATATTATATATATATACACACACACACACACACACACACCATATTTTTCAGACTATAAGACGCACCCTGTTTTTAGAGCAGGAAAAGTAGGAATTAAAATGTGAAATGTTCTAATCAGTTGTAAAAAAAAATCCCCTGCAGTACCCGATTTCAGCCACAAACATGGTGTCACTAGAGAGCACACTTCAGGCAGGGGGGGAGGGGGAGCGGGGGATTCTGCTCTCTTCTCTCCCTGTCGCCGCATCTCTCATCTGGCAGCTCTGGACCATAAGACACAGGCACTCTTTCCCCCCAATTTTGGGGTGAAAAGTGTGTCTTTTGGTCCGAAAAACTTTTTAATACAAAATAATTTTTAAACACAATATACCATCAGGTCCATAAATATTGAGCCATCAACACAATTCTAACATTTATGGCTCTATACACCACCACAATGGATTTGAAATGAAACTGTAACTGCAGACTGTCAGCTTTAATTTGAGGGTATTTACATCAAAATCAGGTGAACGGTGTAGGAATGACAACATTTTGCATAGCATATAGCTAGCATATGTAGCTTTTGCATAAATTCAATGTCAAAATCGAAATTTAGATTTTTTTTAATTTGACTTGACTTTGAATTTAATTTATGCAAAAACTATATGTGTCAGAGCAACACTTTTTTGTAGTATACTATGGACCTATCTCCACATTGCCAACAAGTATGGTAATAATACTATGCTCAGGGGCTTTGCAATTAACTCAAAAAGTCTAACTGGTGACCATCTCTAATGTAGACCTGCCATAAACTGAATAGGCAGAGGCGCACATAAGCAGTACACTGGTACGCAAAATGGTCTAAAACCTAGCTCTGCATACCTCCGCATACTACACAGGGGAGAGTTGCATGGAGGTTTTCAACCTCTTCCCCCCTTCTCTCTGATGAGGAGCCGTGCTTGTGTTGTGCTCTGACGGCAAGCGCTCTCTAGTGACATCTGGTGGCTGAAGCTGATATTGCAGATTAAGATGAGATTACAGCTTCACACAGCTTTCTTTGGCAATTTTTATTGTTAAACGTATACAATTTATGTCGCTTTTGGTAACTGCAGAAAAACTTTAATAACTATAAAAGGTTGCAGTTAGGGGTGTCTTTTAAAAAAAGATTGGACTTATAAGAGTGTTGGAGATTTGGGGGATGAAAATTAGAGTAGGCACATGTAAGGGTAAAATCTGACAAGAGAAAAGTTGCACTGCTGAGGCATGATACTGAGATCTGGGGGTTCAAATGGTGTTGTACTGAAGGAGTAAAGGCCCCCACACACGTACCGAGTAGGGGCCGACAGATCAGCTCTGGAGTGCCGGCCGTTCGCTTCAATGGAGACGCTGGCCAGAGATTATTGGACATGTCTGTTCTCTGGCCGACCGAGCTGTGGGGCGACAGGGATCGCACGCACATCGGTCGGCGGCAAAATCGGTGCGTGTGTGGCAGCCTTTACATGTGACTCAAAGCTAGCTGTTTATCTGTTGATGGAGACATCAATATCAGAGGATCAATCAGGAATAGGGAGGTCCATCAGCAGCAGAATCTACCATGCAGAGGACAGTGAGTACGACCATGAGGTAGACCACCCTACATATGAGGTGAGTACCAAACATCTCCTGGTACTCATCTAAGGAGCTCACTAAAAAAGGTATGTGCACCTCTGTGAATAGGTTTTTAACTTATAGCACTAAGGGCAGTGATAATGTGCTTCATGTGTGGGGCCAAACTGCGTCCATACCGTAGTATGTAACCTAAAGAGCGCAGGGGTTACGTGTTTATAAGATAAGGGGTAAAGAATTATGTAACAAACATGGTAAAGTGGCCCGGTATAGTATAGAATTTGCATCGTTCGGGGGTATATAATCTACATAATGCAGGGTATTGGTGTACCATGTTAAGAACCACTGTCCCATTTGGTAATATATTCTTGCTTTGAATATCTTTTTTGTCCTTCAGGGTGGTATGTCCAGAGAACTGCATAATGGAAGAGGGTAAAATTCAGGGCACAGATGAATATAGCAGTGTAAGTTGAAGATAAAAAAGAATGGAAAATATGTTTATAGTAATAGTGTTGAGCGGCATATGGTATATTCGAATTTGCGTAATTTCGCCAATATATTATGGAAGATTAGGAATTTGATTCTATTGCCTTACATCGCGCGTAGCTGCTCGCAATTATTCACAAAGATTCCCAAACCAGCTTTACAGCTGCTCTTCTTCATTCTGTGATCTTAGCCAGTACGAGCTCTGAGTGTATTGCACGTATCCATTTGCAATGCGCATAAATATGCGCGGTAAACAATGTTGAAGCATAATATGACAAATATCTGCCATTGTGAATATCCAAGCGCACTGTTCACGAAATATTGCAAATTCTTGAATATCGGTTATTCATCGAATATATTCGAATTTTGAATATTCTCGCTCAACACTATATAGTAAAACATACAGTAAGTCATAAAATCCCTTTTTTAATGTTTTTTGTATTTATTTTCAAAACCAGGAAACTGAAATATGTTTGGCAGCAATTAATTCTGGAATTCTTCGTAAAGAGGTGAATGCATTTATGTTAGAAAGAAAGCCAGATCAACAGATCTTCAATGTAAAGCCGCCAACTGATGAGCCAACACAAGATGAACCAACACAAGATGAGCCACCAAAGATAGTAGAAGGTGAATATTTACATCTATAATTATAATGATCTTCTATTCTTTAAGCGTAATATACAGTACTTTGGTCATATATATATTTATCCTTTATAAATACACTTCTGTACATTACTCATTTACTACTTTTCTTCTCCAGTTGAAGCTGATTGCACTACAAAAGCAAAAGACATTCCTGAAGGAGATTTGAAGTAAGTCATATAGTCCTTTGTAAAAGATTTGTTTGTGTGAAATACATGAAATACCCTGTTTCCCTGAAAATAAGGCATCCTCCGAAATGAAGGCACCCATACATTTTTGCCTCACGCTGAAATATAAGGCATGACCCTGAAAATAAGGCACCCCTGAATATACGGTACTGTAACTCTGGACAGGGGGGGATCAGAGGGGGCAATAGTGTTGAGCTTGAATATTCGATTTTCGAATATTTAGCTCGAATATTGCTATTTCGCCATTTGGCAAATATTCACGAATATATCATCGGATATCCGATGCGATCGCGTTTTTTCGCGATTTTATTGCGATTATATAATCGCAATTTTATAATCGCGATCCAGTGCAATAAATGGGATCCCGATTATATAATCGCAATGCGATTTTTTTAAACCGGAAATGACGGATATTCTCCCAGTCGAATATCCGAGCTCCATTGACTTGCATGCATTGCGCATATGTGATCGCAATTGAGATTTTTAGATCGCAATTCATGTCGTAAGTGCGGATATTCGAGATTACGAATATGGAATCGAATATTATGGCGGATATTCGCGAAATTACGCGAATTCGAATATTGCCTAGTCGCTCATCACCAGGGGGCAATCAAAATGACACAGGAGGATCAGAAGGGGTTACTAAAATGGTAATCCCCCTCTCTGATCCCCCTTGTGTCATTTTGATTCCCCCCTCTGATCTCCCCATCCTGATACCCCAGTGCCGTATTCTTCTTCATGGAAAAATAAGACATCCCCTGAAAATAAGATGTAGTGCAACTTTGCGAGCAAAAAATATTGTAAAGCTAGCCATACACGGCACGGATTCCCTGGCTGATCGATTCAGCACCCGATGGATTCCGGCGATTCCGCCGGCATCCACAGGTGAGAACGATCAGCCAATTAGGGAATCCGATCGTGGCAGCCCACCTTGTACGGCCGGATCCGTGTCCGATGGATCGCCTCCCTGACCGCAACGCCCCCTGATCAGAGCAGAATCGGACCCGAAAAGACCAACAGGTTGGTTCTTCGTCGGATCCGATTCTGTGCCCCCGATCCATCGGATGCGGTCGGACGGGCAAGGTGGGCTGCAGGGGATTCCGGCACGATGGATCCGCGTGCACGCGCCCGGAATCCATCGCGCCGGAATCCGGCACGAATCCGTGACGTGTATGGCAGCCTTAAGACACTGTCTTATTTTCGGGGAAACACTGTAAATATGATTCTCTCTGTGCACAGATTAGCCTTAGTTACTCCTCCATATTCTTGCTATAGTCTTGCACATAGAACGCTCAAAGTAATTCACTAAGTACATTTTTCAAGATGTTGTAATTGATAATGCTATTACCCAAAGAGATTTCAAGGTGGATTGGACTATCTTTAAAGAGAACTTTCAATACATTAGGTTTAGTAGCAACATGACTTCTTGGATAAACTCCCTATATTCAGAAACCTCTGCCTCTGTTAAGATCAATGGAATGGTTTCAGACCCTTTCCTTATCTCTAGTGTGGAGCACGAATATTCGAATCACAATTTTTTAATGCCACTTTGAGAACTTGCGAAGATCTCGAACATTGCTATATCTTCGTAATCTCGAATATACACGATTCTGGGGAGAGTAGCATGCATCACACACACAATATTCACATGTATAAGAGACAATATTCACAAAGAATTCACAAAGAATGGTTTCTGTGTTGTCTTATGTGATTCCACAACAGCTACAATTTCACACTATGCCACTAGATGTCGCTGTGACAACACACATTGCAATAAATGGCTTTAAAACTGCCGATGCTCCCAAACTATTATAAAAGGAGATCTCAAATTTGCGAATTTGCAAATATTTGAAGAATAATTTGAGAAATGTTGCAAATTCAAATATTGCCTATGCTGCTCGTAACTTAAATTAGATGGGATCTCCCTGTTACTTACTTTTTGTCATGGCATGTAGCATCTGATGGCTTTCTTTTATTCAAGACAACCCCATATAGCAAATTATGCTGATTTACTTTTCTCTCCACAACCCAATAATTTCTCTGCCTAACCACCTTGATGTGGTAAACTTATGACAGCTTGCCCAATTTATTGCGCAAATCAGCACTTGTACATGCGCATATGTGAATACAATGCATAGTAATTCCAGGTACCAGTCCTTAGGAGGTTGGTACTATGGTGCATATATTTTGGTCAAACCCAGATCCACAATCATTTTAAAAGGAATGTCTCAATATTTAAAAAAAAATTAAAGATAATGAACTACCTGATCATCCATATTTTTTCCTGTTGCACTTTAACCCATCCCCTGCCAGGCATTTAGGAAATTACTCTTAATAACCAACATGGATAGGTCCTGTATCACTCTAGAGCCCTCTGGAAATGAGCTGACCCACCATCCATGGGCATGTGGTTCTGCAGAGTCATGACATTATGCCATATACTTCTACCATATACGAGTAGGATAGACTCCAGAGGACACTTTTTAATTTTACAATCTAGCACTAACAACCTAAGCTGGCCATACACCTTTAGATCTCTGTCAGATATCCTTTAGATCTACCAACAACTATGTAGTGCCGGGTCCTCTGCAATTGAACACAGGTAGACTTGATTGTTTAGAAAGTCCCTCATATTACATGGTTTTGGTAAAACAAAAGGAGATCAAAAGGAGGAATCTAAAGGTGTATGGGGTCCTTAGACCATGGGCAGTTACCGTATTTTTCGGACTATAAGACGTATCTGACCATAAGACACACCCAGTTTTTAGAGCAGGAAATAAAAAAAAAAACATTTTATTTGTTTAAATGAATGTGAAAAAATCTCATGCAGTACCCCTATTCAGCCACTAAAATGGTGTCACTAGAGAGCAGACTTCAGCGTCTCTTCTTCCTCACACAGAGCACAGAGAGGGAAGGGAGGGGGAGCACGGGGAATCAGCACTCCGGTCTCCCTGTCCCTTCTCCGCTGTATGTGTGAGGAAGCTGCCTGCCAGTGCAGCTTTCTCCACACACTCTGCAGGGCTCTGCAAATATAGCCAATACAGTTCAGCTCCACACAGCTCTCCCGGCAGATGCAGATCACACAGCTGACATAGCCCATCAGCTGTGTGATCTCTCAGCACACAGGAGGTGTGCCGATTGAGATCACACAGTTGATCTCCTCTTCCTCTGCACACAGCTGATCTATCTGCCAGGAGAGCTGTCCGCGGGTGGTCGCACATTCGGACCATAAGACGCAGGCACCCCCCCCCCAATTTTGGGGGTGAAAAAAGTGCGTCTTATGGTCCGAAAAATATGGTATTTACATATGGGTGGAGAGATAAGCCTTTGTCACAAAATGTATTTATTGCAATGCAGAATGTTGTAAATACACAACTCATGTTATCTAATTGTAAAATGTTGGTCAGTGTGTTCAAAGAATGGGTACTGCTAATGCAACCTACTACTGCTTGGCAATTTTGCTTGGCTGGACGGAATGAAACACATATTTGCCTCCTGGGATGCAGAGCTATTTCTGGTCCAAATACGTAAATACGTAAAATAATATATTTTTTCTTTTAGTCCTAGTCATCCACTGGGACTAAAAGAAAATATATATTATTTTACGTATTTGGACCATAAGAAGCAGGAACATTTTTCCCATTCATTCTAGATAGAGAAGGGGTCAGGTGAAGAGAACAAAAGTGCACTCTTCGCAATGAACATGGTGAAGGGGTAATATGTATAGAACATACATAGTTTAGGGGTTAGCGATATATATATATATACCGTATCTACACTATGCAGGGTTTTGGGTATATACAGCCTAGGTTGTGTCATATGTTCCTGTTTCTTCCCCAGTGTGATATGTCCTGAGAACTGCATATTGGAAGAGGGCAAATTTTCAGAAACAGATGAATACAGCAGTGTAAGTTGAAGAAAAACAATACAGAATATATACATGTATATATAGCATGAATGGTCTTTTCATTTTTTTTTTTTTTATTTAAATCAGGAATCGGAAATATGCTTGGCAGCCATTAATTCTGGAATTATCCGCAAACCAGTAAATTCATTTATGTTAGAGAGAAAACCAGATCAAGAGAAATTTGATGTAAAACCACCAACTGATGAACCCGCAGAAAGCAAGCCAGCAAAAGTAATGGAAGGTAAATATGCCTGTCCTTAACTTCAAGGCTTCTGTATTGCTAAAACCTAAAATACACTAAATGTGGCGAGTAGTCTCCATTCTCCAATAGTTTGTTTTGGGAAAAAAACCTTAAAATACACATCCAGTCTTATGATTTTTTGAGGTAATGCTGTAAATGAGAGTATCCCTAGAAACGGTATGTTACATTTAACATTTAAGTCTAGATGCCTAGGGAGCGCTCTTAGAAAGAACTTAGAAACACCCTGGACCCTTGTTAAGAGACTTTGAGAAAAAAAATTTTTATTTATTCTAATAGGCAATACAGTTTTAATGTATAACTAACTGTACATACACGCTTAGATTTCCAACCAATTTTTCAGTCGATCGACCGCTGATAAATCGTGTGCCGATCTAAAGCTTAAAGGATCGAAAATCGATCTAAGCTATTACGGACATGTCCGTAATTCTTACATTGGTCTAATACTTTAGACAGGGACAAGTGTCCCCTTCCAAAGTACAGGTATGTCTCCTCAGCTCCGTCAGGGACGGGGCTGAGGACCCAGAAGCTGTCTGCAGCTGCAGCACTCTCCCTCAAAAGCTGTGAGGGGGAGGTGCTAGCAATAGACAGTGACCTGGCAGTCTCTTCTCACAGCCATCGCCCTTAGATGCTGTCTGCCGGATCCCCCTAGCTGCTTGGGCCCTGACGACCTGAACAGCTAGGGGAATCCGAGGGACAGTGCTGGCACACAAAGGGTGCCCGGCCGAATGTCACCTGATGTGACCTGACCGCACGTGATTACGTCATCATGCACATGTTGATCGGCAAAAACATGGGGTCACAATCTAAACGTGTATGGGGGGCTTTACAGATATTTACAGAAATAATCAATAGAAAATTTACTGTCTTTCTTGTTATAAAGTTTAAATTGATAATTACATTTATAAGTCATTTTAACCCATATATATTACCGTACTTGGACCTTGTACCTGGATACACTTGTACATTACTGATTTACTACTTTTCTTCTCCAGTTGAAGCTGATTGCACTACAAAAGCAAAAGACCTGCCTGAAGGAGATATAAAGTAAGTAATTAGTCCTCTATAAAACAAATTGGTTTTGTTTTTGATGAATACAGTAAAAATCCAAAAAAAAGAAATATTTATAAAGAAAACTTGTAGTGTCAGCACTAGGTTTGTGTCACCCAGTGGCCAATGGTGTCACCAGTGGTGTATTTGACGTTCTGCGAGTAATAATGTGTGCCAATATTGTATAGATACATATATGATGAGCAATCACTTCTCTAAGCCCCGGACGCAGCGCAAGCATTAATCTTTCTCTACAATCGTCCCAAAGCCCTGCTAAAAGGATGCGGAGGATGCATGGATATGTGTAGCCAGGGATCCAGGGGAGGTGCTGCAGGAACAGGCAGAGAAAACATGACCAAGTTAAGGAAAAGTGGCAGGACGGTGAAGTCAAGAATCAATAAGCACTGTTTACCTGAGCCAGACATCCACTAGTATACAGCATGCACATCTAAACAGAAGCAGAGAATGCGTGGTTTAGGAATTTTCCAGAGCCACCGTTCCATGTAGATGTCCTACCATTCAATATGAGCTACCCTGGTAGCCACATCACAGGGGTGGAGTGATCTCCGCTGTCACTTTGCAAATGACAGGTGGAGGGATAATTTTCAGTGTTAGGAGCTTTAGGTAAGGGGAAGTGGTTCTCAACCTGTAGGACCCCTTGGGGGGTCGAAAGGACAATTTTACAGGGGTAGCCGAGTTTACTGAAAGCATCAGAGCTGCTACCTACAAGCAGCAGTGCTTATGCTCACAGATAGGTGAATAATGCTCTCTCCCTCCTAACTTCTCACCCCGCACATTATTTGCACAAACTGGGAGAGAAAATATAAGGGAAAGGACATAACATTTACATGATTGTGGTGGAAGTGACATCGCGAAATGTCACTTCTGGCATTTAGAATGCAGAAGTGACACTCCACACCGGCACATCCATAATCCAAATACAGGAAGTAACTTTGCAACGTTCTGGATCTAAAAAGGATGAGAACCACTGGGTTAGGGGCTGCATGTGTAGGGTTAGAATAAGGTCGAGGGGTTTGGGGGTTAAGATGAGGCATTCTGGGGGTAAGGGTGAGGGATTCTTCAAGTTAGGATGTTCAGGTAAGGGGTTCTGGGGTCAGGGGTTCGGGTCAGGGGTTAAGGTGGGAGCGCCGCGGTTAGGGTAAGCGTTTCAGGGGTATAATTTATAATTCTGCAGAGTAGCCCATCTCAACGGGGTAGGACAGATCATCAGAACGTCAGGCTGGAAGTAGGTAATTGGGGGAGTTATAATTCAGAACAGCAAATGTAATGTGTGACCAAACTGTGGCCATACTAAAGTATATAACCTAAAAACACAGGGGTCAAAGGTATGTAGCACAAGGATTGCAGACATCAGTTGTATGTAGCGACCATAGGGAAGGAGTCTGATGTGTAGAGAGAACTTTAAAGTATAGGGATATGCATCTTCATAGTGCAGATGTTGGGGGTATTTACAGCCTAGGCTGTGATCCCTTGCTCTATTGCGTAATAATTTCCTACATAAGACTCTACAAATATGTTTTTCATCAACAGTTTCATGTGTCCAGAGAACTGCGAAATGGAAGAGGGTAAATTTCAGGGCACCGATGAATATAGCAGTGTAAGTTGCAGAAAAAAAACTACAGAAGAATATACATATAGTAAAACCTAAGTCATAAAACAAGCTTTTAATTGAATTTATTTTTAATAACCAGGAATCGGAAATATGCTTGGCAGCAATTCATTCTGGAATTCTTCGCAAAGCTGTAAAGTCATTTATGTTAGTGAGAATACCAGGTCAACAAAAATTTTATGTAAAAGCACCAACTGAAGAACCCGAAGAAAATGAGCCTACAAAGTTGGAGGAAGGTAAATATTGGGGGTAACAAAGGTTTCCAACTTCTAATATTATATATATATATATATATATAGTGAGTCTAACAATCTCCGCAATAGTACACATGAGAATATATTATATAGATTGCATTTACCTAACATGTAGACCTGTTAAGGACTGGGTGCTTCTTATAATACACTAAGGCTATGTTTCCACGTGCGTCAAACGGAGGGATGTTGATGAATTGCATTACAATTAGTGAGCATGTTTTCACATGACTTGATGTAATGCGTTGAGCTTTGTTGCGCTAAAAGCAAGCTATCTCGACTTTAACGCAACAGAGCCCAACACAAGTAAGGGTGTGCTAACACACCCATAGACAATGAATTGACACCCAAACCAAAATTCCATGCCCCACAGTAGAGATGGTCGAATGCTTTTTCAAAAATCCAACCATTTTGACGGTTTTTACTTAATTGCAAAGCCCCTGAGCATGGTATCATTACCAAACTTGCTGGAGTTGTGAAGAAGGGTTGGGGGTATAATCCAAAAAAGAAAGTATGTCTCTAACACAAACAGTTTTTTCACAAATTAAGTTCAAATCAAGTACAAATTTCGAAAATCAGAATTTCGACTTTAACTTTGAACTTAATTTATGTAACAACGACATGTGCTAGAGCAAAACTTTTTTTTTCAAATGTTTCCCCAACCCTTCTCTATACCATGTTCAGGGGCTTTGCAATCCACTCACAAAGTTATCAAGTCGAAAAATTTGACCATCTCTACCCCACAGTACTGTCGTCACCATCCTCAACCTTAAACGAGACACTTTTCGGTTCCACCTCTGATTTTTGTTGCTCCCGGCGTCGCCCCTGTGCTCGGTGCACTGGCTGGGGGTGGGTCAATCTAGATGCCTAGGTAACCCTCCTTGAAAGGGTTTAAAAACACCATGGACACAACATCACTTCCGATCTTCCGCATCCATCACTTCCGGGACCTTGAAGGGGCAAGAGAATTGCCAGAAAGGTCACTCCGTCTGTAACGCATGCCTTACAGGATGTCTACAGATGTCGAAATGCATCATAGATGCATTAGACAGAGGGACCTTGGCGGACCCCTGGATGCCAAGGAAACATAGTCTTATACAGAAAAATATTCAAACCATACAGAAAAAAATATATAAAATATTATTTAAAAACAATATACCATAGTTTTCACACTATAAGATGCACCAGGTCATAAGTTGCATCTAGGTTTTGAGGAGGAAAGCTAAAAAAATCTGAACTAAATGGTTATACTAAAATATTTGCTACGATATCCAGAATAATATTTTAACAAAAATTTGCATTTTTTTTTGAGAGCACTTTAGTGAATTTTATAAAGTGAAAAAGACTTTATATGTTACAATTAGTGATGAGCGACTAGGCAATATTCGAATTCGCGTAATTTCGCGAATATCCGCCATAATATTCAATTCCATATTCGTAATCTCGAATATCCGCACTTACGACATGAATTGCGATCTTAAAATCGCAATTGCGATCGAATATGCGCAATGCATGCAAGTCAATGGAGCTCGGATATTCGAATGGGAGAAAATCCGTCATTTCCGTTTAAAAAAAAATCGCATTGCGTTTATATAATCTTGATCCCATTCAGTGCAATGGATTGCAATTATATATTTGCAATTCTAAAATCGCAATAAAATTGCGAAAAGTCGCGATCGCGTCGGATATGCGATGATATATTCGCGAATATTCGCAAATGGCAAAATAGCGATATTAGAAAATCGAATATTCGAGCTCAACACTAGTTACAATTACCCTTATACAGTATATAGCCATTTGTACATAACTTATTTCCATTTTTTCTCCTCCAGTTAAAGCCGATTGCACTACAACAATAAGAGACATTCCTGAAGGAAATATGAAGTATGTAAAATAGTTGTTTATGTTCAAAACCTTTCTAAGGAAAAAAAAAAAAACTTATAATAGAATGTAGTAAGAATGTATATAACTTTGGGGAGGTCTAATGCTATTGATGACTTGGTTGTCTTCTATCACAATTTCATGGCACTAATTTACCAGTAGGTTTGGCCAATAGCTGCATTTTTATGATATTTGAATCACTATTTTATTACTGTTATGTGTGGCCAATGGATAGCATTTGATTTTCCAATTATCATTACAGAGAGGTCTGGATGTAGTTTTTTTTTATATTTAGACCTCTATCTATCTATCTATCTAATCTATCTATCTATCTATCTATCTATCTATCTATCTATCTATCTATCTATCTATCTATCTATCTATCTATCTATCTATCTATCTATCTATCTATCTATCTATCTATCTATCTATCTATCTATCTATCTATCTATCTATCTATCTATCTATCTATCTATCTATCTATCTATCTATCTCATATCTATCTATCCCATATCTATCTATCCCATATCTATCTATCCCATATCTAGCTATCCCATATCTATCTATCTATATCTGGGTTTATGTTATATTAAAAAAAAAAATTGAAAAAAAAGTGTCTTAATAAAGATGAGAAAAGTTGCCTTTCCTTTCTACCAGTAGATCGTTATCTGCATTTGGGTACATTCTGGGCAATAGTATTACTTTATCTAAAGATTATCTTTAGATTGTGTCCCAATTTTTCGGGCGATCAAATAAGGTCATCATGCGTGATCAATCAGCTGAAAGATCGGGTCAAAATCGGCCAGGCACCCTTTGTGTGCCAGCACTTAGGGTATGTCCGTCTGGTACTGCTAGCTGCTCGGGCCGCCGTCAGGAGGTGAAGCACCCCCCACCCTCAACAACTTCGGAGGGAGAGACGCAGCTCTCCATCCGAAGGTACTGTACATCAGCTCCGTCAGATCCCCGCAAAAGGAATGCGCAGGGGGCCGACGGAGCTGAAAAGACATACCTGTACTTTGGATTGAGACAAAGAATTTAATTAGATCAAAGAATTACAGACATGTCTATAAAGGCTAAGATCGATTTGGCGGACGATTTCGGCCCTTTTAGATTTAGCCGTGATCAGCCGAAAAATTTTGTGGAAATCTAAAGCTAGCCACACACGGCTCGATAAAGTAACAGATTAGAGGAACATTGGGCACAGTGCGCGCTCACAGCTCCCGATTCTCCTTTAATCTGTAACTTCATCTGAGCCATCCACGGTTCCTTAGAGCAGGATCCATTGATCCAAGGAACAGCATGTTGGAAAACCTTGGTTGAAATCTATTGCATTGAATAGGGACTGCGCTGTCCCCATTTAATGAAATGGACAGGCTGACAGCTGCACCACACACAGAGGCAGCCGAGCCACACACACAAGCTGTGTGTTCAGCTAGCTACTCTATGTGTGGAAATGGGGGCGTGGCCAGCATGGACTAGGCTCTGGCAGAAGATGGGGGGAGCTGGCTGCAGATTGACTTCTTTCCCCAGCTGGAGAAGCTCTCTGCTTCTCAGGACCCGGGGGGACTGGGAAACTGGGTCCCTATCGTACAGTTATTGATGTGCCCATGTGGTCACGTCACCATTGTAATTGATTGCCGGACAATTGCATAGGAATCTACCCGTGTGTAGCCAGCTTAAGAGTGTATGGGGGGGGGGGGTTTAGAGATATGTATATATATGGAAGCAGAGTGTTCACCCAAAGACCATACATTTCTCATAAATAGTATTGTGCTTTTCCAGTTAGTAGATCACATTATGTATTGTGGTTTTATCTTTAACTGATTTGGTGACATTTTGATATCTAGAGAGATTTGTGTCAATTTGAAGTCTCCTCGCTTTTCCATCTTTTCCCAATATATTTTTTTATTGAATTGATATTTGAAGTATATGGAGATGGACACCACCAATGATACTTCTAGCTTATAGATTATTAAATTATTATGGACCCCATTGTGAGTCATGATATACAAACTGATTGATTCCTTAGCCTCACCCCTTCCCTGTCCTCTAATATTTAAACATTTCATATGAACAGCCCCATTGCATATAATGGGAACTTTTTGAACATGCTTAACGTATGTTGCCCAATGTGCTAAAAATGAATACGTGTGAACCAGGTGTGGCAAGTTGGGGAATTGCTCATGGGCTGCAGGAATCGTGGTTCAGAAGTAAGAGGCAAAACATTGTCCTTGAACTCAAACCTAGGCATCCGCCTGTGGCTTTATTGTCCGCCAGATAAACAAAGGAAAAACAAAACAAAATGCACAGCCCGGCTGGGCGACTAGCTGCCTCACTCAGGTAGCTAACTAACTATAGAACACCAGTCATACAGTTGGGTACTCACAGTACTTGGAGTGCTCAGTCCTGGCTCTTAGCTTGTCTCCTGCAAGCTTGTGTATGTTCTTCTGCACACACCCCCAGTCAGCTAGCAACTGACTACTCTTATCACTACTCTTATTGAACCAAAACCAGACCTGGATCTGGTGGCCAAGGGACCCTCCTTTCTCTTCCCTTGGCCGGCTCCAGGGCCCTAAACTCCAGCTCTTGCTCTGAACCATATCAGAAACCACACAAACTGTTTTCCCTGGAGCCTCTATTACAAATAGTACCTAAACCTAGGTGCAATATATGCACCATCAAGCACTTTCCCATGCAAATAATGGGACACCCTGTCACACAGGTTAGATTTATTCTACATCAACCCTAATTTCCATAGAATGGTTCTCTAGTAACATGTTTTTTTTCTGCAGGGTCACATGTCCAGAGGATTGCATTTTGGAAGAGGATAAAGTTCATGGCACAGATGAATATAGTCGTGTAAGTTACCAGAAATCATGAAATATAAATAAAAGGGCCTTTTCAAAACGATTCAATCATTCTTTTATCTTCAATCATGGAAGCCCCTGCACTACATGGTACATCATAAATTGTACAGAAAGATTGAAAGGTGTGTTGTAAGCTTAAAACATAGAAGATGATCATTATAGTTCTGTAGGTGAAGATTCCACTTTTTATTAAAATGTTTTAGCTTTTAAAGGCAGAGATGGCAAGTGTGCTGTCCTGCTTAAAGTTAATTAAAGCATTGGGTCCAGATATATTAATCTCTTAAGGCCGCCACATACGCACTGAGTGGCTGTCACTCAGTGGCAAAATCGGCCGACGATCGGGGGTGCCCACATAAGGCGACTGATCCCTGTCGCCCAAAGCTTGGTCGGCCAGAGAACGGACATGTCCGATAATCTCTTGCCGGTGCTGTGTCTCCATTGAAACTAACAGCCGGCACACAAAGGGTGCACACCGATGATGTCATTACGCTGCACTCCATCGCTGATCTGTCGGCCCCCACTCCGTACATGTGTGGGGGCCTTTTATCTAAGTAAACATTGAGATATTGTTGTTGGACCATTAACTAATCTTTTTAGTCTCCTCTGACAGAAGTTCCCCATGATTGGTGGGTAGCTTATAATGTCAATATATAGCTAGTTCACTTTATATATTCTTGGGATGACAATTGACCAAAATGGCACCCAATGGCGCCCAAAATGGTTCCTGATGGCACCATCTCCTCCAGCGCTGTCCTTTCAGCACTGCACTGGACGAGATGGGGCCGTCTGGCAGAAGCACATACTTACATTTTTGCATGGTCACAGTGGCTCCGATGTGACAAGAATGCTGCTCCAGGAGAGTGCCCCCCCCCCCCCCCCCCCCGTGGAGTGAAATGATGACGTTACATCGTGGAGGCGGCAGGAAATTCGAAAGTAAATCACACGAAAAACAGTTTTCCATGTAGAAAACTGTTTTTAGTGTGGTTCACTTTGCAGATGTACCCTTTGCAGGTAACCCTCTCTCCCCTGGTGTGTTCATCACCCCAGGGGAGAGAGAGCCAAAGGGAATTGTACTGGATACAGTGATAACTGTATCCAATACAATTCAATGTTAAAAAAAAACACATTTACAAATAAATAAATGTTTTTATTTTAAACAAAAAACAAATATGAATACATACGGTTTTAAATCTATCATACAAAATAAGTATTTCAGAGATTTTATCATTCAACATCATAACTTTTGTTTATTACTTTTTTTTAAACCAAATTTTTTTTTTACATAATTGTGTGTTTGAAACATTATTATATTCAGGATGTCTATTAGACCCTTGTACGGTCATATTTTGTGAAGTTACAAGCCTACAACATAAAGAAAACTGCATTAAAGTCTATGGTGCGCTTTCAATATGGAAATCTGGACGGTGCAAGGGCGCTAGGGAGGTTAAAAAAAACACAGTTAATTATTCTGAATAGAGTACTTTGCTGATAGATAACATTTAAAGTAAAATCTATCTAAAAAAAAACGTTTTCAAATTCTAATGTTTTTGTATTTTTTTTAAACCAGAGAACTCCTGTATGTCTGGCAGCCCTTCATTCTGGAATTCTCCGCAGAGGAGTTAAAACATTTATATTAGAAAGAAGACCAGGTCATCACAAATTTATTGTAAAGCCCCCACCTGAAGAACCAACTGAAAGTAAGTCTGCGAAATTTTGTAAGGTGCCCATTTATATCAATAACCATAATGCTTATTATTCTGATATTAAACAAATGTTTTACTTACCTGTGAGCTGTCCAAATGGTTTAAAGTTGCGAAAAATTATGAAACAATATACTTACCTGCTCTGCTCTTATCACTTGTCAAGTTTATTGCTGTTTAGTTTCCAGTCTTCAAGGGGTAGATAGCTGCAGTAACACATAAAGCCACATATAGGGAATGTGAATGTGTTTTTTGTCCTGGGCAGTTAGCCTAAGTTAGTTCAGGGTGTGTTTGTTTACTAACAAAACTCACCCTGAACTAACCTCATGAATCCTTACCTGTCCGGAGGGAGCCTTCCCTGTACCTCTGTGACGGCGCCCCGAAGATCTTGACTAGGGTATAAACAATAGCTGGCCATTTTGTCTGAATTGTTCAACAACATTTACTCACCAAAAACTTAACTGGAGTAACTGAGACTCAGACAGATTGGTTGTAAATGGGCCGGCGGCTTTTTATTACCAACATTACTAACAGAATATAATATATAACAATCATTACACAGACCATTATAGATTACAATGAAGGTCCCTTGAGGGCAGTTATCCAGCACCCTGTATATGCATCACCCAATACATCGGCCTCCAGCCGCACTACACCGACACCCAGCACCCTGTATCTGCATCACCCAATACATCGGCCTCCAGCCGCACTACACCGACTCAGAGACAATTACAATAACATGCAGATACCACCTTACACAACTAGTTCCTTGACAATCCTTAACAAAGGGTGGAACCTACGCCAGTCCCTTCCAATGACCTTTTTCATGACCAGACCACCTTCAAGGGCCTTACAACCCCGCCGCTTCCGTGACAAGTTTTGAAACCTGAAAACAGAGGAATTATTAAAGTCTTATAAATCAAAAAAAAAAAAAGAGGGAGGGCGGGCGGGAACTTCATCTGACGCAGACTTTTCTCCTACTGAAGTGTGGGGAATTTTCCTTGCACACTAAACTAAAGGAGGAACCCTGTCTAGCAACTGAGCCAACCAATCTGGCAGAGCTAAAACAAGATAACATAATAACATAACAAGATCACATAACAACATAACCAAGCATTTTTATTGGAATTACTAACCCTTAGTATGTCAGCTTCTTCTAACCCAGTCATGTAGTCCCTCCTCCTAGGTCTTTTGTCTCCAGGCCTGTCTTTACATTGCAATTGCAGTTCATAGCATCAATGCCTTTTGAGTAGGGATGGCCGATTTTAAAAAAGTCCAACATCCGCCTGTTTGCGGAAAGATTCAAGCAAAAAATAACGGATGTGACATCACTTTCCGGTACCTGGAACGATCAGTTCCCGGTATCAATATTCGGACGTGATGTCACTTCCAGTTTAAGCTGGTTTTCTTTCACTAAAGACTTCTCTATACGGAAAATTCTTCCATCAGCCGTATCTTTTTGCTCCTGATCCGGCCAGTGGAAGAATAGTAACCTTCTCCCTGCCGGTGAACAGGGCGGGTCAAACACCCGTACTGTTCGCCGGGGGAAGAAAAGTGAACATGTCATGTTCGTGGCCAAACTTGCAGACAGTTCGGCCATCACTACTTTTGTATTCACGTATATTGTTGTACACACATCTATACATAACCAATTTGCTTTTTATCTTCTCCAGTTGAAGCTGATTGCAATACAACAGCAAAAGACGTTCCTGAAGGAAATGTGAAGTACGTAATATAGTTCTCGCTAAAAGTATTCCATACCTCAGGTATCTAAGATATATCTCAGAATTAGCCCAAAAAGAGTCCAATCTGATTGTTCACAAATCTAAAGGCCCCCATACACGGGTCGGATTCCGGCCGGATTCCGGGCCGATCGATTCCTGGCGCGTGCACGCGAAATGATCGTGCCGGAATCGTGTGCAGCCCACCTTGTCCGATCGATCAGGTCCGATCGTTCAGGGGCTCAGAATCGGATCCGACAGAGAACCAACATGTTGGTCTTTTTGATCCGATTCTGCACAGATCAGGGGGAGTTGCCATTTGTGAGGTGGAGTCGGAGATGGAATCGGACACGGAATCGTCCCGGAATCCGTTGGACAAGGTGGTATGCAGCGATCGGATACTCTTAATTGGCCGATCGATCACACCTGCGATTCCCGGCAGAATCGCCGGAATCGATCGGATAGGTGATCGAGCGGCCATGGAATCCGAACGTGTATGGCTAGCTTAAGGGTCCCCATAAACCTTTAGATTTTTCTGTCAGATTTCCTTTTGATCTCCTTTTGTTTTACCAAACCCATGTAATATGAGGGACTTTCTAAACCATCAAGTCTACCTGTGTTCAATTGCAGAGGACCCGTCACTACATAGTTGTTGTTAGATCTAAAGGATATCTGAGATATTTAAGGTGCATTCAGTTAATCTATGGTTGAGGAAATGTGCCAGTAGCTTTCCTTTTTTTATTATAGTAGTGTTTCTACCCAACTAAGTTTAGACCATCGGCTGGTGAGTCATTCATACTAGACATGCAGTATCTATTCTTTATACCAACACTTATGACTTTTTGGAATGTAGATCTCCGCAGAGTAATAATTCTCATAATCTTGTTGCTCTTAGATTTTATGTCTGTACTAGCCTGAGGAAGCCCCGTTTGGGGTGAAACATGTTGCGCAAAAGTACAGCGAGCCTTTGAGAAACTGAACTTTTAACAAAGGTTATGTTTATGTATGGTGTGTTTTTCATAATAAAGATTTTCAAGGTAATTCTCCTCATATCATTTTAGTCCACCTTCCACTAAAAGTCCCATGGAGGGAACCTTTTAGCTAATTTTTTTCTTTTTTTGGTTTTACTATCTGCATTGAATGGCTATGGCCAATGGATCTGAGACTCCATGAGCCATCAGAAATCATGAGTAAACTAGGCAGTGTATAAAGGATACCTAACCAGGTCATTACTTAGGAGAAGACCCAACATTGCATCAATGCTTTCCTGGTGTACCCAAAGAGAGTCCAGTGCCCCCATTGGAGATCTGTAGACTCCTTGTTGAGAACCACTTCTTGAAAAAAATATTACACTCCTGCATCAGTAGCCATTAAAATGTTTTCTTCTACAGGGTGATATGTCCAGAGAACTGCAAAGTGGAAGGGGACAAAGTACAGAGCACAGACGGGTTCAGCAATGTAAGTAGCAGATCAATGAATTTGTAAGTAGACATATCGTAAAACTCGCCTTTCTAATTTTTTGTTTACAAAACAGGAAACTCCATTATGCACGGCAGCAATAAAATCTGGAATCCTTCGCAAAGCAGTTAAATCAGTTTCATTAGTTAGAAAACCAGATCAACCCACATTTACTGTAAAGGCGCCAATTGAAGCAGCAGCAGAAGAAGAGCCGGAAAAAATACCGGAAGGTAAATAATTATATTCTTACGATGATTTACTATTCTTGATTAGAGATGGTCGAATTTTTCGACTTGCTAACTTTGTGAGTTAATGATTAAAGCCCCTGATCATGGAACACGAAACTTGCTCGAGATGTGGAGAAGGGTCGGGGTAACATTTGAAAAAAAAAACAGTTTTGTTATAGCACATGGAGTTTTTGCCCAAATTAAGTTCCAAAATCAAGTCGAAATTGCGATTTTTGAAATTTTGACTTGACTTTGAACTTAATTTATGCAAAAACGATTTGTGTTAAAACATACTAATTTTTTCTGTAGTGTACCCCCAAACCTTTTGTACATCTCCAGCAAGATTGGTGATGATACCATGTTCAGGGGCTTTGCAATGAACTCGAAACCGTCAAAATGGTCATCTCTATTCTTGAAGATGGCCATAGACACTTAGATTTTCCAGAGAACAATTTGTTAAATGATTGTCACTTGTGATTGAGTCTTCGATCATAAGTCGTACATCGATGGAAAAGTGCACCATTTTCGGGATGCCATCTATCGCCGATTTATGCGCATGATCAATCAGTGACATAACTAAAGATCGGCTACACAAAAAAATTTGATTAGCATGATGCAAGTGAGATCTGGCCTGCATGGGTGGATCGAAAGGGCAGATCTTAAGGTCTCCAATAATGTCCTTTGATTTGTAATAGATCAATTATAAATTACAGACTTGTCCGATCTATGCACGGTCGTTTTTTCGTGCGATTTCTCTGCATTTCGGTCGATCCCTTTAAACATGCCTTGATCACTACGATCGATTGGTCAGAAATTGATCAAAGTGTCTATGGCCAGCTTAAGACATATTTATACATGAGCGTTTTTCTCATCTGTATGAGAGTTACCATATTTTTCGGACCATAAGCACTTTTTCACCCCCCCAAAATTGTCTTATGGTCCGAATGCTCTCCCAGCACGAAGACTGTATATTTGCCTATGCCAGCAAAGCTTAAAGCCCTGCTGCCATAGGCAATGAAGAGAGAGATAGATGAACTGGCATCTTTCCCTCCCTTCATCCATGGAAACTGCAATCACTCTGCAGCTCCCACAGACACAGTAACAGCAACATTGGCAGAGGAGAGCAGAGACTGAGAGGAGACACCCTGCAGCTGTTGGTCCTCCTCCTGATCAGTGTGGAGAATGACGTGTGCTCAGAGTGTACTGCTGCTAGTGACACCTACTGGCTGAATTGAATATTGGATTCATTGCATTAACCCAATTGATGTGAAAACTTATTAAATCTTTTTTTTCTGGTTTTCCTGCCCTAAAAACTGGGTGCGTCTTATGGTCTGAAAAATACGGTACAACTATCCTAGCAGTTATAAGCTTGAAAACATGACCTTTATGTATACACCTCTGTTTATAAATGACTATTTATCTCCTTCAGTTGAAGCTGATTGCACTACAACAGCAAAAGGCCTTCCTGATGGAAATGTAAAGTAAGTAAGATCATCCTCTGTACAGAAAATGCAGAACATACATTTCTAGACATCCATTTTGGTTATGACTGACCTACACTGTGAATGGGAGAAATCAATAGAAGATATCACAACTTGCATGGTAGGAGGATTTCTGCTTGCGGAGGTATCCTGGCAGAGGAACCGGCTCCAGTAGCCAGAGAAATAAAAAAAGTCAAAAGAGCAGATACGTGTAAAGGTCCCCATACACGGGTCCGATTCCCAACGGATTCCGGGACGATCGATTCCGGGCGCGTGCACGCCAATCGATCATTCCGGAATCGCGTGAAGCCCACCTTGTCTGATCGATCACGTCCGATCGATCAGGGGCCCAGAATCGGATCTGCCAGGGAACCAACATGTTGGTCTTTCTGATCCGATTCAGCACACATCAGGGGGAGTTTCCATTTGTGAAGTAAGCGATTGGACATGGAATCGTCCAGGAATCCGTGGGCCAAGGTGGTATGGCGCGATCGGACGGACTTAATTGGCCAATCGATCGGACATCCGATTCCCGCTGACATCGGATGGGTGATCGATCAGCCATGGAATCGGAACATGTATGGCTAGCTTAACACTATCTGGTTGATTTGACAGACAGAAATTGACATACTCCAGAAACAAATAGATCCAAACCATAGCTGAAATATTCGCCCTGAAGAGGCTCCAGTAGAGCGAAACGTCAGAAATTGAGACATCATTGTAGATGGACATGTATCTTGTTGATATGTTCACTTGAAAAGTGCACGAATCCTAATGCATTTAAAGTTTTTCAAAGAGATCCAGAACAATCGACTGCCATGTGCGTTCACGGTGATCAATTGTTCGCAAATCAAACACAGCCACCCTTTCTTTGAGCGGGATCAATCGATCCTGCTTGAAGTAAGCTCGATCGAACAGGGGACCCACATGGGTATTGATTGTGTCCAATCGAATCCTTTCACTATCCAATCGACGAACGGGCGAGCGCAGCGTGATAACGTCACCATGCTGCGTTTGAGCATTCATTGATCTAACGGGCCTCGACCTATGTATGCTCACCTTCATTGTAAAGTACTATAAAAATTTACCAAATAATGACAAATGCAGAACCCCTTTTTTAGATAGTAATATTATGGATCCCCCCATTCAGACTTCATAGGTTTAGATTGAGCAACCTCTCACTAAAGTACCGCAACGCGGTGAGGCTAATGTTAACGCAAGCTACACTGGTTTACAGAAATGCCTTGCAACCTGCATACCGTATTTGTGGATGCAGCCCAAGAATTTCCCATACACTTGTTTGGGAGAGGCAAGCACAGCGCAATGCGGAATTTCACGGGTAACAGACACACTTGACGGATCTTGTAGTGTGTCCGTTGTAAAATGTTAAACTGTATTTGAAATGCCACTCCCTTCCTAGTATAAACACACCAATCATACAAAGAGATGTATCATTTACACAAAGGTACACACACCAATCATACAGAGACATACGTGTCAAGTTTGTCAATTTTAAAACCGGGGGACGTACAGGAAGTGACGTCAGTGATGTCACTTTCGATATATGGATCGTGGTTCTACCACGTTTGACATACCGGAGGTGACGTCACTGACGTCACGTCCGCCGGCCTTTTGGCTGATCTAGCAGGGAGAGGGCTTACTCATACAGAGACATGCATCATTTACACAGAGACACACACACCAATCATACAGAGGGATGTATCATTCACACAAAGCTACACACACCAATCATAAGGCCCCCATACATCGGATTCCGGGGCGATCGATTCCGGGCGCGTGCACGCGAAACGATCGTCCCGGAATCGCGTGAAGCCCACCTTGTCTGTCCGATCGTTCGGGGGCCCAGAATCGGATCTGCCAGAGAACCAACATGTTGGTCTTTCTGATCCGATTCTGCACACATCAGGGGGAGTTGCCATTCGTGGAGTAAGTGATCGGACACGGAATCGTCCAGGAATCCGTGGGACAAGGTGGTATATAGCGATCGGACGGACTTAATTGGCCGATCGATCGGACCTCCGATTCCCGCTGAGATCGCCAGAATCGATCGGATAGGTGATCGATCGGCCATGGAATCCGACTGTGTATGGCTAGCTATACAGAGACATGCATCATTCACACAAAGATACACACACCAATCATACAGAGACATGCATCATTTACACAAAGATACACACACCAATCATACAGAGAGATGTATCATTCACACAAAGATACACACACCAATCATACAGAGAGATGTATCATTCACACAAAGATACACACACCAATAATACAGAGAGATTCATCATTCACACAAAGATATACACACCAATCATACAGAGACATGCATAATTCACAAACTCACACAGAGGCAAGCAGACACACCATAATACATTGTATTACATACACTGCACTTATGTTCCAAGGCTATTTCCCCCTCATGGTTGGCTTCCTGCTTTTCCCTCCTCCTGGCTTTTGATTGATTGCATTGGTAGGGGAGGATGAGGGCACTGTGTGCAATCAGCAGAGGAGGAAGAGAACTGACAGCCAGGAGAGCTAATAGGCTGCTGAGTGCTGCAGATCTCTCACTCCCCTCTAGGGCTGACTCCCACTCAGAGGGCTCCGAGTGCCACCTCGGCTGTGCCCCCCCCCCCCCAGAATACCCCCTGGAACCAGTGGCATATAACATGGATGGAGAGAGTTTACAGTGGGTATAACACACATTGTTTCCATTTGAATAGAAAATTGTCATTTATTGACATTATTATAAGACACCAGTAATCTGTTTTACTCTCTTACAGGGTGTTATGTCCAGAGAACTGCAAACTGGAAGAAGGAACAGTTCAGGGCACCGATGCATACAGCAATGTAGGTTGCAGATAAATATTTCCTGAAAGTCTAAAAGTACACAGTACACACAGTACACAGTACACACAGTACACACAGTACACACGGTAGAACTTTACGAAACTTTTTTTTTGGACTTGTTTATTTAAAAAAACAGGAAACTCCAATGTGCCTGGCAGCAATTCATTTTGGAATCCTTCGCAAAGCAGTTAAATCATTTATATTAGAAAAACAACCAGGTCAACCCAAATTCGTTGTAAAGCCCCAACCAGAGGAACCCGAAGAGAAGGAGCCGGAGACAATGACAGAAGGTGAATATTTATGTTCCTACTGAGTAATATTGCTTTTCTACACTATAAGCCAATCTGCAGTGTTCATGTGTTATACATTATAAGGTACCTTCTATTATCTTCCTTTCTCTTTCCCTAGTTCCTCTGCTTGGGAAAGAATCAAAGAATCAGGGAAAAAATTATGTCACTTCCAGTATTTGGAACATGGCTCTTCCAGGTTCCAAATGCAGGAAGTGACATCACTGATGTCACTTCCTGTATCGGAAGGAATGTAACTTAGAAGGGATGTAACGCCCCCTCCCTCCTAAATTATAAAAAACGTGACCTTCCCAGCAAAAATAGAATAGTTGGCAGGTATGCAATGAAGCTGTAGAGCTGTAAATTCATTACTCCTACAGTCTCTTACTCCTATGACCTAATGCAAAAAAGTTAAGTTCTGTTGGCAGTAAAAAGAAAAAAAATAATGCAGTTACAAAAATGAAGCTACAATGCAGACATATCCAGGAGTGGTGATATCTGTCTAGGGTAAAGGCACAGGAGTTGCCCTGTGTGCGTATCTCTCCAGCAGCATGGAAACCAGGATGACATCACTTTCTGGTTACAGATGACATCACTTCCTGATCATAAATGCTGTAGGGATGCTGGCAGGGAGGGCTCTCGCTAAGTGTAGGAACAGAGACACCAGGCCTATGAACTAATGCAACAAAGTTAAGTTATGTTAGTGGTGATGAAAAAAGAATAAAGTAATGCAATTAAAAAAATGGAGATACAGTGCAGGCATAGCCAGGAGTGGTGATCTCTGTCTGGTGTAAAAGCACAGGAGTTGCCCTGTGTACGTATCTCTCCAGTAGCATGAAAACCGGGATGACATCACTTTCTGGTTAAAGGTGACATTCCTGGTTATGAGCGCTGTAGTGATGATGGCAGAGAAGGTCTCCCCATAAAAGTCTGGGATATTTTGGCCCACATAAATGCTGTAGGGATGCTGACACTAGACCTATGACCTAATGCAACAAAGAATATAAAAAAGATCAAAATAATGCAATGGGGTACAGGGGCAGGAGTTGCCGTGTGTGTATCTCTCCAGCATGGATACTGGGCTGACATCACTTTCTGGTTACAGATGGTTGCTGTTTATGAGCGCTGTAGTGATGTTGGCAGAGATGTCTCCCCATTGTCCAACTCTGGGATATTTTGGGCCACAGCTCTTTGTCAACCAACTATTACTTCCACTTCTCACTCTATTCTAAAGGTCCCCATACATGCAGCGATCTTCCCTCCATAGCCGAGGGATGGACTGCAGCGTGATGACAGCATCACACTGCAGCCAGGCGCTCAGAGGATCGGCGGGCGCCCATTGTATGCCGGACATGACTTTGGATGGGGATGCCATGCAAGCAGAATCTGTGCTACAGATGTTGCAGATTTCTATTGGGTTTGTTTCAGTCTGCATGAAATTTTCATGCTAAAATCCAACTTCAGCATCTCATTATTTACTGATCAATGAAGAAATGAATAGTCTGTCAGTATTATTATTTTACCGCTCTGGTATACTATTTTATGCATTTGCAAAGTTGCTTTTAATTATTTGCATTTGTTTTCTTTATAAATAAATTCAATTTTAAACTATATTGAGTCAAATAGAATAAGAACTTCCTGTTGGGTAGACACAGAATGAAGTGAAAGGGTATCTTTCCAATTTGACTTTATTCTAGGTCAGTATGAATGTATGTCATCTATAACTTCATGCATACACTTCTATACAACTGATTTACTGTTTCTCTTCTACAGTTGAAGCTGATTGCACCACAACAATAAAATCTATTCCTGAAGAAAATGTGAAGTATGTGACATAGTCTCTGTAAACCAAATGTTGTTTATTTCTACTCATTATATTTCACAATAATATTTGAAGCATGTAGTAAGAATATAGGAAAAGTTTGGGCAGCGTTCACATGTACAACCGGAAGCAGGCCAGAAAGTGCCAGTCTGACCCTGTCCCTACGTGGTTGTGGTAGAACAAAAGTTGATTGTACAGAAATTGTATGGTAAGATTGTAAGCTGTATGGGGGGGGCTTAACAAGGGAGAACCCGGCACTACATAGCAGTGATATATACCTCCCAATCACTATGTATTTTATCAGGGAGG
>CM070038.1:9792760-9805051 GCA_036250615.1 Ptychadena robeensis | reverse complement strand
CAGTGATTTATACCTTCCAATCACTATGTATTCTATCAAGGAGGACCCGGCACTACATAGTAGTGTTATATACCTTCCAATCACTATGTATGCTATCAGGGAGGACCCCGCACTACATAGCAGTGATATATATTTTCCAATCACTATGTATGCTATCAGGGAGGACCCAGCACTACATAGCAGTGATATATACCTTCCAATCACTGTGCATTCTATCAGGGAGGCCAGTATACAGAAACTGTATTTTATTGCTGGGTCGGGTCGATCGGGCAGCCCGGAAAGCATCTGCCATGGCACCAAGATAATGCACGCTGGGTCCCCCTAGCTGCTTGGGCCCGGGACAGGATTGCCCTCTTTCCCCCCCTGACTGCCCTGCTGGTACCATTGATCAATGTTAGGGTAGCCATAAACACATCACCTTTTGATTGATCTTATATAGCTTGTGCAATGTAAATATTGTCTGTCAGTCTAATATCGATTGATGGTACCAGCACACATGTAATAGATTCCCTGTGCGCATATGTGCTTTAACCTTAAGACAGAAAGCCAATAATTAAATTGCAGTCAAAGTCAATCAAATCTAAAATCAATCTAGCCAAAGATCAGCAAGCAATTAGAGAGAGGGAATCTGATCATTTAAATCATGGCATGTCTACAGGAAGTGTACCAAATCTGACAAGTAGTAGAGGTCCAAGATAAGGTAGCCATACACGGGTCCGATTCCCAACCGATTCCAGGACGATCGATTAGGTGGTAGGGATAGGCTTAATTGGGCGATCGATTGGACATCCAATTCCCTCTGGCATCGCCGGAATCGATCGGATGGGTGATCGATCGGCCATGGAATAGGCACATGTATGGCTAGCTTTAGGACAATGTTCATCTGAGTATCTGAGAAACATTTTGAGGAACTTGTATTGTACTCATTTATAGGCGGATATTGTCCTGCCTGAGCCCCCAAACATATGTTTTTCTTTCTACAGGGTGATATGTCCAGAGAACTGTGAAATGGGCGAGGATAAGGTGCACGGCACAGATGAATATAGCAGAGTAAGTGGCAGATAAATAACACTTAACCTCCCTAGCGCACTGCTGAGGTACAGATTTCTGGACCAAAAGCGCACCATAGACTTTCATGACATCCTGAATATAATAACATGTTCAGATGCTTTGTGAATAACTCACAGTATCAGATAATGAAGATTTCAAAAGAAACTGTATCAGATAAATTAGCACTGCAACCACTAGATGGCGCTGCAGATGTGCCAGGTTACATAGGACAGCATTGTAAGCCAATGTATTACATACAGTTCTGTAAATAAATTATTTGTTTTCCCCATGTCCTCCTTCAGCTGTCTTCTTCCTGCTTCTCTCTCACTCTTTGTGATAGACGTGTTCTGGCTTTCAGAGTGAGAGAGAAGCAGGAAGAAGACAGCTGATGGAGGACATGTGGGAAACAAATCATTTATTCACGTGAGTATTTTACATTGGGAATCATATTGAATAGTGTTTACAATGCAGAAAACACTATTCAATATGATTTTTATTTAAAACTCCCACCGCTGCCCTGATGTGACATCATCACATCGGGGGGGGGGATCCGTTCTCCTGCAGCTGCCTCTTCATTAGATTGCAGCCACATGGATTGGTGAGTTTGAGCTCCTGTGGCTCCAATCTCCACCTGATGAATCCAGCTCATCCAGTGAAGTTCTAACAGGTCAGCCCTGGATGAGCTGGGATCGTAAGGAATGCCAGGGGGTTAATACAATACATGCAGTGAAAGTTGAAAATTGTAAAAAAAAAATTCTGACTTATTTTTTTAATCAGAAAACTCCAGTGTGTTCGGCTGCTATAGCTTCAGGAATTCTTCGCAAAGGAGTTAAATCGTTTATATTGGAAAGAAGACCAGGTCGCAGATTTATCGTAAAGCCACCACTTGAAAAACCAGCAGAAAGTAAGTCTGCAAAAATAATGGAAGTTATACATTCATATCTATAACCATTAAAATGTAAATAATAACCATATAATGTAAAAATAATGGAGTGAGAATGTTTACACTGGAGCTAAGACTGCGAGAAACAGGGCTTATACAAGCCCCACCCACATGTTTACCGGTAGTGATGAGGAGCACATCCTAAATTCTTATTCCACAAATATTGAAATTTTTTGGCCTAATATTTTGCTACAAATTTGTCCAGTCACTATTACCTTCATTGTCCAAATCGGCACTTGTACATACACATATTGCGAACGCAATGGAAGACATTCAGGGTACTGATGTAAAGAAACCTTGAATATTCTTGGAAACAAAGACAGAGCACTATATTCAAGGTTTTCATGAATTCTCAAAGTGATGATACTCACAATAAAAATTTGCATATTATTTGATCAGTCTGAACCTTATGATCTTAACAGGGCCATGTTGTGGGAAAGAGGTCCTCCCACCTTAACGAGGGGTCTTCTCCTTGTTGAGGTATGGTATTTAGCCAGGTTGGAGTGGAGGGGGCACAAACTTGTCACCCCCCCCCCCTTTCCCTGGCTGGTCAGGTCTTTCAAAGAGGTATTTCTTAGAGGGGGGCCAAGCTGCTCGGGGCTTCCTGATTGCCTAACATACCAGACCCTATGGCAAAAGGGGATCTTTTATTTTTCTATTTTATGGGGGGGGGGGGGGGGGACTCCATGCCATTGGGAAAAAAAGTATATATATATATATATATATATATATATATATATATATATATAAAGCTGCATGTGCACAGGGGTATAACATGAAAAAAATATATATATCATAAGCTCTGTCTATTGAAATACAGGTTACAGGTTCTTGACATTTGACCTAACAACATGGGCTGTTGGTCAAGAAGACCATGTGAACACTCCAATGGAAGTCAAATGCGAAATGCAGCATCCATGGTCATTTGAAATAACAAAAAAAAAAGCCCTCATAGGGCTCAATGTTTTAACAAATGCCTTGACGTTTGGCAAGATGCGTCAAACACACCCATGTGAATCCATACTAAATCTTTGTTGGGGCACCTCTAGGTACATGGAGTCCATTTAATAATATAATTTATATTAATAGGATATATATTTTATAAAACTAAAATATATATAATATAATAATATAACTTAAAACGATATAACTAAAATAATAATAATCATGATAGAACATTTACAGAAAATTTAACTAGGGGGTGTCTTTGTAATATGACTTTATTTTAGATCAGCATGACTTATATATATATATATATATATAATTAACATTCCACCTGATTTGTTTTTTTTTCTCCTCCAGTTGAAGCTGATTGCGCAACAACAGCAAAAGAAATTCCTGATGGAAACGTGAAGTACGTGACCTAGCCCATACGAAGCACTCCTAAGATTAATGTCATCACCCCCACCTTATTATTACTGTATTTTTGGACCATAAGACGCACTTAGTTTTTAGAGCAGGAAAACCAGAGAAGTGTTCACATCAGTTGGGGAAAAGATCTCCTGCAGTACCAACTTCAGCCACAACTGAACTGGTGTCACTAGAGAGCACACTTCACAGCACATTGTCATCTTCACAGGGAAGAGGTGGGGCGTAGGGGAACGGCTGTAAAAGGTGTCCCCTATAGGCTGTGTGTGTGTGTGAGGAAGCACCCAGCATACGTGCAGCTGTCCCACACACAGTTCTGCATTGCTTATATCAGCAGGGCTCTGCAGATATAAACAAAAGAGTTCAGATAGTAGATCCGGACGTGGATGGATCTCCCATCTGACAGCTCGTCCACTTCCCCAGCTAATCTTCTTGGATGCTGGCGGGGAGCCAAGGCATGACCACATGCGGCCGAGTAGGAGCAGGTGGTCACACATTAGGACCATAAGACGCAGACACTGCCCCCCAATTTTATAGTCCGAAAAATACGGTATTATATCATCACATCTGGGAGGGGAGCCTTCCCTGTGGCAAAAAGGATAATGATGTGATGTGATTGTTAATGTAAAAGTTACAAAAGTTGAATCATGGATCTTGGTGGCATACTTAGTCCCCATGATTTTTTGGGGGGAGGAGGGGTAATTGTTAAAATGGTGTAATTTTAAGTGGACTACTTAAGTGACAAACTGGTTAATCTATGGCTGATATGGATAGTTTTAAGACATCTATGGGGCACTGTCAACGACCTAGTTTTTAAGAAGTGAGTCCTGTCTTATGTTTATGAATGTTTTTTGCTTGTGGATTATTATGTTCATTTTCTCTGAACCCCACTGGTTCCACAGCTTGCTGAAGCCATGACATGCTGTATAAGAATGGCTGCTGGTGTCCAGTATTACTCCAGTATGACTCCAGAAGCGGCTACACACTTAGGTTATGTTTCCAAATGTGCGTCTGCCGTGTGATTGAATGGCCGTGGTTAAAAAACGTGTCTCAAAAATGAAGACATGGTTTTTAGCCGTGGCCATTCGCGTCTATAGCAGTGGTCAGGAGGGATTGGCTACGGGCTTCCATGGCCCGCTATCAAAAACGTGGTGAGCCGAGTTTTTAGGTCGCGTCGCGCCCCCTCCCGATCGCATTCACAGTGAAGATCCCCATTCAATTACGGCGGGCAGCCGCACATGTGGGAACATAGCCTTTTACAGTGATCTGTGGCTATGGAAGTGGACAATGTGCGAAGGAAATCCAAACAGTTCAGTCCTAGTGATGAGCTGCACAGGCAATATTCTGTGATCTCCGGTCATTATTACCTTAATTTGCGAAAAAGATTTTTGAAAGATAAAAAGTGCCGATATTCACATATTTTTACACTTAAAACTATCACATGAAAGCTAATAATTTATTACCTTCCTTGCACAAATCGGCACTTGTGCATGTGAATATTGGGAACGCAATGCATGGTAATTGCGGGAACTGATGTAAAAAAATCTTGATTATTCACAATTACGAAGACAGAGCGCTATATTAGAGATTTTAGCGAATTCTCGAAGTGCCAATATTTGCAATAAAATTTTACGCTTCAAATACTTGCGATCAACACTATTCAATACCCTAGAGTAGGGTTAACATATCTTGCCAGGGGGCCACATTTGGCCCACAGTGTCATAATGTATGGCCTGCGAGATTGTTTTTTCAATGTAATTTAAGAAATAAATGGCACATATTTTTTTTTCATTTTATAGTACACTTGTTTGTTACGGATTCAATGTTTAGGCAAAACTTACACCTGACCATAAGACGCATCACATTTTTAGGGCAGGAAAACCAGAAAAAAAAAAGATTTAATTGAGAATTTACAGTCGCAATGCATGGCCATAAGCTTCCCAATGCATAATATCCCAAATATTTGCAATTGCGAATATCCACCACCATATTTGCGTAATTAGTGAATTCTCAAATTGACGATACTAGTCAAATATATTTGCATATTTGAGCTCATTACTATTTGACACCCCTGAACTAGAAGGTCCACAGACCCCTGCTGTATGAGGTCATGTATATCTCCATGAGACTCCAGCTACTTTATTTTCTATTTGTTTCTACAGGGTGATATGTCCAGATAACTGCAAACCGGAAGAAGGGAAAGTAGAGGGCAAAGATGAATTCACCACTGTAAGTACACACACATATAAGTATACATGCGCTATATGTATACAAATTGTATATACATATTAGTTAAATCATTGTTTTCAAAGCCTATGCTATAATTTTTACACTTATATTTTAAAACCAGGAAACTCCAGTATGTTTGGCTGCAGTAAATGCTGGAATTCTTCGCCGAGCAGTGATATCATTCACACTAGAGAAAAAACCAGATCAATTCGTCTTCAAGCCACTGACTGAAGAAATACCAGACAATGAGCCTGAAAAAGTAACAGAAGGTGAGTATTTACATTTGCACTGGGTAAAATTGTTTTCCTATCCTTAAAATGGAATATAATTACAAACTTACCTTGTCCTCGTCTATCTCATTCTATCCCCCATTGTTCCCTGCAGGAGAAAAAGGCACTTTAGTGGTGGTGAACTGCAGCCGAACTTCTTGAGCTCTGCTAGGCAGGGCCGTCGTCAGGGAGGGAAAGGGGGCACTCCTGTCCCGGGCCCGAGCAGCTAGGGGGGCCCTGTGGTCAGCTGCGGGGGGGCCTGTCTTAGCAGAGCCTCATGCTGTGCAGGAAACCGGCTCTACTTATCCACCTATCAAAACATCTCCACTCCAATATGTTTCAATATAGGGGCCCGAGACTTCTGACAGCGGCCCTGCTGCTAGGCACACGTTCAGTCTAACCCAACACTAAATTACTGTCAGGGCTTGTCCCCACTGGCGAAACTGACCACATGGCGACGTGGTTCTGAGCCGTGGGTGGCCGCTACCATTAATTTCAATGGGCTTGTGTGTGTCAGGGGCTGACACACCACAAAATAAGGCACACATCCATGTACAGCTGTATATAGAGGCATCTATAGGGAAGCTATTAGAGACTGCTCGGCTGACACACACAGGGGAGACAAACCCTCCACTGTGTGTCAGAGGCTGTGTTTCTCAGTCTTTCAGCCTCTTACAGTTTCCCCACTTCAACCTCCAACTTGCAGAAGTCGGAGGCCATGCTGAAGTCCTAGGATGCCGGACCAAGCATGGAGTGACCGGCCAAGCGAATTCCCAGTCAGACAATCCTGCCTTCGCCTCAGGCACAGTGGTCAAGACCTTCGTTCCATAAGATTCTCCCCCCAGATTTTAGGGGAAAAAGTGCATCTTATGAAGCAAACAATAGGGTATATTTCTATATATCACTGACTTACTATTTCTTTTCTTTGCAGTTGAAGCTGATTGTACTACAACCACAAAAGACATTCCTGATGGAAATGTGAAGTAAGTAGGATAGTGTAAATGTATTTTTTTTATTACTATTACTATGTATTTATAAAGCACTGACTTACTATGTGGCCCTGTACATCCAATGAAAGTTAAGAAGCAAACAAGCTTACATAAAAGTACAAACTATCATATACGGTAGGAGAAAAAGAGTGCCCTGCCCAATCAAGATGAAGAACTCTAGGGCTCATTCAGATGGTTAGCTGAAAACCCAACATTTTCACTAACTGACTGTGGCCACTCAATGAACGCAATATTCTGCATTTGGTCGGCAGGTTGCCCCTAGAGGATAACCCAAGGAGAAAATATTATGTCATTTGTGTAACCATTGCTTACTCTCATTACTCTGAATTGGGCAGCACAGTGGTTCAGGTGGTTAGCACTCTTCAAATCCCACCCTGGGCACTATCTGCAAGGAGTTTGCATGTTCTGTTCGTGTCTGCTGGGTTTCCTCCCACACTCCAAAGAAATGCTGGTAGGTTATTTGGCTCCCCCTAAAAGATTCTCCTTTGTTAGTTACACATGACTTAGGGTATGTTTCCATGTTGCTATCGGATCTGCCAGCACACCCTGTGCTAAGCGCATTCCTTGGTGGGGATGGAGCCGATCCACATTACCTCCATACAGCACTGGATGTTCCCACAGTAATCTGCCAGCTGGAAGGTCAGTGCAGTGTGTTAACCTCCAGCTGGACGGAACAGCCGGTGCTGAAGGCAGGTAATGTGGATTGGGTCTATGTGCAGGGACTGGGAATCTTGTCAAAGTTAAGGAATGCATGGATTCTCACACTCACACTCAATATCAGCAGATTCTGGAGACCAATGTCCAGGATTCAGTTACAAAGCTAAAGCTGCGCCAGGGCTGGATCTTTCAACAAGACAACGACCCTAAACACTGCTCAAAATCTACTAAGGCATTCATGCAGATGAACAAGTACAACATTCTGGAATGGCCATCTCAGTCCCCAGATTTGAATATCATTGAAAATCTGTGGTGTGAGTTAAAGAGGGCTGTCAGAAGCCATCAAACCTGAATGAACTAGAGATGTTTTGTAAAGAGGAATGGTCCAAAATACCATTAACCAGAATCCAGACTTGCACTGGAAGCTATAGGAAGCGTTTAGAGGCAAAAGGAGGATCTACTGAATATTGAGTTCATTTCTTTTTTGTGGTGCCCAAATTTATGCACCAACCTAATTTTGTTTAAACAGTTATTGCACACTTTCTGTAAATCTTATAAACGTTGTTTCGCTTCTCACTTCTCAAATATCACTGTGTGTGTCTCCTATATGATATATTTAATTGAAAATGTATAACATAACAACTAATGATTTATACAGGAAAATCATGAACATTGACAAGGTTACCCAAACGTACGCACCCCACTGTATATGACAGGGATACCAGACAGTGACATATGACTATATATATATAGATATAATATAAATAGCTATATAGTATACCAAGGAAGCTGCAGAATATTCAGGCAAGTGGATATTTATTGAGAATAATTTTATTATTGAACAACAAGCCAATAGTTCTCAATTGACAACGGCCCAAAAAACTTCATTAAGATCTCAAGCTACGAAATATTTTGTTGGACAGTAGCTTTTTTCAGTTAGTTAGTTTATTTAGTTTTAGCTTATTTAATTACAAGGGGGATCAATCTGTGGTGTGCAGTGTGACACACTTGTACTACATAGCATACTGTGCCTTAATGGTTAGGCAAACTTAACAAAAATAGCAATTTAATATCCCATTTCAATTATTTATTTTTACCAGTAGAAAACCAATATAACCATCTAACAACATTCACAATATATACATTTTCCTGACATTCAAAAACACACACAAAAACAAATCAGTATGACCAATATACCAGCCACCTTTCTGTTGCAAGGAACACTCAAAAGCCTTGCCATCCATGGAGTACTCTGTCAGTTGATTTTTGATCTGTTCACGCATCACAACATATGTTAGTTCGCAGCAGCAACCACAGCCGGCCATTCCCAGTACACTGTTCATCGAAAAATAACGAGGTGTACTGTTTTTCATCCAATCTCCTTGTAAAATCACGACATTATGAGATGATGAACCACAGCGGTTTCTCAATGGTGGTTCAGATGCAGGTGTGACAAGCGAGGTCTCATGTACACTATATATCGTTTTTTACTATATCGTTCTTATTATTACCACTGTATGTCTTGACCACGCCAGCATGCTGTGGACGTACTTGGATGACAGTGTGTGATCAGTAGTCAATTTGTCCTGCATGAAAAATTCATAGTTTTTCCTCGAAGGATGCAGACTTCTTCCTGTACCACTGCTTGACGCAGGTGTACTTTCCAGAAACATGCAGTAGAGAACTATGGGAGTTTCATATCTTGAACTACTATCCTCACATAACCCGAAACAATGGCCCACACAGCATTCAATCTGTGATGATACCGCCCAAAACCAGTACTCCACCTCTCCACCTTTCCGCCTTGCTGGCGTCTGAGTCGTGACTGGAGCTCTCTGCCCTACTTACCAGACCAATCCACGTGCCCATCTAAGTCCATCATGTCAGCTCCATGTCCCATCAGACTCTTCACTCTCAATTTTCAATACAGCTCCCTAAAACCTTAGAACAATCAGATCATTGAGATATTTCTCTATGCCCAGTCTTTGACATTAATCAGCCTTGTGTGTCTTGTTACGGTGGAAATTGAGTCGATCTTTCAGCCTTTCTTGTACTCCTGATGTATTAGTTCACACCTGTGTGCTATTTTGGCACTACCATTGATTTTCATAGGTGGACAAGCATCTGAAATATGGCAATGGTGCACAACTGGTGGCAAGTGGACATCATTGGACAGCGTGCAAACAACGCTTGACATTTTTCTACAGTGTTCATGTGCCAGTATATTTATGCGTCCTTTGTTGATCCATCCACGCTCTTTCCCCCCCCTCCCTGCGGTATTTGGCAGACCCTCCTCGATTGACGTAAGTTTTGAATGAAACGACTTGATATGTTCGAAACAAATGATCCACGCTTCAGAGGGCTTTGACAAATATTTATAAGTAGTGCTGGCACTCACCTCCTGCAAGATACTACATCACTATTTTTGACTTATTCTCAAGCCGGTTCAAGTTCCCATCGTATATGATAGCCACCTTTTGCCAAAGGAAAGGAAGTTTGCCTGTAATAATTATGCACACACCTAGATATAGCTGGTGTTAGATGTCATTGAACCACCCCTTCTCATTACAGAGATGCACATCACCTAATATGCTTAATTGGTTAATAATTCTGCACTCCCTGTACATATATGCTCTGTAAAGCTTTGCATAATAGGATAATAATAAATTATACATTAATGTTTTTAAGGTAATACATTATTATGTCATATCAGTTCCTAATTCATTTATTTTTTTCATCTACAGGGTAAAATGTCCAGAGAACTGTGAAATGGAAGAAGGCAAAGTGCAGAGCACAGATGGATATAACAGTGTAAGTTGATGATAGGTGATTCACAGATGATTTGAAATTATACATATATAGTAGACTCTGAGTGTTGTGTGTAATTTTTTTTCACTTTCTTTAAACAGGAAACTCCTGTATGCTTGGCAGCCATTCATTCGGGTATTGTCCACAAAGGAGTAAAATCATTTAAATTACAAAGAAAACCAGGTCAACCTAAATTCACTGTAAAAGCACCAACTGAAGAACCAGAGGAAAAGGAGCCAACAAAAATACCAGAAGGTGAATATTTTTGTATCTGTTATAGCAACAATACTTGTCCAAATATATATGGCCAGTCCAACCATTGATGAGATAATGATTCCTTAGGGAGCACATGTACCGTCAAAATGTACATCTATATTTTTGCATGAGAACCCTAGTACTGGTGTTTTGTTGAGATGGTCGCAGAGTTAGACCTACCACCTGGTACCTCAGCGCAGCCGATACTGCGGAGATCCATGATGCAAAATAAAAAAACTTTTTTTGACAGTAGGAGGGGTGTTTTCAGAGACCACCCCTCGCTGTTACGTCATTCAGCCGCAAAGGTATTTGGGATATCTCTCCCAGGTGCCCTTGGGGCTGTAGGAAATCACGCCTGCCCAGTCCAACAGGATTATGAAGTCAGCAGCAAATTTGTAATGAGTGATGAGGGGATAGAGAGAATTTTCATCATCCAGCTGACAGCTGCATTCATGCAGCCGACAGAACAGCCCCCTACCCCACACTGGAGCTCTTCAGCAGAGATAGAGAGGCTAGGGAGGGGGGGAGGAGGGCGGGGTTGGTGTCCGCTGCCATGACAAATGTGCATCTGGAAGTGGTTTTGGCTTGCCAACAGTTAAGAATGCTGCCGCTAAGAATGAAAACGTGAGGAAGGTAAGTATGTTTTTTTGTGTAGCGTTATTCCAGGACCTGAACTGCTGATAGGTCAGTAATGTGTCTGTTTAATGTATGTGTTTTTTTTATTTTAAGTTTAAAACCCTTTTTTTTCACTCCTCTAGTTGAAGCAAATTGTACTACAACAGCGAAAGATATTCCTGCTGAAAATGTGAAGTATGTATTATAGTTGTCTATAGCATGTAGTAGAAATGTATGCAACTGTCCATTCCACTGTCAAGGATTCCAGAGGGTCTATTTCTCAGAGTGTATACATAAATGGACTGGAACCCCCCCCCCCCCCCCAAGAAAGCAAAATGCATTTATAAATAAAATGAATAACTATTAAAAGCTGCAGAAAAGAAGAAAGATTGAACCCAATGGCTCTATGTAGCCAACTGTCCCATCCCTTCAACTGTAAATCAAAGCAGAAATTTCCCTTTCAATGGACGGCTGGGAATAAAATCCTTGTATACGCTGATATAAACTTGAAACTTTATTTCTGAAAACAAACAATACACATGTATATCAAAGCAGAGCTCATAAATATTTACCATTATACCACTAAAGTGTGTGTGTCTACATGTTTCGCCTGCAGGCTTCTTCAGGACCCACCCTAAATATGTTGTTTGATTTGGATCTGCAAAGAAAGAATTGCGTCAATAGTCTAAATACACCGTTGTGTAAATATAAAAAGCTGCAATTCTTCTGAAATTGTTGATTCCTGTTGATAGAACATTCATACTAAGTTTGTATATTAATATTATTCTAAAAATATTACAAATGTATTATTACTTCCTCATGACTGGACGATTGAAGTCAGCAGATCTTCCCTTTAGTAAATCATTCTTCATCAAGATGTAAAGTAGCAACAGTCCGCACTCTGGATTCCTTAAAAATTCTTCGACTTTATAGATACATCATTACACGAATATATTACAGACAGGGTCCTTCCAAGGATCACCCCCTCTGACGCGTTTCACTTGTATGAAGCGTAATCATAGAGTGGCACTGAACAATGTGTCTGGACTCTCTAATTTATGTCAATTAGCTATTCATGCCTAATCTC
>CM070038.1:9778690-9792660 GCA_036250615.1 Ptychadena robeensis | reverse complement strand
GTCAGAGGGGGTGATCCCTGGAGGGACCCTGTCTGTAATATATTTGTGTAATGATGTATCTATAAAGTCGAAGAATTTTTAAGGAATCCAGAATGCGGACTGTTGCTAATTTACATCACATCTTGGTCTTCGTATGTGTGGATAAGCTGATCCTCTGTAGCCCAGCACCTGATGATTTATGCCGGCAAGACACCTAACCTGAGAGGGAGGCTGTGTACCGGGAGACATGCAGTGTGGATGTGCGGATTGAACACACTGCTTCAAAATCATTCTTCATCCTTTGGATAATCACCATAATTACATTTTTAAAATCTCTTTTATAAGATCCAAATCATCCAATAAGCATCAACCTCACCTGGAGCACGCTTTTTTTTTTTTAAGTGTGCTACGTGCTTTGGCAGCAGATTACAATGTAATCTTCTGTGATTCTCTGCACTCTTTCTTTCTGCCTTCACATCCCCAACATCATCGATGGTGCCAGGGATGTCAAGAGGAAAAGCAACATTGTCTCCTTCAGACACAAAATAACTGGCTTCCAAAATAGTTCAAAAAGTATGGTCAAGGTATACGGAAGTACTGTATTTTTTTAACTATACTTTTTCCCATTAAAATCAATTAATTCTTCCAATCATATGTGAAAAACAATATGCATCCTAATTTGTTCCATTCCATTTGGCCAAGCCAAAAAGACACTGCCAACAATGAGAGCTGTATTAGCAAAAGCAGTACCTATTCTCGGAGCAGATTGACCAAATGATGGAGAAACACATTTTACAGTCTGGCACTAACTACTTACCCATTTACAGCTATTAACATATGGGAAGAGGGTTGAGTCTGTGCCTCATAATTGTTTAACTACAGTGCAGAATGTAAATGTAAAAACACAACTCATGCTATGCTATCCATAACAATAAAATAAGCCATCTCAGCTGCAAATATATAAAATCTCCCACGTGTAAATAGCTGTGTAATATCTGGGTAAATTGAGGCTACTTAGATAACATCAGTTTTGTATTTTTTGTATTAACATTAATATTCTGCATTGTAATAAAATATATGTGAAACTGATTTAGCTCTCCTCCCATATGTAAATAGCTGCTCATGGGTAACATGTTAGTGCCAGAATGCATACACATTCATCTACACTAAGTACTTTTATGCCTGGTGGACATGTCTATTCTTTCATACATGGCCACTTTTGTCACTGTAGAGGTATCCTTACAGTAAGCCTAAATTTACACAGTCATTTCCCAAGGTGTTGCCAGCAGCCGGGGAAATGACCTGTCACGAGTGCCTGCAAACTTGAGCAGGCGCTTGGGGATCATTTAGATAATGACCCCATGACTGGGCTATCTGGCAAAAGCCTGAAAACCAACAGTCACAAAGGTGTAAATGGACCCTTAAGCTACTGGCTATGGAAAGATGACTGATGGAGCCAGAAATAAAGACAGTACCACAGTGGTAAACTGAGCTGATGTATCCAAATAACACCTACCCAGCTAATTACCTGGAGAGTGAGTCTGTGGCACCTGGGGTACCCCCAGTGCACCCTGGGGGTTCTGTGATCCCAGGTAGAGCACCAGTATCTTTAAAATATAGTATGTTCTTGATGATGCCACATTAATAATATGTTTTTCTTGCAAGGGTGATTTGCCCAGAGGACTGCCAGCTGGAAGAGGGCAAACTACAGGGCACGGAAGGATATAGCAGTGTAAGTTTACTGTAAATGATCCCTGATACTATGCATATCAAAGTACCTTAGTCATAAATTCTACATCTGATTTTATTTTATAATAACAGGAAACCCCGGTATGCTTGGCAGCAATTAATTCTGGAATTCTTCAAAAAGCCATCAAAACAATCAAATTAGAAAAACAGCCAGAGCAAAACAAGTTCACTGTACAGCCACCTACTGAGGAACCTGAAGAAAACGAGCCCCCGAAAATAACTGAAGGTGAATATTTCTATTTCTATTGCATAACAATAATTCTTATACTAGAAATGTGTTATAAATGCACACTAAGGCCAAAACTTGAAAGAGTTTAAATGGGGGGTGGGGGTTTGCTCGATAATGTTCATATATAGATAAGGGGGGACCTGCAAGGAAAGTTTGGGAACTGCTGCATTAGATAGTTCAGTGGGTCTCAACTTTCCTCATGCCGTGGTTCACTCCCTCCTATTTTCTCTAACTTCGGAGGGAGGGGGCGTTACTCTCCCTCCTAACTCCCCACCCCTGTGGGCATCAGCGCTGCTTTCTTTCAGTGGACCCGGCGATCCCTGTGAAATGGTCATTCGACCCTTAAGGGGATCCCAGGTTGAGAACCACTGAGATAGTTAGTTAGCTCATATATATATAATACAGTTAGTTAGAGATGTCAGTGTAGGTGGTATAGTGATTATGAAGGTAATCTGGGGAAAGTACACTGCATTGCGTTCGCAATATGCACATGTACAAGTGCAAATACGAATATATAACTAAATTAATTACTTTTTCTTTTCTCCAGTTGAAGCTGATTGCACTACAACAACAAAAGACATTCCTGAAGAAAATGTAAAGTACGTAAGATAATTCATATTGATCCTCTCATTTTAACAGTTAGTTAAGGTGCACACCCCTGGGAACTATAACTATAACTGTCGATGGTTGCAAAAACAATGCATTGTGAGGACAACATACCAATTCTGAAGGACTTGGATTGGACTTTAAAAAGATCATTCTCCTGTTATATTTATACGGTTACGTGTTCTTACATGAGACTGCCATAATATTGTGTATCTCTGCAGGGTGATATGTCCAGAGAATTGCATCCTCGAAGAGGGCAAAGTGCATAAAACAGACGACTATAGCCGTGTAAGTTGCAAATCAATAACAATAAAATATTTACATTGTTAGTACTGTGGGGGTTCACACTCAAATGGGTGCTCTCACAGCATCATTTCACGCAATTGTTTTTGGTCTCCTGCCCACGTTTATTTGAGCACACAGTCCAAAACAAAACTCGTCCTCGCAGGGGTTAATGGCATTTCAAACAAAAGTCCTTGAAAAATGCCAATCCTCCTGGCTTGACAAACATCCAGCTTCCCAGCAGGAACAGGTCTGGGCCTCACACTCTCTGTGAGCCCCCTGTTTCCATGACTCCAGTAGCCACAGGTCTAGGCCCCACACTCCTTGTGTGCCCCCCCCCCTCTGTCTACCCTCAGAAGCCCACAGTCTCCTCCTTGGTCTGAAGCTGTGTCTCCAACTTCTATCAGGATCCACTGACACACTGGACTCTGCTCTTTTTGTGGAGACACACCTGGCTCCACTCATCTGCAAACAGGTGTTAACCCTTTCAGTGGACCCTGGGGGAATAGGAAGGCCCACCCAGTTCCTTCCTTCCTATCCCAGAGTCCGGGAGCCCTTTAAGGAAACTAAAACAAAACACAAAGCACCCTAATGGTGATGGCAAATCAGTCCTGGACTCCTTCCAGGACACCACCTAAAGGTTTATTAACACAGTGACAGATGACCACTTGACATATGTCTGTCACAGTACATACTGGAGGTGTAGGAACATGCTGAGTACTTTAGATTACACATTCTAGTAGTGCTCTGCTCTATAATCCTTCTGGCAATGGGTAAAAACTTGGTTGGTAGATTATGTAGGACATTTTTTTACCATCTGTTTCCATGTCCACCAATTAACCGATGTCCTGCAAATACAGGGCAGACAGGTAGCTACTTGTGCTTCAATGAAAACAAACCAGGCCTACTTATTTCCATGAATTATTACCTGAAAATTAGATGTTCGCCATATGGAATATCTCACAACTCCAAGAGAAGGACGAAACACTGATGACATGATCGTAAGTGGGCCCTATGTGAGACATACGTACCTCCAAGATGAAGCTATCGAATCTCAAAGCTGCTAAACTACCTTCTCTTCTTTAATATTTCACTATCTCTTTTACTCTTTGTCCATTTTTAGACTGGTGTCCCGTCGAAATAAGCCTCCCCTGGCCATGGATCTACTTTATACAATAAACTTTCTTTCACCAGGGAGAGGAGTTCACTCCTTTACATATGCAATAGTTGAGAGGAGCCTCCCCCTTCCAGTGTCACTGACAGGGGACCCTTTGAGATGAGCCTCCCCTCCTGGGTCCCCTGTCCATAGTTTAATGAACTGTCAATGACACAGAGGGGGGGCTCATCTCAACGAGTACCTCTCTACTCCGCCGCCTAGATCACTGCGCCCACAAATGTGCAGTACCAGAATGGGGCTCAGCTCATCAGGGAGGCACATCTCAATATAACATTGGTATATTCTTCTATTCCTCTATATTTGAAATTAACGTTAACATGTGAAGATGGTCCTCTGACCTAGGAACGTGTAATCGACTTTACACTGAATGTCAGTGATTAGATAATGCCAATCATATACCAGATCCCACAATTGGACTCTGCAGCACCTTACCTCCAACATGCTTAGTTGATCACTTGATTGTATGGTGTTCTTGGGACCGCTCACATGGATAGAACACTCCATTAATCTATTGCAGATTTTGTACTTTTTATGTCTATATTTTTGTTATTTATAGTTTCATACATAGACTAAAACCATGCCATAACATGCATTTCTACTTTTTTCTATTTATTGAAAACAATCAGAGAACTCCGGTATGCTTGGCAGCAATTCACTCCGGAATTCTTCGTAAAGGAGTTAAATCATTTATATTAGAAAAAAGACCAGGTCAACGCAAATTCATTGTAAAGCCAAATGAAGAACCAGAGGAAAAGAAACCCACTGAAGGTGAATACTTTATCATTCTATTGGGGTTAACATTCTTACTATTAATTTAAAAAATACATGGTTGGTCCTACTTTATATGGGATAATACATATAGAGTTTGGAGTTCAAGTGATGCCTTTTAAGGAATTGAAAAAGAAAGCTTTCAGGATGTCTCAGATCCCTTTCTTCAGGCTAAGGGTTTGTTTCCACATACGTCGAGAACCTCGCGGGGGTCCTGACGTAGCACACAGACATTGCCTGCTCGGCAGATGCTGTGTTTACACATCCGCCGTACTCGACTACGTTGAGCCTTGCATTGGAAGATGCAGTGGTGTGAGGATCTGAGGATCCCATTGCAGTGAACAGGCAGTAGGGAGCACATCATAGGCTTACTTAAAAACATACAAGGGCCAGGTATGGCTCGTGGGTTGTAGATTGCCCATGGCTGATAAACACTGTTCATATGTAAAGCATTTTGATGTGTCTACTTCTATACATTAATTATTTACTATTTATCTTCCACAGTTGAAGCTGATTGCACTACAAAAGCAAAAGACCTTCCTGATGGAAATGTGAAGTAAGTAAGATAATATAGAAACTTTTTATGAGGGGGACACTGGTATTGGTATGGGAAGGTATAATATACAGTGGGGTGCATACGTTTGGGCAACCTTGTCAATGTTTATGATTTTCCTGTATAAATCGCTGGTTGTTATGATAAAAAAATTTAAGTCAATTAAATATATTATATAGGAGACGCACACAGTGATATTTGAGAAGTGAAACAGGATTTTCAGAAAGTGTGCAATAATTGTTTAAACAAAATAAGGCAGGTGCATAAGTTTGGACACCGTTGTCATTTTATTGAATCCAAAACCTTTAGAACTAATTATTGAAACTCTTGTAATAGCAATATATGTGGTTCCCTTAATGTAGGTTAGTGCCTCATCCCAAAATATAAACATTTGAAAGGGTTTTAGGGATAGTTAGGTCCGCATGTCAGACAACATGGGGGCCCACATTCCCCAATGTGGAGACTAGGGGCTCCGAAGGGACTTTAGCGGCACTGAGAGTCATACATAGTTAGTTTAGAGTAAAAGAGTTTTAACATATTTTATTATGCCATAAACAAAAACCTTTAGAGCTAATTATTGAAACTCAAATTGGCTTGGTAAGCTCAGACCTCCATACACAGGTAAATCCAATTATGAGAAAAAGTATTTAAAGGGGGCAATTGTAAGTTTTCCACCTCTTTGAATATGCTCTGAAGCAAGATGGGGGTTTCAAAACAACTCTCAAATCACTTGAAAACAAAGATTGTTCACCATCATGGTTTAGGGGAAGGATACAGAAAGCTGTCTCAGAGATTGAGCTATACTGGCTGTGGACAAGGTATACCATATTCTATAGGTTATGCCTTAACCCCCCTAGCGTTAGCGACGGCACCATCTCGTCCAGCGCTGCACTGTCACTATTGCACTGAACGAGATGGTGTCGTCCAGTGCAGATCGGGGCACCGTTAGCGGATACTTACTGTTTCGCGCAGTCCCGGTGTCCCCGATGTGACAGGCCGGCTGCTGGAGAGTGGAGAGCGGCTTATTTACATTCAAATGTAAATTGGGCTAACTTTAAAGAGCACATCTGAGAAATCACCCCCAGTGTCATTTCCAGATGTGCTCTTTGAAGTTAACCCCTTTCAGAGGGTGCCAAAGGGCATTGTATTGGATACAGTGATAACTATATCCAATAAAATTCAAAGTAAAAACACATAACACATTTCCAATTGAATAAAAATTGTATTATGAATATAAAAATGAACATAAATATGAATACATACAGTTTTGAAATCTATCATACAAAATAATAATATTTAAAAAAATATATATTATATTATATAAATTTTAAATGTAATTTTTTTTAACATAATTGTTTGTTTCAAACATTATTATATTCAGGATGTCTATTAGACCCTTGTACGGACAGATTTTAGAAAGTTACAGGCCTACAACATAAAAAAAATATTCCACTTAAGTCTATGGTGCGCTTTTGGTACAGAAATCTGGACCTCAGCAGTGCGCTAGGGAGGTTAAGAGATACCACAGTTCTTGGGAATTTGTGGGAACCACATCTCTATACATTAATAAGTTCTTGTATTATGTGTTTTTCACCTATAGTGTCATATGTCCAGAGGACTGCAAACCGGAAGAGGGCAAAGTGCTGGGCAATGATGGATACAACAGTGTAAGTTGCAGATAAACAATGTGAAAGTAAATCTATAGGAATGCTTAGGCTCGACCTCCACTAAGCTTTTTCCCCATGTTCCTCGAGTCAGGAAATTGACAGCACAGGCACTCCATAGCCTGTGCATGCAACGTGTTACACAAAACAAACACAGTTTACATGTGTATTTGCATGACATGGCCCTGTTACATGTTTGATGTGTGGGGCGTCCACTAAAAATTGATGGCCACTTCCCATTGAATGCATGTTTGCAATGCATATTGGCCAATGGGTTGCAATTACCAAACAACCGGGGTTTTTTCCCTGCGATCAACGAGGACTGGGGAAATAAACGTAGTGGAGTCAGTCTTTATGGGAGGGGTGGCCTCTTTTTTTGACCCCGATGCACTGAATGCATAGTGGAATTTCATAAGGCCCCCATATACCTTACAATCTTTCCATACAATTTCTATACAATCAACTTTTGCTCTACCGAAACCATGTAATATGAGGAACTTTTAAAACCTTCCAATCACTATGTATTCTATCAGGGAGGACCCGGCACTACTGATATATACCTCCAAATCACTATGTATTCCTATCAGGGAGGACCCTGCACACATGCAAGTGATAATCCCTTCCTAATCACTATGTATCTATCAGGGAGGACCCACACTACATAGCAGTGATATATACCTTCCAATCACTGTATTCTATCAGGGAGACCCGAACTACATAGCAGTGATATATACCTCCCCTCATTGTATTCTATCAAGTTATGACCTGGCACATACATAGCAGTGATATATACCTTCCAACACATCACACGCCAGACCGGCCAACTAAGGGAGAAGAATAAGAGGGAAATAGGTGGGAAGAAGAACAGCATATATGTATGGGTAGAGTGAAAAATTGAGCGGATTAATAATGATATAGCGTGGAATGGGACCGTAGCTGAGTGGTGGACACTGGCCTGTTGAAATGGTTTTTTTTTGGTCGGGGGGGGTGGTGGGTCGTTCCCCCGTACTTCTATCATGGAGGCCCTGCACTACATAGCAGTGATCTTTCCACCTTCCAATCCTATGTATTCTATCCGGGAGGACCCCGCACTACATACAGTGATATATACACCTTTTTCCATCACTGTAATGCTATCAGGGAGGACCCCGGCACTACAGCAGTGAATATACCTTCCATCACTAATGTATTCTCTCAGCCAGGAGGACCCGGCACTACATAGCGTGATATCTAACCTCCAATCACGATTATTCCATCAGGGAGGACCCCGTCACTACAAAGCAGTGATATATACTTCCCCTCACTAATGTATTCTATCATGAGGACCGGCACTACATAGCAGTGATATATACGTTCCAATCACGTGTGTATTCTCTCAGGGAGGGACCGGCACTACCATGCAGTGATATATACCTTCCAGTCACTATGTATTTCTATCAGGGAAGCCCTATCTACATAGTTGTTGGTAGATCTAATGGAAATTGTATGGATCGATCTTAAGGTGTATGGGGGGCTTTAGTCATAAAATCACTTTCTCATCTATTTCTTTGTGTTTAAAAACCAGGAAACACCAGTATGCGTAGCGGCTGCTAACTCTGGAATTATTCGCAAAGCGGTTAAAGCATTTGTATTAGAAAAAGAACCAAATGAAGAGAAATTTAACGTAAAGCCATCACCTGAAGAAACCGAAGAGGAAGAGCCTACAAAAGTAACAGGAGGTGAACAATGATGAACATTAATTCCTATAAAATGTGTTATCAGTGACAACGTACCTCCCCAATCCTCCTTCCTTGAACCCATACTTGTCCCATCCCTTGTCCTATACAGGAACTCTGACCGACTAACATACAGTATAATGGACATTTCACACTAGCCGTGTTGAGTTGCAGTACCACAAGGCAATATAGCTAGCGTTAACACAAGGTACACAGCTCCCCATAGGAGACTTTTCACACAGGTCCCACAGCGAGTAACCGCAAACGCCATGCAGCCCGCATTTAAACCTCCTGGGCGTTACACACGTGGCACGGTTTTTTTTAAATCAATCACGGAGGAGCACAACATGCCCCACTGCGATTTCCTACCCACCCGGAGGTCCCGTGCATAACTCCAGTATTACTGGAGACGGCGGAGTTATGCATGGAAAAGGCGACGCCCCTCCATTTACATGGAGGTCTAGGGTACCGCCTACCCCGCCCCCTACGCGTCACCGGTGATGCAATCAGGGGCAGACCCAGAAGCATCACCAGACAGGTAGGTTTTTCCATACTTAACTCGGGCAAAACACCCAGGAGGTTAAGGGGATGAAACACAAGCCTCTTCCATACATACACATCCAAAAGTTATCTCTATGAATAAGTCCCAGTATGAAACGCGTATTGTATTGTGTTGCTATCTACATGTTTGTGGATATACATGTCGAAAATAAAGAGACTGCGGAACTCTACCTTTTGGATGCATATGAAATGAGCCTGTGAGACCGGATGGTTCATGCACGCTTTTCATGATATTTGAGTGGTAGTCTATGTGGGAGCTGTTTTTTCATACGGTGAGTGCGGGTCTCACCTCTTTCATGTGGACCTCTTCCTTACACTTGTATGGGAGACGCAAGTGCAGCTCAATGCAGAACACTGGGTTTCTCCGGTAAAGCCGGGAACACACTGCTCCATATTGGAGCCGTTCGATGTTCCCTGCAGCAGCTTGGTGACGTCATCACGCTGCTGTCAGATATCGGAGGAGCTGGAGAGAGCAGCTCTGCTATCTCTCCAACTCAGCTAATGCTATGCATGGAGACCCGCGGTTTGCATGCAAAGCAACGGACATCGGCCGTCATTTACGGTCATGTCTGATACCCCTGTTTCGAGTGGGACTGATTGATCCCACTCAAAAACAGGGATAGCTGCATATGATATGGGCGAGATAGATGTCCGTGAGCGTCCATTGCGCTCGAAGCGGCCATCAATCTTGCCCATATGTACATGTGTGTACCCAGCCAACGGTAATGAACGTGGTTGCTAGTGCTAACATTTACGTTACTGGCCAAAAACCACACCGCAGTGTGGCTAGTGTGAGATTACCCTAACCTGTTACTGTATTATTGTTGTACATTTCCCTCTTCTCCTTGACCAATGACAGAACATCTACTATTCTCTGATTGGTCAAGAAGGTTTCACTAAATAAGAATCTGATGTTCAAGTAAATTTAGCTCTGCTATACACAAGAGCCTTTTTCTCCTGAATGGAGAGATGAGGACAGTTCTGGAAATGAAGCTAACATTTACAAACCGTTTTGTTCGAGTAAATGCTCGAGTTCAACTTTAAAACGAAACATAGTAAAATAAAAAATAGTAGATTTCCTGTCTGAAAGGCACAACAGGAAGGGACATGCAATTATTTCCAATGTAACCCCTTTTCCCATCAGTATGAATATGAATATAGTTTTTGGCTTTATGTATTACTGACAGAATATTTCTCTCCAGCAGTAACAGCTGACTGCGCTACAACAGCAAGAGACATACCTGAAGAAAATGTGAAGTGAGTGATCTAATCTGTTATAAAGCCAATGTAGTTTGTGCATTTTCAATACATTTCTCCCACAGTGGTATTGGAAGGATGTAGTACCGTGTTTTTGGACCATAAGACGCACCCTGCTTTAGAGCAGGGAAACAAGAAAAAAAATATTTGACGTTGGGGAAAAATCCCCAATGCAATACGACTTTAGCCACAAAATGTCCTTAGTGAACACTCGACATCTTTTTAGATTACACCAGTTCTTTTTCACACAATTGGGTATGTAACGAAAAAGTATTTAACGCCCTATATCTCTGCCCACTGCCAAAAGGTGAGTTATCCTCACCTTTTGAGTAGACACATGCACATTTTGCAGGCCTCAAGTCTGGCCCCATTGCTTGAGGGAAGTGATTGTGGAGCAGCCAGCATTTCTCTGTTGGCTGCTTTGCAATCACCTCCTTCTGTAGTGGTCAAAGCCGGCCATCTGGTCACAGCAAAACTAAGTGTCAACTGCAGGTGGGCGAAAAAGCAGCACCTCTGTATACAGCTGTATGTAGCGTCTTATATTGCAGTGTGTTTTATATCACACAAAATACAGACCAGTAATAGATTCAAAACCATTCCTCTGTCCACAAGTCCAACTGAAGAACATGGATTGCAATTTAGATAAGAAACAGGATATTATATGGGATATGTCATTCTCCTTTTTTTTTCCTTCTACAGTGTCTTATGTCCAGAGAACTGCAAACTAGAAGAGGGCCAAGTGCAGCGCAAAGATGGATACAGCAATGTAAGCTGCAGCTAAATCATATCAAAGACTATACATACAGGAAAACCTTCCTCAGAAAATGTGTCTCACCTTTTGTACTTTTATCTTCTTAAACCCAGGAAACTCCAGTATGTTTGGCAGCAATTCATTCTGGAATTCTTCGCAAAGGGGTTAAATTATTTAGATTAGAGAAAAAACCAGATGAAGACAAATTCGATGTGAAGCCACCGACTGAAGAAAAGCCTGAAGAGGAGCCTCCGAAAATAATGGAAGGTGAATATTTGTGTTTCTAATCGAGTAACAAGGGATTAAAGGATTAATCAGAAGGGATTAAAGGAATCAAAAAGCACTCAACTCGAGCAGTGCATAGCATAATCAAGCCTTCTTAAAACAGAAGGTATTTACATGGCCTAATCCGTCACAAATTCCAAAAGTTAAGGTAGAAACCCTTGTTTTATGACAGTGGGCGAGGCCATGCAAATTATTCCTTTTCGCCCCATTAGCCAAATGCACATCCAGAACCGCTGGTGTACAGACATTTATTCAGAATTTATTTTGAATAAATGGCTCTGTACCATATTTGTGACCATCATTTTGAAGGTAGTTTCGCAATCGCACACAATCGCGCGCAATTGCGAATATTCATGACTATAGAATCGAATATTAGTAGAATTATTCAGAAAATATATCGCAAACTCGAATATTGCCTATGCCGCTCATCACTAGTCCAAAAGGGATCTCTGTCATTCACCATGGATGGCCGGTCAGCCCACTGCTCTGCTATGTGGGCGGTGGTGGGGGACGCAAAAGAAGAAGGTAGCACCTTGCACCAAGATTAGCTGTGCTTACCAGCAGAAACCCCAGAAAAGCAATAAGTTACAAAACATATAACCTCTGCCCACAGGGAGGGGATTTACAGTCACTGGGCAGAAAACTAAACCAAAAGAGAGGTAAAAAGAACTATGACCTCACCTCAAGAAATCTCACCAGCTGCTATACAGAAAAAAAGATACATTCTTAAAAGCATACACACATATACAGGGTGGCATGGCCAATATAAGATATATACTATATATAATCTATATACACACAACACTAGTGTTTAACCCAATGCACTCTGTAATCTAATGAACCTGGTCAGACATACCCCATCTCTACCACAGCACTGCATTGTGGACATTTCTTAGGTACTTGAAATGAATGGAAGTCAGTTAAAAGCATAACATATAAATATGCTTTGGATTAGAGAGATTAAAGGGTGCACGATGAGTATTATAGTAAAGCACAGTGGTGCTAGAGCAGTGGTGGGCAACTGAGCTTAAATGGAGGGCCACAAGTGCGGCCCTCAGCATCACTAAAGGGCCGCACATAACATTGATTCAGACCCTCCCCCTGACAACATATCTCAGCAGGCGGTGGACCAGATCCCATCAGACAGTCAAAACCTGACCGCACCCACTCCCCCTCCTGCCCTGACTGCAGCGCTATGTAGACCTGGTTTCCCTCATCAACGTTGCCAATTTTACTGATGTAGGACCACCAAAGTTGATTAGGAAAACTAAGCCAGCGTGTGACTACTTTACAGGTGAGTTGCTATGCCATATGCATTAACAGTTTGGTTTTGGGGGCCGCATATGGAGGACCAAGGGGCATGCCAAACAACCCCCAAAGGGCCGCATGCGGCCCCCGAGCTGCAGGTTGGGCACCTAGGTGCTAGATATTGCGGGGGTGCACATCATAAGTGGCATCAGAGGCAGGGATTACGCCATGTGTCCTGCAGCCTCTGTCAGAGAGAGGTTGCAAGCTCAGCTCCATGCTCGGGCTGAAAAAAGTCAGTGAAAGGGGTAATCCTGAGCTGGACTGAAATGTAAATAAACAGCAGCCACATCTTGTGTGTGTTTTGAATTTTTTTTTACTAGTGATGGTGAAGTTTCTTTTTGAATATTTTACTATCCAACTTTGTGAGTAAATTTCAAAGATCCTGGACATGGTTTAATGGACACAATTGTTGGAGATATAAAGAAGAGTTGCATGCAAGTAAGGAGGGAGGGGACATCACCCCAGCTTTGTGTTTCATCCAGGGAAAAATTATTTTAATGCGTGCAGGGGACTTCACTGCCTCATTGGTAACGATTAAGAAGCGGGGGCGGCGCCATTGACCTCTGTGTTAAGGAGGTGGTGTGGGTTGCTTTCCCCACATCATTAATCATGTGTAGAGGGGAAAGGGGGGGGGGGGACGGGACACATACATCCTTTTTGAACTTTCCCAGACAGTTTTGTACCAGACATTAAAATAAGAAGCAGCACAGAAATGAACTCATTGTTTATAATAAGTAATAAGTACAGAGCTGCATTCATTTGTGATGATAGATTTTTGTTATATATATATACTGTAGTTCTGTATACACTTTTGTCCCTAACCGTGTTAATTTTCCTTCCCTGAAGTTGAAGTTCAGTGTGCTACAACAGCAGAAGAGATACCTGAACTAGTTTCAAAGTACGTACAACAGATCTTTTAAAAGGAAATGAAGTTTGGGGATTTCCAAAAAATGTTTTGACTATTATTGGAATCATCTTATATGAATGTCTGTAATTAAATATTGTGCCTGCTCCAAATTCCCCTAGAATCTCTCAAATAATAATCATCATTGTAATCTTTTAATACCTTCAAAAGAAGACCCCCCC
>CM070038.1:9767068-9778665 GCA_036250615.1 Ptychadena robeensis | reverse complement strand
CCCCCCCCCCCTCCCCAGAGTCAATTAAGAAGGAGCGGTTTGTCATTTTGACCCGTTGATTAAAAGCGTTTCGGCTACATGCAGGTGTGGCGCCCTGTGATCATGGGAATGCTTTATGGCTCCCGTGCCAGGACATTAGTGACGGTTACCTCGCCTTTGGTTTTTTGATTTGTGTCGCGTGCATCCGGTATCTGAGATGGTAATTGTGTAATCGGCGTGAAATAGAACTAATATTGTGACATAGATAATCCAGATATACCTATTGGCCTAGCTACCTACCTTTTATGATCTGACACGAACACATCGGGTTGATCTTGGACACGCATGATAGCGAATTCACAATATTGCTTAATTATGTATTCTATCAGGGAGGACCCGGCACTACATAGCATTGATATATACCTTCCAATCACGATGTATTCTATCCGGGAGGCCCCAGCACTACATAGCATTGATATATACCTTCCAATCACTATGTATTCTATCAGGGAGGACCCGGAACTACATAGCAGTAATATATACCTTCCAATCACTATGTATTCTATCAGTGAGGACCCAGCACCACATAGCAGTGATATATACCTTCCAATCACTATGTATTCTATCAGGGAGGACCCGGCACTACATAGTTGTTGGTAGATCTAATGGAAATTGTATGGATCGATCTTAAGGCGTTTGGGGGCTTTACACATATTATTCCACAAAATTGTGTAGTGTGGAGAAAAAATCCAAATTGAATCATACTGGGCAGTAATAATTGGCAGAATGCTAAATTACTCAAAATACAAAGTGGAATAGTTTTATCAATGGCTCGTTTCCTAATATTTGTCATATTTCTATTTCCTGGCCATCAGGACACATAGCAATAATGAATTTCGTGAATGCAATATGGTCTACCTTCTATTGAGCTGTAAGCGAAAACATATTCATCTTCTTCCTCTGGTGACTCCGGACTGGAGTATGAGGGTACGTAAAATTCAAACGATCTAGGCCATGGTCCAGATTTTGTTGATTTCACTCCATTGCTCACGGAACCTTCATAATCTTCCTGTCCAGGTGTCTTCTGAACTATAACTTTTCCACCGTCCTTCTTTATGACTCCAGCATGGATGGCAGCACGGCATAGCGGAGAGTTCTAAAATACAGAAAATAAACATTGCCAATCTGCTTTCTAATGTTACCTACCTTCTAACGAATCATTGAGTGGCAGGTGGTCACACTTACTTCTGTGTATACTAAATCTCCCATAACAGGTGTTTTCTGTTTTATGCATTCGCCTGGACATGTTATTCTAGAAAGCAAAGTAGAATTAAAATTCAAAAAGTTTCCTAAAAATATGGAAATACGGTTACATTTACAGAAATACATACTTTGTGAAGGTTTCTTCCAGTTCTTCTGCAGTTGTGGAACAAGTGACAGTAACTGCAAATTAAAATTAGTTGTTAATTCAACTGATATCACACATTCACTCAAAACAATAAAGAGTTATTAAACCACCATGTAAAAATATAAAATCATACATTGTGTTGTTTTCATGTGGACCCGGGGGAGCCGCATTGGACCGCCGCTGGGATTTGCACTCACATCTTAGCGTTCAGGCTGGTGATTCTATCTGAACCCACCGGGTTTAGACACCTAACCAGTTCCAGCTGTTTATCCCCATTTGTTGGGTTTGAATCGGCCCTAAGTTTTCCATTATTAGGAGGCCTGGGGTACAAGCTGAGAGGGGTAGTGCTGGCCACACTGGGGAGGCGTCATCCCTCAGATGGCTCCGCTGTTTATATTCTTATATCACCTAAAAGCTGCCATACACGCACCGAGCGGCAACCGTTTTTGCTGCCGACCAATGGGCGGACGTGCACGCTTGCGGCCGTTGGTCAGCGCCAAAATTGACAACCGATCGGGGGTGCCTACATGGCCCCACAGCCCGGCCGGCCAGAGAACCAACATGTCCGATATTCTCTGGCCAATGGCGTCTGGAGCTCAGCTCATTGCACAGTGCTATCCCCATTCAATGTAATGGATTTCGACCAAGGTTTTCCAACATGTTGGTAACCTGTTTGTTCTTTTGAGCTGCTCCAAGGAACCATGGATGGCTCAGATGAAGAAACAGATCAGAGGAACCTCGGGAGCCATGAGTGCGCACGGCGCCTGAGATTCCATCTGTTACTTCATCGAGCCGTGTGTGGCTAGCTTAACTTAACATAAAATTCTTACAAATGTTAAACATTATGTGCAGACGCCACAGTTAAGGCTCTTAAGCCCAAAAATTGGATACAATGGATATAGAGTATCAGATTAAAATAATCTACCAACTTTCATGGTCGATAAGAGGCACGTAGAGGTAAGATAAGCTGCTGTCCTACCCCGTTGATCCGCCCTACCCTGCCAACTGCACAAGCGCAGTACGAACTATTTATTTTACCCCCTTGAAATCTCCTAGACACATTTTGCAATTCCAGTAATAGGAATTGAGTGTGGAGAAGGTATGGATCTCTAATGTGAGGATGCTACAATAATTTTTTTTAAAACATATTTCTAAGGGCTCCACTGGTTTTTTTTTTTTTACCAGCGGTGGACGCACATTCACAGTGGGGAGAAAGACGCAGAGAGGACACTTCCCATTCTAATGAATGGGAAGAATGTCCCCTCTGTGTTATCTGAGCAGCACGCCCGTGGTGCTGTTTTGCAGCTGCCGAATGCATTGAACTGAAATGTGACTGGAGCGTGCCCTAAACTGCATGGGGGGAGGGGGTTCCCCGCACTGGACAGACATATGTTGAGAAATAGCAGTGGACACTAGTGTTGAGCGAGAATATTTTAAAATTCGAATATATTCGCCACATATCTGTCATTCGAGAATTCGTAATATTTCACCAATGTGTGCGCATATATTCGCAATGGTGGACATTTGTCATATTATGCTTCAACAGTTTTTTACCGGCATACATCGCGCATATGTGTGCGCATTGCGAATGGATATGCGCAATACACACTTCACTCGTACTGGCTAAGATCACAGAATCAGGAAGAGAAGCTGTAAAGCTGCAATCTTTGCGAATCATTGCGCACGGGCATGCGCAATGTAAGGCAATAGAATACAGACAAATCTAATTTTAGGAATTTTGAATGTTTCTTTGTATATTCGCGAAATTACGCAAATTCGAATATACCATATGCTGCTCAACACTAGTGGACACATGGCCTTGGGGCTTGTGTCCACTGACACAAATAGGATAGTAGTGATGAGCGGCATAGGCAATATTTAAATTTGCGATATTTTGCAAATAATTCTACTTATATTCGATATTCACTATTCAAGTGAATGGCCATGAATTGCAAAAATATGCAATTGCAATTATATTTGCATTGCGATTACCTTCAAAATGAATGGTGACATCGTATTTATTGCGAATATAAAATCCCCATGCATAGCTATAAGTTTCCCAATGCATAATTATTGCGAAATATTCAACATTGTGAATATCCACTGTCATATTTGCGAAATATGCGAATTCTTGAATAGCGCATATTCGCCGAATATATTAGCAATTTGAATATTCCAGCTCAACAATATATCTGAGCAGTGCGGCCGCATTGCTGTTTTGAAGCTGTGGTGATCTTCAATGGAGGTGTCTCCGGTGGCACCGGACGATGCTTCAATGAAGGCGCAGCATTCCGTACCTTCAAACAGCACCGCAGACGCACAGCTCAGATAACGCAGAGTGGACATTAGAATAGGAAGTGTCCTCTGTGCGACTTTTTCCCCACTGCAAACATGCGCCCACTGCGGGGAAAAAACAGCAGTGGACACAACCCCTAAGTTCACATGGTCAGTGAGCCTCCCGTATTCTGGTACCAACTGGCCATGAACCGGTTAGGTAAAAACAACATAGGATAGAATTAGAGCACCAACCCCAATTTGCTGACAGGCGGATCGGACTTTTAAAAAAGTCAGATGTCCGCACTGAGATTCAAATTTACCGCCAGTTTGCAGGGAATTTGAATCGGAAAAAACGGAAGTGATGGCAGTCACGTCCGGGTTAAAGATTAAAATTTCCCACAAATAGGCGTAACTTCCAGTTTTCGGAGACACTTTTTCGCTAAAGACCGATTCTCTAACTGGTTTTTAGTGAAAGAATTCTTCCTGCAGCTGGATCTTTCTGCGTCCGATCCGGCTGCCGGAAGAATAACAAACTTCTTCTCGCCGGCGAATAGAGATGGTCGAATTTTTCGACTTGCTAATTTTGTGAGCTGATTGCAAAGCCCCTGAACATGGTATCATCACCAAAATTGCAGGACATGTAAAGAAGGGTTGGGGGAACATTTGAAAAAAATAAGTTTTGCTCTAGCTCATATAGTTTTTGCATACATTAAGTTCAAACTTAAAGTCGAAATTCAGATTTTCGAAATTTTTACTTGACTTTGAACTTAATTTGTGAAAAAACTATTTGTGTTAGAGACATGCTTTCTTTTTGGAGTATACCCCCAACTCTTCTCTATATCTCCAGCAAGTTTGGTGATGATACCATGTTCAGGGGCTTTGCAATTAACTCGAAACCGTCGAAATGGTCGAATTTGTGAAAAAAAAAAAACGGGTCGAAAACCCGCACTGTTCGTCGTCTAGAAGATAAGCTTACACCCATGTTCGCGGCCGTACTGTCCGCCTTGCGGATAGTTCGGCCATCACTAATTTCAACATGCTAATTGAATGCAGACTGAAACTGAGCCAATCAAGTACAACATCTGATGTGCTTTATTGTGTTCGTACAATTTGAATGCAAATGTTGAAATTTCACATCTCCATGATCATCTCTTATAGTGACGTCCATAGCACTAAGCATGCGGTGAGGGGGAAGAAAGAAATAATATTGTATTAGATACTAAATAATTACCTCTTGGTATCTTCTTAGTCTTCTTTGGTACTTCTTCAGGATAAACAACAAATTTGTTTTCAGGTTTTCTTTCTATTATAAATGGCTTCGGTCTTTTACGGAAAATTCCAGAATGAATTGCTGCCAAGCATACTGGAGTGTCCTGTTATTTCAAAGAACAAACAAATTTACATATTCCAATCAATGTTTTATATAATTTAATAGAGTTTAACTTTTTATAAGCATGGTCCATGGGTGACTTACACACTTGTATCCTTCTATGCTATACGATTCTGTTACATGTACTTTGTCTTTGTCCATTTTACAGTGGTCTGGGCATCTTACTCTGTAGTAGAAGATAACATATTACTGGGATATCATATGCAGGGGTGCACATAACTTTTTTAGTGAGCTCCTCAGATGAGTACCAGGAGATGGTGTTTGGTACTCACCCCATATGTAGGGTAGTCTTCCTCACTGTCCTCTGCGTCAGCTTTCTGCATGGTAAACTGCAGGTAGTCTCTCTAGTTATTTACTAACCTAGAAAATGTCAGGGTTGCACTACTGAGGTATGAGATCTGGGGGTTCAAACTGTGTTGTATTGTGAGAGTTACATGTGACCCAAAGCCAGCTGGTGACCTGTGGATGGAGACAGCTAATCGGAGGATCAATCAGGAACAGGGAGGCCCATCTGCAGCAGAGTCTACCATGCAGGAAGCTGACACAGAGGATCAGACCACCCTACATATGGGGTGAGTACCAAACACCATCTCCTGGTACTCTATTAAAATGAGTAAGAAAAAGTATATGCGATTTGTTTTGGATATAGGACAACCACTATTATATTAGATGTAGTACAAAATACATTTATTGAATATCACAATCAGTCCATGTTAAAAAACACATCAAAAGAGGGGGGAGGGTGACCTCACAGGTCAAGCTTCATAGTTATAGTTGATCCATAAAGAACAAAGTTCACATGCACAAAGATCCCTTCCAAGGGGTAACCTCAACGTTTCGCCCATGTGGGCTTCCTCAGGAGGTGTATAGAGAGGATCTAATATTTAGAGAAAAACATACATCAGTTTCAACATAATATTCATGACATCAACAAGCATGTCGTGCATTCATCTTGACATTTATAGTGAGACAACCAATGGTCTTACCAGTGTTTTTGCCTGGTTAGGTGAAAGAACCCCCTACAATCTTACAAACCAACTGGAATAAACCTACTCACCAAAATCTGAACCGACAACAACAACTAGCCCTAAAAAATCTTGAATCTAATAAAAACATCACCATCAAAGCGGCAGACAAAGGTGGAAATGTCGTCGTTATGGATAGAGATCAATACGTGTCAATGTGCCACAAAATTCTATACAACAAGGACTGGTATCGTCCTATCTCCAAAACTGTGATAGATAATTACCAACAGCAACTATTCCGAATTCTTGACAAAGCCCATCACCAAAGCATAATCGATAAAGACACCTATGGTTATCTGCGTGTTATACACCCGAGAACTCCAACTTTCTACGCCCTGCCCAAAATTCACAAGATGAAGACACCTCCTCCGGGCAGGCCTATTGTCTCAGGAATGGGAGGACTTACCGAAAATGCTAGTCGGTTTGTTGACAGTATTTTAAGACCATTTGTCTTAGCACTACCATCCTATACTAGGGATACTCTTGATTTACTACAAAACATAGAGGGCCTCTATATACCAGCAGATGCTCTTCTGGTTACAATAGATGTAGAGGCCCTCTACTGTAGTATCCCCCATCAACAAGGTATAGAGGTAGTCGACAGTTTTCTTAAACAAACGGAATGTCCCAAACAAACATTTAATGATTTTGTTCTTGATCTACTTTACCTTATTCTGACACATAATGCGTTCATCTTCGATAAAAGGCACTATCTACAGATCCAGGGTGTTGCCAAGGGGAACCTGCTGCGCGCCCACCTATGCCAACATCTACTTGGGTGGATGGGAGCGGGAACTCTTTGGTGGCACCCTGGGATTGGAAAGTGAAATCACGGATCACATCTTACTATGGAAAAGATTCATTGATGACGTGTTTATGATTTGGGGGGGAGACAAAAAGAACTTTTTAAACTTCTACAACATCTAAATTCTAACCGGTTTAATTTGAAGTTCACATGGGAAATTTCACCAACAGAGATCTCATTTTTAGACGTAAGGATCTTTCGAAACACAGATGGCACCATAGGCAGCACTTTATTTAGAAAAGCAACTGCCGGTAACTCAATACTTAGGGCGAACAGCTTACATCCCAAACCCCTAGTAGACAGCATTCTATACAGCCAGTACTTAAGATTGAGGCGTAACTGTTCTGAAGACAACGAATTCCGGAAACAGGCACAGGAACTCCAATTACGTTTGAAAGAAAGAGGTTATAGTAAAAAATTATTAAAAAGTGCGTACCAACGAGCATATAACCAGGAAAGACAAAAACTCCTATTCAACAAAAACAAAAAACAGGAAACCTTAGAAGACAGAAACAACACCCGAATAATTCTCCCATTCCAAAATCAGTCAAAACAAGTTCAACAAATAATTTCTAAATATTGGTACTTACTGATAAGTAACGAAATAGTGTCAAAATACATTCGACCACACCCACAGATTACATACAGAAAAGCCAGATCAATGGGAGATAGGCTGGTCTCCAGCCATCTTCACCCATTGCCATCTAGAAAAACGTCCCCTGGCATCTTTAAATGTGGGAGGTGCAGGGAATGTAGGTGGATCGAGGAGAGTCAGGAGATACTATTACCTAATGGGTCCCTACATAGAAGCCGACAACGCATTGACTGTTCAACCAGAGGGGTTGTTTACATGTTTCGATGCAAATGTCAGTGCTTCTAGGTAGGGAAGACCAAACGAGAATTAAGAACAAGAATACATCTCCTGTGGTACATCATGTTGGACACATACATAATTTTGATTTATCGGTTGTCCGATTTACTGCCCTTGAGTGCGTACAAGAAGACAAAAGAGGAGGCGATTTTGACAAAATCGTCCTCCAGAAAGAAACGAAATGGATCGTTAATTTAAACGCATCCAAATATCCTGGCTTAAATGAGATGGTGAGCTTCAAGTCGTTCCTTTAACACAATTCTACCATCCGGCTGATATATCTGTCTATCTGTCCCCAGACCGTTTGTATGTGTGATGTGTGTATCTATACTTTTTCTATGTGTGCTTCGCCTTTTCTCAACAATATGCCACCAGATTGGTGGAGTGATCACTGTGCAATTTTGGGGAAAAGTGAAAGGCGATTAAAAATGAGATTGTATCCAATTTTTTATATACCAGTCCCATCTTAAATCTGTGGAGACGCAAAGTCAACACATTTAATACAATAATGAGGTTCTGTGTTTGACCTCATATCTGATTCTGAACAAATGACAATATGCCCTCTTCCCGTGATCTAGGTTAATGATTCCAATTGTCTACGTCTATGTAAACACTTGGATGAATAGTAATAGAATGAGGAAGGGCAGTTGAATACATTGTAAATAAATGATTTTGTATTGTTATGCTTTGTCTTATCCCACTATTGTACAAACTGTTTAGGAAATCTAAAAACCTTTAGGATGTTTTGAATGTAAATGATACCACCAACAGTCGTGCATACATATTTTGACATTCTCTTTCTTTAATTGAGACGGGTCTCCATAGATTTTCGTCAAAACCCTATAGTCCTTAGATCTTCTCTAATATCTTTGCTACCAATAAAGAACGTATATTTAGATTTTAAATCTGACAGATCCATGTGTGGGCGGAAAAGATGGGGTAGATGGCTCTTGCTGTCCCCATACTCAGCGTCTCCTTGTCATTCCAGACAGGAGGGTTGAGTCCAGTGTTCTATAAACACTGGATCCCGCCCACCTAGGCTGGCAAAAAGATTGGATGGACGATCCGCCACCTCTAGGAGCGTCGGTCCTGACGTTGCGCTATTATGTGCTAACGTCATCGCGCTAATGTGGGCGCTGTTGGTTGGCTAACTGATCGTGGTTTTGTGGTTCTATGTCCCGCCTATTTTCCCGCCCCGCTCCCATTGTCAACAAGTGGGGCAGAGACAGAGGGCGTGAGCTTTTTCCACCCATTTCCATACTTCCGTATTGCGCTAATGGGTGCGCAATGCGGCGGCCCCATCACTTCCGGTCCTGCGCTAATCGGCGCACGTCACGGTGGCGCGAAACTCAATTGTCAGCCCTGGGCATAAATACAGAGGATTCTTAATGGAAGGTAGGACAATATAGGCTCTGGGTATCCTGGTGTTTTGTGACATACTAGACCTCTCAACTGAAAGTAAGTGGCTGATTTTTGATTCTATTTGTGTAGAAGATTCCTTGATGGTGCCTCTCCCAACATTGACAAAACTATTTGACTCTCCCCTAAAACAGTAAACCAGGATATATAGATAACCATAGCTATCTTTGCATTAGGAAATGTTTGTCTCCAGCTAGCAAGATGCTTATCTTACACATCTGCCTATATCCTCTTGCCCAGTGGACTGTCGCTGTCTTTCCTCTCCCTTACCAGAGGAGGCTGTCAAATTGTTGGTTGTATTTACCTTGACATCTTAAAGGATTGGGGTTCTTTCACCTAACCAGGCAAAAACACTGGTAAGACCATTGGTTGTCTCACTATAAATGTCAAGATGAATGCACGACATGCTTGTTGATGTCATGAATATTATGTTGAAACTGATGTATATTTTTCTCTAAATATTAGATCCTCTCTATACACCTCCTGAGGAAGCCCACATGGGCGAAACGTTGAGGTTACCCCTTGGAAGGGATCTTTGTGCATGTGAACTTTGTTCTTTATGGATCAACTATAACTATGAAGCTTGACCTGTGAGGTCACCCTCCCCCCTCTTTTGATGTGTTTTTTAACATGGACTGATTGTGATATTCAATAAATGTATTTTGTACTACATCTAATATAATAGTGGTTGTCCTATATCCAAAACAAATCGCATATACTTTTTCTTACTCATTTTAATATTGTTCTCATTTATGTGATATGGATACAAGGACCACAAAATAATTTGAAGTGAGCAACACCCGCCACCAATATTCTTTGCTTTACATATATATCTCCTGGTACTCATCTGAGGAGCTCACTAAAAAAGTTATGTGCACCTTATCATTACACCAAAAACCATTATGTAATTTAAAGTTTTTAAATATGATCTCTTCAATCTGATCATTATTTTTTAAACATTGTGAGATTGACTCATTGTGGATATTTAAAACACTCATCACTATCAAGAATATCATATGAATGCATGTTAGGAGCATCAAAGAGCTTTTACAAAAAGATTGTCGTACGTACTTGGCAACACGTTCAGGAATCTCCACTGCTGTTGTTGAACACTGAACTTCAACTGGAGAAGAGAAAAGGGTTATTGTAGTTATATTGACCTACCATAAAGTCGTTCATACATGGGGAGAAAACACAAATTTCTGGCTCTGAACCCAGGTTAATAGTTAATAGCTAATGAAGACTTATGGGTTCACCGTCAAAGGAATCTTTCTTCCATTTATGAAGACTTTTACCAAATGTAAACTTGTTCTCTGCATGCCAAAACAACAGGTTAACTTTAACCACAAAAAGAACAAGCTATTCCCATTGGGAAGCATAAATAGAGAAGGTCGAATTTTTCGACTTGCTAAATTTGTGAGCTGATTGCAAAGCCCCTGAACATGGTATCATCACCAAAATTGCTGGAGATGTAGAGAAGGGTTTGGAGAACATTTGAAAGAAAAAGTATGGCTCTAGCACATGTAGTTTTTTGCATAAATTAAGTTCAAAGTTAAAGTCGAAATTCTGATTTTCGAAATTTTTACTTGACTTTGAACTTAATTTTTGAAAAGACTATTTGTGTTAGAGACATACTTTCTTTTTTTGAGTATACCCCCAACCTCTACATCTCCAGCAAGTTTGGTGATGATACTATGTTCAGGGGCTTTGCAATTAAGTCGAAACCATCGAAATGGTCGAATTTTTGAAAAAAAATTCGACCATCTCTATACTCTCTGATGAACTGCCAGAAAGATAATAATTACCTTGGATAGGTTTTGTGTCATTTACTTTAGGTATGTCTTCAATAGATGACCTTACAAAGAATTTCTTTTGCTTTGGTTTTCTCTCTAATATAAAAGTGTCATCTTCCTTGGGGAGAACACCAGAATTTAATGCTGCCGTGCAGACTGGAATTTCCTAGTTTTCACAAATAAAAAAAAAAAGAATTTAATTTTAGAATTCACTTTTAGTTTATCTATTTTTCCTTTTTATTATGATTTCTTTGAAACTTACATCGTTGTATCCATCTGTGCCTTGCAAATTGTCCTCATCGGTTTCGCAGTTCTTGGGACATTTCACCCTTAATAGAAGGAAAACAGATAATTTGGGTCCTAGGGTATGTTTCCACGGGGTGTACAGGACACCAGGGATGGGTCCTGAATGGGGTAAATGTACCGCCCATTTCTGGTTTGTGTTCCCCTTTAGGTAAACCCTAGGGTGCTGGATGGACAGTCCAGGATTTCATCGGCAGTCTGTGGACTGCATCTTTGTTAGATTGCTGACAGGGCCTTGGCTGTGAATAGGCAGGATGGTTAAGAGGACCTCCTATTCACCCCACCCAGCACCTGTGTGGGTGTGTTGGCTGCACACCAGTGATATAA
>CM070038.1:9731545-9742041 GCA_036250615.1 Ptychadena robeensis | reverse complement strand
GAGACCGACAGCCAGAGACATCCATCATATATACACACACCCAAATCATAAAGAGACATGCATAATATAACACACACAAACCAATCATCCAGAGAGATGCTCATATACACAACACCAATCCATACGAGAAATGATATAGATACACACACCAATCATTACCAGAGAGACCATGTTTACCATATATATCACACACCAATAAACAGAGACATGTACATATCACACACACCAATCATACAGAGACATGCACATATATACCCAACCAATCATACAAGACATGATCATATAACAACAAACCAATCATCCAGAGAGAGCATCATTACGCACACCACCAACATCCAGAGAGATGCATCATAAATACACGCAACAATCATACAGAGGCAGTATTCACTTATATATACCACACCAATCTACGAGACATGTATCATATATACACCACACACACCATATCATCCTACAGAGACATGTATCATATACCACACCACACCAATCATCCAGAGGATGCATAATCTAAACACACAAATCAAAAGCGGCATGTATCATATATAAACACACCAATCATACAGAGGCATGTATCATATATACACACACACCAATCATACAGAGAATGTATCATATTACACACACCAATCATACAGAGACATGCATTCATATACGCACACACCAATCATCCAGAGAGATGAATCAGATACACACACCAATATACAGAGGCATGATCATATATACCCACACCACTATACAGAGACATTGTATCATATATTACACACACAATCATACAGAGACATGTATCCTATACACAAACACCAATTCATCCAGGAGAGGTGCCATCATATATAGACTTGGTGTCTACCACCAATCATACAGAGGGCAGTATCAGATCTACACACACCAATCATTACAGAGGCATGTATCATATATACAACACAAATCATACAGAGAAAGTATCAAGTATACAAACAACCACATCATACAGAGACATGGTATCATATTTACACACACACCATCATCCAGAGAGATGCATAGATACACACCACAACCAATCATCAGAGGCGCATGCATCATATACACACACCAATCTACAGAGGATGTACATATATACAACACACCATCCCTACAAGGATTGTATCATATATTACACACACCAATCTACAAGAGGACATGTATTAGGATACACACACCAATCCTACCGAGAATGTTAATATTACACACACACCAATCATCCAGAGGAGATGATAATATACACACACACCAATCTCAGAGAGAGCGATCATATACACACACAAAAGTCAATGCAGAGGAATGTGCATCTAAACACACAAACCTAACACACATTACAAGCACTCTGGATTAAGTTGCAGCTAGTTACCCCAGTGGGCACCTAGTCCGCAGCTATGGTGAACCCCTCCCCCCCCCCCCCCCCCGCAACTACCGTCCCTCCCAATTTGGACAACTTTTTATATGTATATTATTGTGTACTAAAATATTCAATCGCCCAAAACATTTGAAAAGGTTATGTTCATGATATTTCATTGCTTCTTACCAGGAGGAGTTCCCATATACCATCAATACAGCAACCAAAGTTAACCAGGTTAAATATTGTATAAACTCATTTGTTTGGTTGATTAAATCCAAATAACCTGTGGTTAATCACAATCACTGTAAAAGAAAGGTATTGCTTAAAATCATTTAGTTCAGAATAAAGCATGAATGATGGGATTATACAGGTTACAGGATGGTGGCCCTCATGGTATAAAAGGACTATATTGCCCTTAGATCCTCAATGTTGTGTGGTCATGGCACTGTGTGTGAATCCTTGCGGTTTGGAAGTTGTTTATTGTTTATTCACCTCTCTGCCTGGTTTTGGTTGTTTGTGTGGCTATGATATCTGTTCCTAATTTGTTACCAAGACCACAAGGCGAAATAGGAGGGAAGCAGCACAGGCGGTAGTCAAGTATAGTATATTTCCAGGTTGACCACAAAATTTAACTTTTCAAACAACCATATTTGTATTTCCAAGGAAATTGACCAGGGGGAGGCGGCCCCCTAAACAAGATCTGTTGACAATATTATAGACAGCTGTATGTGTGAGTATAAATTATTCATTAGAAAATAATTCTTTGATATTACAGGAGTAAACAAGGTGTCTGGTCAGATAACTCGGGAGCTGGTAATATTTTTTTTATACATTTAATATTTGTAAGTAAGTAGAAAAACAAGCCACAAGCGCATACCATGTCACTTTTCCTACTTTTTTTAAAATAAGAAAAATTCTGGGACAGGGAAGTGACATCACTGGTGTCACTTACGGTATTTGGAATGGGCGCTGGAATTCCACGTTCTGAATACAGGAAGTGATTGCACAGATGTCACGTCAATGTATTGGGAGGTTTAATCCCCTCACCTACTATTTAGTAGCCAGCTAACTTAGGGGGGGGGGGGTCATCATCTGTACAATGGGGGTGAGAAAACCTATTCCCTAACGATCCTTGAAATTGGGATTTAGTGTCTGGAATCAGGAAAGTCACCTAACACGTTGACGTTCCCAGTCCGAAAGGGATATTTTGATAGGTTATGCTACAGTTGTCAATAAGTTCATTTATTCGTTTAAATAGACAAGAGTTAATTTGAAAAGTCCAACAACGACAATTATATAAGGTGTCTCTGTCTACCAATATGTTGATACATTGAACAATGTTTTGGATTCTCTGATACCTGACATAATGTAGAGTACAATACAGATGGAAAAAAATTATCTAAGATATGTTTTAATGACATATCAATAATAGAATAATAGAATTTTAATAGAATAAAGAAATATCTGATCACTAAATTATTTTAAATAATGTTATGTTCATGCTGTTTCCTTGTTTCTATCAGGAAGGAAAGCTTTGAGTCATCATTACCACAACAAAGGTTACCAGGTAATGTTGATGATTCATTTGTTCATTGATAAATCCCAAAGGCGTGAAAATGTCGTACAAGGCGGGAAAGAAGAAAAAGGGACAACGGAGGAAAAAGAGGATGAAAGAACGGGAAAAAAAAAAAGGGAAAAAAGGGGAAGGGGAAAAAAAAAGAGAAGAGCAAAGGAGGGGAGGCGTGTTCCTTTTCATTCACAAACACTCCCCCCACCCCTGTCTGCAGCTGCACGGTCTCGACAGGGGGCTAGGACCCTGAAAAGGATCTAGATAGAAGAAACTGCAATGCGTAGAGGAAGGGCGGTCAGTGACACCTGAAACGTTTCGCAAAATGATTTCTTTTAAGATTCAAAAAAGCTCAATCGAAGCTTAATTGTTGGGAAATCGAAACAGAAAGTTGCGAGTAGTATGAAAAGCACGTGCCCAGAGGTACAAGCCTAACTTCCTCCTCCCATAAATTCTTATGACCATGAGGCAAGCCTATGTCAGCGAGATTATCCAGTATATAGTATGTGGGGAGGGGTTAATACCTATTTAGGCAGAGGATTTGTTCACTCAAAACCAATTAATTGAAGCACATCAAAAGATGCCCATACCAGCATTCTAAGGCTAGCCACACACGGGTATATTCACGTGAATTAGACCACCAATTCAATCACAGCGTGGGGGACGTCACCACGCTGTGATTGATCGGGAGTCACAATTGAACGGAAATCAATGTGCCCCACATGGGCACATCGATATTACCGTTCAAGGAAGACGGTAGCTCGAGTTCTTCTACGGCCATTCCAGCATGTAAAGCCGAACACGCTGGAAACTGAAAACGAGAAATCCCGGCCAGCTTCTCTCCCCGTTAGAGCCCGGCTGCAGTTAAGAGGCTGGACTCCGGCCCATTCACACGACTCTGCTTCTGACAGCGCGGGCCTGTCAGGTCGGTAATGATGTCGGCTTCCATTGCACTCTACATGAAATTCTTTCATTGTAAAGTGTTGGTGATTGAATGGATTGACTGGGGTTTTCCAAATGTTGGAAAACCCATTCACTCGAGGGGGTACTTCGAGGGGACTCTATTGAACCCCCTCGAAGGCACCAGAACACCAGAAAGGAGTTTAAGCAGATTCGAGGATCAATCAAATCACGTGACCGCTGATTGATTGTACTCGAATCGTTTTACAAATCTACCCGTGTGTGCCTAGCTTTAGGCTATGTCTCCACATGGCTGCATGGACTCATTGGCTAGACATGTGCATGCCGCCCATCCCACAGATTGGCTGCTGTTTGCGGATGGATTGCCTGTGGTTTAGGGTGCGTTACCTCTACATTGACAGTAATGCACCCTATACATTTGAATAAAAAAAATGTGTGAAAACCATTTTTCGGCATCCCACTGACACGTCCATTGATGGTAAAATCATAGTGGCATTGTAGCAGGAAGCGCTCAAGGGGACATGTACAATGTATAGGCAGCTGTGCAAAATATACAAATATGTATTGGAAATTTTTTTCTGTTTATATTACAGGAAAAAATCCAGGCGTAAACTCTGGAGCTGGTAATTGTTTATTATTTTTCTACATCTATGTCCATTATGTCCGTAATATGTGCAAAATATTAACACACATTTATCATAATTACATTTCATTCAGTTGGAATAGTTTAATGGATTCAGTGAAAAGCTCAGTGTGAATGAGCCAAATATAAATCATTAGAAGAGTGTTCAAAGGACTAGGCCTAAAGCCTAGTGACACCAGAAAAGGTCCACTGTGTCGTGTATAACAGTCGCCTTGTTATTAATTTGGAGATTTGTAATTATACAGCTTTCTCACTAGAGATAGTCACACTTTCTCTTAGAATTGTCATTTTTTGGGGGGCAATCCAAAGTGACAATCTATTTCTCACTTCTGCAATGAAATACCATTTGATGAACCATCACATTTAGAAATCGCTCTATACGAGGAATGGTGAACCTTTTAGAGGCTGAGTACCCAAACTGAAACCCAAAACTTACTTATTTATCTCAAAGTTCCAGCATGGCGATATTACCTCAATTAAACACACAACTCATATACACACAAAACATAAACATGTAAACCCACAACTCTTCTGTCTTATAAGACAGAATGGGGAGGGTATGGGGTCAGTCAGAAGATAGGGGAGCAGAACTGACAACATTGAGAGCCTATAGGCTGCAGTTCTTTCCTCTGTAGTGATGTCCGTGAACATAACCTGTACGGGTGTTCGACCCGCCATGTTCACCAGTGGGAAGAAGGTGACTACTCTTCTGCTGGCCGGATCAGGAGCAGAATGATCCGGCCAGCGGAAGAATTCTTTCATCAGAGACCAGGTAGAGAAGCCAGTCTCTATTGAAGGAAAACCAGCTGAAACCCGAAGTGGCGCCAGTGACGTCAGATGTCGAAACCGGGAACTGTGCAATTTTTCTATTCAAATTCCCTGCGAACAGGTGGGGAATTTGAATTTTCCCCCGGAAAGGCGGACGTAGAACTTTTTTAAAAGTCCAATCTGCCTGTTCGCGGACGAACCTGACCGAAGTTCGCCCATCACTATTCCTCTGTGCTGGAAACAGGAGCAAAGGGGAGTCATTCATATGTATGTGATGCTCCAGGGGTATTGGCGCATCCCTAAATGCTGTGGAAACATAGCCTATCTCAGTAATGAACCAATATATTTGCACCTTTGAGACACTTTTTTACCTTTCTTCAACAATACTTTGTATTTTACCATTTTGGCCTCTGAGCATTGGTATAACTACCACGCTAGTTTTCTCATTCCATTTGAATTGGAGGGAATCAGCACCTTGCTGGAGGAGCAGGAAGTATAAATTCAGGTCTCACCACAATATAAACTTTTCTTCGAACTTCATATTTGTATTTTCAAAAGGATAATTAGGAAGTAACCTCTAGAGAAGCTAACAGTTAATGGTAAATGTTATAACTTTGTGTAATGTATAGACCGCTGTATGACGTGTTATCAGAGAATAATTTTCTAATTAATATTTGTATATTACAGGAAAAAATCCAAGTGTAAACTCCGGAGCCGGTAATATTTTGTTTTAGGGATTGCATTTCATTTGGCTGGAATGGTTATCAAACGTACATTTTAAATCAACAAAATTATATATATACATTTATAAGGCACCTCTACTGGCCTGACAGTACAATCTGATAATAATCAGTGGCTTTTTAAATATGACATTATGTACATGACCCCAGGACTCCTGATCCGTTCCCATACCCCACTTAACTTATTAAATAAAACTAAGACACTGAACTCTTTGGAAAGTTGTATTTTTATAGAAAAAAGTGCAAGAGAAATACAACTCGGCCACAGCCTGTAAACTTTTAGTCATATAATGACCATAACATTTTAAATAACAACTTTGTGAGGGTCCCCCGACAGTGCCGCCCATTCTCCAAAAAACTCCTTCCATCACTGTACCTGCCACCTGCCCTCAGCTACTGGCACGGTGGGTACCTTATTTGCCAAAACACTCAATAGACAATGGTGACTGCCCTTAAGATACTGGCACATCACCTGCCTTAACTCTAATTTAAACTAGCGGCACTGCCGAGCTTCCGCCATGCTGTGACAATAGAACAAATAAAAGCCATGAAAATTGTACAAAATGACCAGCAACAAACATCACAATACAAGAAACAATAGGGAAGGGTGGGTGGGTGCTGCCCAGAACGAAAAGGCCTTGCCCTCTTCCGGTTCCAGGCTAAAAGTGCCTGGAAACCGCGCCCCTTCCGGGGGAGGGCTGAGGCCACTCCCACGTCCATGACCCTTCGTCATGGTGCCCTCCCACCTCCCTCCGTGCGGTTCTGGGCACCCTATATAATAGTTGAAGAAACAGAAGAAACAGTATATATATTATTTTTTTTTTGAATTAATGTTGATATTAATTAATATAAAATATTAATAACTTATTGTTATAAAATATTATAATCATTCAATATTTTGAAATGTTGTGCTCATCATATATTATTAATTCTGCCAGGAATGCCATTTGAATCATCATCAAAACAACAAAAGTTACCAGGTAGTGTTTCACAAATCTTTTGTATGGCTTATGATTCATGCTGCTGACAATTATAGGGGTTTAGGAATGGACCATGTGGTCAGTGTCAAGTAGGTCTTCACATTGTTCTACTAGCCAATGAGTCAGCCCATCTCCGTGACCAACCATTATAACAGTGTTAGGGAGGGGTTAATGGCAAAGTCTGGCACTACCTAAAAGTCTCTGAGATTTGTTGAGAACTATCAGCACATCAGACCATACTCTAGCAAACCATAGCTGTTGGCACTTTTTCCATCTCTTCAAAAAGGCTCCAGAAGAGAATGCCATGTAACAAATGGTCTTGATTAAGCCAACCTTTGAAAAACATAATTTGAAATGTGACCAGATAAAGAGTTGGGTTAAGGTCCTAGTCTTGAATAGTGAATTCATGAATAATTCTACCAATATTTGATTCGACATTCGCAATTTGAGTGTATGGTCATGCATTGTGAAAATATATTCGCAATTATAATCGCGCTCAACACTGGTCATGAATACATACCTGAGGTTATGTTCCCAAGAACATATAACCTCTACCAATGTGTTTCGTAATCTTCCACTTCATCATGGGGTGCCTATTAACCGCCCCTAGCGCTCATCCTGTACCGCAATGTTTTAAACACAGTACTTTTCTTGAATTTCCCACACTCCCCTCTACACATGTGGGCTGGAAAACCGACACTCCTCCATTTACATGGAGGTTCAGAGCCCCCCCACCCCATCGCCATCACCAATGATGCAGAAGAAGCGATCCCGGAAGCAGTTGGTGGCTGCATAGAGAATCGCCAAAGCTTTCAGGAACATAGGTAACTTTTGATGATCCCGGTTCGGGCAGAGTTTGTTTTGCAAACAAACTCTGAATGAACTGGGTTCGTCTCAACTGCTAGGGGTTTTAAGCAACCCCCTGATGGAGCGGAAGAATAACTAGTATTTATTAATCACCCCTTGATGAAGCAGAAGATCGCGAAACACGTTGAGAGCCAGCTTGAACCTGTTTTTTAAACGAATACACTATGTATCTGATAACCAGTGTACCTATGTATTGATAAATTGTGATTTTTATCCATGTGGGAAACCTAATGAGATGTTTTAAGGCTAAATAACACTATAGTTTCCTGAGCTGGTGTCAGCCCGCAGCACTGTGGAAGTCACGCGGGAAACTACTGCCTGCAAGCACCTGCTAAAATGTGTAGGTTGTCTTGATAAGGTCCTATCGGGTGAAAGCCCAAAAAGACTAGCGGACGCAACATTAGCCGGTCGGTTGTGGTTTACCTGGGGGTTAAAAACTGAGCCCTTAATCCAGTACTTTTATAATAAATTCCTTTGCAGTTTCTTTATTATATAGTCTTTTGGCATGTCGGCCAAATAATGATTTGGGGTGTTTATATCATATATCTTTATATTTTTTGTTGCTGAAATAGTTTACTGTATATTTATATTCAATCACTTCTGTTCTCTGAGCCTTGGTTCGCCTTGTCTGGCTATAACATCTGATCCCATTAGTTTTATAGCTGGCCATACACCTTTAGATCTCTCTGTCAGACATCCTTTGGATCTACCAACAACTAGGTAGACTTGATGGTTTAGAAAGTCCCTCATATTACATGGTTTTGGTAAAACCGGAGATCTGACGGAGGAAATCTGACAGAGAAATCTAAAGATGTATCATGTAGAATAGGATGGAAGCAGCACCAGGCTGGAGGGGCTGAAAGTATGAATCAAGGTCTAACTACAAAATAAACGTTTTTTCAAAAGACCGGTACATAGGAAATAACCATTTAAGATTTGCATCTATACAATGTATAGGCAGCTGTGTGGAATGTCATCAGATAATCATTTACTTTAATGAGTACTTTGTATATTACAGGAAAACTTCCAGGCGTAAACTCCGGAGCTGGTAATATTTTGTGACATGCACATTCTATTGTACATTATATTTTGTACATCTATATCCACACATTGTTAAAACAAATCTATTTTATGGATTGCATCTCATTTATCACGTTATATCTGGATTGCGAAACCGGGAACTGTGCGGGTGGGGAATTTGAATCTTCCTGCATAAGTCCGATGCACCTGTTCGCAAACAGACCTGGCCGTAGTTCGGCCATCACTACTCATCATGTTGAAGCATGCCAACCTTTTTTACTTCCACTCTATTCTACTGGCCAATGGGACATCTCAGTGATGAACCAGTATGTATTTGTTAATGGAAATTCTGACAATACCATTGTCAATAGGCATTATAGCTCATTAGAACATACTTTACTCAGGGGCAGTCCTAGAGAGATCGGAGCCCTGGGCACCCCCTCTGACAGCCACCCCCCTTCAGTCCATAACAGCAAAGTCTCATCTCACTCCCCCCCCCACCACCACCACCAGGGGAGTCAGGTGAAACTTGTGAGACTCTGGATTTTCGAGTATCATCTCCCCTCACTTGCGTGGGGGGGGGGGGGTGACTCTGATTAAGCCAACTTATATAGCAGATATATTTTTTATTCAATAAAATACTTCATGTCATAAGATCACAGATATTATGCTCATGGTGTTTCCTTCATTCATTTATTCCAGGAATGCCATTTGATCCATCATTACCAAAACAAAAGTTGCCAGGTAATATTGCATAACCTACTTATTTATTGATAAATCACATACACTGTAAAAGATTAATTATTTTCTGACACTTAAAGCGCACTTAAACTCAAAAATAAAAATAAAACAAAAAAAGGTTATTACATTTTACTTACCTATAAACTGTCCCAATAGCTCAAAGTTGCTCTAAAAATATATATATTTAGCTATCCTGCTGACGTCTGTGGGAGCCGCCATTTTAGATTCAGTGTTAGCTTCCAATCTTGAATAAGTTAAGGCTGCAATTACGCCGGCGGCCACCGGGGGAAACCAGATACAATGTGTGTCAATGGACACATGGTAAAAGGAGGAAAAAATTTTACCGCAGAAGGATTGGCCCTAGCCAGGCAGTGTAAGGAGCTGAGCGCCGCGGCAATGAGGAGATCAGGAGGAGGGGGGAAGTTTACAGATATCTCCTCACAGGTAACGATTGTTTTATTAATATATTACTCCAATAATGTGGGGTTGGCTAGCTAGGGGGAAACCTTTGTCTGGTGGGTTTAGGTGCACTTTAAAGGGATTTAGAAAGGTAGCAAAGGTGATCTGAGAAAAGTATGTCTCCTGGGTCTATACTAACTGCTACATTCTTAAAAGTGCCAGAGCTTTGTCCAGTTAGAAAAGTCATCATTGAGCGCATCAAAGCATACTCTAGTAAAATACCATATTTTTCAGACCATAGGACACACCTGACGCTACCAGTTTCTAGAGGAGGAAAACAATATTTGAAATGTTTGAGAATTAATCTCAATCGGGGGAAAAAATCCCCCTGCAATATCAATTTCAGCCACAAGATGCTCTCAGTGAATACATGTTGTCAGCATATAGATGACATCAGGGCTTCCTGCTCACACATAGGGGAAGAAGGGGGGGGGGGGGG
>CM070038.1:9654992-9683552 GCA_036250615.1 Ptychadena robeensis | reverse complement strand
TAAAGTCCGCTGGGCTTGGCCGCCCCTAGGGTTTGTTCCCCCCTCCCTCTTATCCATTTTTCTATTGGATGCGGTGGGTGTACTTACCGGTGGTTCCCCCTCCCCCTTAATTGATGTGTAAGCAAATCAATAAGTTATCTCTTCTTTTGCAGTACAAGCAACTTGTGCAACTGCTTCTAGAAGCCTTCAAGAATCCATTTCACTGTAAGTTGTATCTTCAAATGACTAAAGTGTGTATATGTAAAAAATAAATAGAAAAAACACAATATACAAAAAAAATGTTCTCTGTTGTAGAGTTCAGTGTCCATCCGACTGCCAGACCAGTGGAGGGAATGTTTGGGGAACTGATGTCTACACAGATGTAAGTACAAATCTTTAGCACCATCATGTAATGGTAAAAAACACTGAAATACCCAAGGGATCTTTAATCACATGTCTTGTTTCCATCTTAGGATTCCTCCATCTGTAAAGCTGCGATCCATGCTGGAATACTGGGTAACAATGGTGGCCTGGTGACAGTGCAGAAAACAGCTGGCCAACCAAGTTACAGTGGAACAAGCAGGAATGGAGTCACAACCACCAATTACGGAGCCTGGGGTGCATCATTTGTATTCAATGGCGCTACAAGACCACCTACTCCAAAGCCTACAAAAGCACCAACCCAAAAACCACCAGGTAGCCTACTATACAATGACCACAGTAAACATATTACATGTCTTTCAGAATTGTGTAATGACTCACATAGATCATTTTTTGCATAATAATGGTTAAAACAATGCACCACCAATACCAAGTAATAGGCTTTTATTAAAAACTGTTTATACCCATATTATAGATAGTAGCAATGAGTAATTCCACGTTAAACTGTCTGGGACAACACAAATGAGTTTTCGGGATTCACTTGAACAAATTCTAACGATCTTATTGGTTTAAAGCGAAGAAAATAAACATGTTATCTTTTCTTTCACAGTACAAGTAACCTGTACAAGCATTTCCAGAGAACTACAAGACTCCATTACACTGTAAGTTTTGTTTTAAAATGATAAATGTGCCTAACTGGATAAAAAGAAGAAATTCCCAATAAAAGAGAATAATAAATTTTGGTTGTTCCAAAAAGGTAAATAGTGTTTTGTCTGTTATAGGGTCCAGTGTCCATCAGACTGCCTGGCCAGTGCAAGGAATGTTTGGGGAACTGATGTCTACACAGATGTAAGTATACAAACCTCTAGCACCATCATGTAAAAACAAAAATCACTGCAATACCCAACGGATCTGTTATCACATGTCTTGTTTCCATCTTAGGATTCGTCCATCTGTAAAGCAGCGATCCATGCTGGAATACTGGGTAACAATGGAGGTCTGGTGACAGTGCAGAAAACAGCTGGCCAACCAAGTTACAGTGGATCGACCAAGAATGGAGTCACAACCAGCAATTATGGAAACTGGGGGGCATCATTTGTATTCAATGGTGCTACAAGACCAGCTACACCAAAGCCTACAAAAGCACCAACCCAAAAACCATCAGGTAGTCTATCATACAATGACCACAGTAAACATATTACATGTCCCTGAGAGTTGGGTAATTGTAGATCATTGTGTTAATATTTTGTGAATAATCATAGTATATTAGGTGCAGTAAATTTTAAGCTTTCAGCATATGTACAGATGGCGACAATGAGTAGCTTTGCGTTGAACTTAAAAACTAAACCTAGTGCAGCAATGCACTTGGGGTAATACTTTAGCGGTCTTATGCCTGGCATACACATGCCGATAAGCGGCCGATTTTTCCGCTGACCGACAGGCGTGCGCCCTCACGCCAATCGGCTTGTGCCTTTCAGAGTTATGTAATGACTCACATACATAATTTTGTGCATAATAATGGTAAAAACAATACACCCCCAATACCAAGTAATAAGCTAGCCATACACGGCACGGATTCCCTGGCTGATCGATTCAGCACCCGATGGATTCCAGCGATTCCGCCGGCATCCACAGGTGAGAACAATTAGCCAATTAGGGAATCCGATCGTGGCAGCCCACCTTGCACGGCCGGATCCGGGAGGGATCCGTGTCCGATGGCTCGCCTCCCGGACCGCAACGCCCCCTGATCAGAGCAGAATCGGACCGAAAAGACCAACAGGTTGGTTCTTCCTCGGATCCGATTCTGTGCCCCTGATCCATCGGATGCGATCGGACGGGCAAGGTGGGCTGCAGGGGATTCCGGCACGATGGATCCGCGTGCACGCGCCCGGAATCCATCGCGCCAGAATCCGGCACGAATCCGTGCCGTGTATGGCAGCCTATAGGCTTTTATTAAAAACTGTTTATAGCCATATTATAGAATGTAGCAATGAGTAACTCCACTTAAAATTCAGTCCGGTGCAGCACACCTAAGCATTGTTGTGGCTTCTAAGCACTTTTATTAACTTTTGTACTTTGTACCAACCCGAAAACCACCAGGTAGTCCATTCACAATTGATTATGCTACACATATTATATGTCTCTAAGAGTTGGTTAATGGCATACATACGTCAATATAACAACCCAAAGAATACAAGCTATTCTGTCCTAAAGTAACCACAGTTATTATGTAAAATGTCTTTAAGAGTTGGGTAGAGACTTACAAAGATCAATAGTTGAATGTATTAAATCATTAAAGAACATCACCAATATCAAATAATAGGTGATCGGTAAAGGTAGTTTGACCATTCATATATTATAGAGAGCTTCACAAAAGAACTCTGCTTTGCATTTTTAATCAGAGTCTTTAGAAACAAAACAGATTATTACAGTATTGCTTGAGCCCCATTTAATGACTCTTGGATCTTGTAGACAAGAAAATTAATAAGTTATGTCTTCTTTTGCAGTACAAGCAACTTGTGCAACCGCTTCTAGAAGCCTTCAAGAATCCATTTCACTGTAAGTTGTATATTCCAATAACTAAAGTGCCTAAACGAAAAAAGTAAATAGATAAGAAAAAAGTTACCAACAAAATGTTTGTCTGTTGTAGAGTCCAGTGCCCATCTGACTGCCAGACCAGTGGAGGGAATGTTTGGGGAACTGATGTCTACACAGATGTAAGTACAAACCTCTAGCACCATCATGTAATGGTAAAAAACACTGAAATACCCAAGGGATCTTAAATCACATGTCTTGTTTCCAATTTAGGATTCCTCCATCTGTAAAGCTGCTATCCATGCTGGAATACTGAGTAACAATGGAGGTCTGGTGACAGTGCAGAAAACAGCTGGCCAACCAAGTTACAGTGGAACAGCCAGGAATGGAGTCACAACCAGCAATTATGGAGCTTGGGGTGCATCATTTGTATTCAATGGTGCTACAAGACCAGCTACTCCAAAGCCTACAAAACCACCAACCCAAAAACCACCAGGTAGTCTATCATACAATGACCGCAGTAAACATATTACATGTCCCTGAGAGCTAGTTACTTGCATAAGTAAATAATTATGTAATTATTATGTGTATAATCATAGTATATTAGGTGCAGTAAATTATAAGCTTTCAGCATATGTACAGATGGCGACAATGAGTAGCTCTGCGTTGAACTTAAAAACCAAACCTAGTGCACCAATGCTGAGTATTGGGGTAATACTTTAGCAGTCTTAGTGACTGAAGTTTCTTGTAAAACTAGACTTTATTAGGCCTGCTTCAAAATCACCCACTTCTAAACCTACCAACATAATAACCCCAAATAATACAATGTATATTCTTCATGTCTTGATTCCTAAAGATAAATAATTGTAAAATCAAATCAGAAACAATTAGACCATTCACATATTATAGAGAGCTCCACTGAGGAACTCTGATTTGAAATTAATAAACAGAGTCTATGGAAACTAAACATATTATTGGAGTATTGTTTGAGCCCATTTTTATGATTTTAGTACCTTTTAGACAAGAAAATCAATAAGTTATGTCTTCTTTTGCAGTAATAGCAACGTGTGCAACCGCTTCTAGAAGCCTTCAAGAATCCATTTCACTGTAAGTTTTATCTTCCAATGACTAAGGTGTCTAAATGGAAAAAGTTATAGGAATAACAAACTTTACCAATAAAATTTTTGTCTGTTGTAGAGTCCAGTGTCCATCCAACTGCCAGTCCAGCGGAGGGAATGTTTGGGGAACTGATGTCTACACAGATGTAAGTATACAAACTATGAGTTAAGGTACAGGAATGTGATGACAAGAGGCGACTTATGCACCAATAAACTTTATTTCAATCGCGACCCAAGTGGGACACAACTTGTATTAATTAAAGTTTTCAAAGAAAAGTACAGAGTCCGGGCAAAGCTGCAGGTGAGGTCAGGGGAAATAGGACCAACAGCGTTTAGTACCTGCGTGCCCAGAGAATGAATATATTGGATTGGCAGGATAGCAGCACTGGCAGTACCCCTATTAGCATTCAGGTCTGCTCCACATGGTCTGGGCCACATGCCACCCCACTGGGCACCTGCCACAGATCTGCAACTGAACAAACAGCTAACTGGGCTAAAGCTGGCCTTACACGGTTCGATTTTAGCACAATTGATCTTTGATTTGATTTTAGATCTTAGATTTTTTAATTGATCCGTTGTAATCGAACCCAAAGTAGTAGCATAGTGAAGGTTCGATTGTAATACGAGTAAAATTGGCCGATTTTAGCTTCGATCACAAAAACACAGGAAAGAGTCATATATAAACATGTTCATCAAAAACAATCGACCCGACCAACAAACACAATGCTACAATTTTAGTTTGATCGTTGTACAATCGCCGAAAAATTTCCAACATGTCCGATCACTTTTTGATCGATGTTTTGATCATTATCGAACAATTTTCAATAATCCAACCATGTGTGCAGTAAACAATTTAAGTTCGATCGATACAAACTTGATCATTTTAAGTCGATTGGACGCTGAAAATCAAACCATGTATGACCAGCTTTAGATTACAATTGTGTGCCATTGTGCCCCCCGGTTGCACGACTAGACTGTCGTGGGTACCAGGTCTCGAAGTGGGCAGCATGCCCAGTTACTCTTACTCCATCAGACCTTTCCCCACTGAGCAATTTCCTGAGGGAAGAACCCTCCCTTGGAGTCCTGGGACATCATGGTCAAGAAATGTAAAGGGTACACTGTCTCTGATTCTGCAGGTGAGCGTCACTACATTACCACAATCACTACAATACTTCAAGGAATTGTTATCACATGTCTTGTTTGCATCTTAGGATTCCTCCATCTGTAAAGCAGCGATCCATGCTGGAATACTGGGTAACAATGGCGGCCTGGTGACAGTGCAGAAAACAGCTGGCCAACCAAGTTACACTGGAACAACCAGGAATGGAGTCACAACCACCAATTATGGAGCCTGGGGTGCATCATTTGTATTCAATGGCGCTACAAGACCACCTACTCCAAAAGCACCAACTCAAAAACCACCAGGTAGTCCTTTATACATTGACCACAGTAAACATATTACATGTCTCTCAGAGTTGGGCAATGGTTTAAATAGATCAATATGGGTGAAATCATAGCAAATAAGGTGCAGTAAATTATAGGCTTTCATTATATGAAGTTAGACCACTCAGATTTTACAGATGACACAATGAGTAGCACTACCTTAAACTTAAAAAACGAACTTAGTGTAGCAATGCTGAGTATTGGGGTAAAACTTAAGCAGTTTATATACTGTAGTATATTGTGAAACCTTATCTAACTTTATAGTGGAGCAAACAGGAATGGAGTCACAACCAACAATTGCAGATCTTGGAATGGATCATTTATAATGTATGATACCTTAAAACTACCCACTCCTAAACTCTACCAACCCAAATAATACAATGCATATTCTTTTAAACTGACCACAGATAGCATGTCACATGTCTTTAATTAGGTAATGACTCCAAAAGATTTATAATTGTGAAATCATAATTAATATCAAATATCAAATAAGAGGCAAATAGTTAAGGCAGTTAGACCATTCAAATATTATAGAGAGCTCCACAGGGGAACTCGGCTTTGCATTGAAAAACAGAGTGTTTTAAAACAAAACAGATAATTGGAGTATTGCTTGAACCCATTTTAATGACTCTAGTTGTAGACAAGAAAATCAATAAGTTATATCTTTTTTCGCAGTACAAGCAACTTGTGGAACCGCATCTAGAAGCCTTCAAGAATCCATTTCACTGTAAGTTTCATCTTCTAATGACTAAAGTCTCTAAATGGTAATAGAAAAGACAAAATATATGAATAAAATGTTTTGTCTATTCTAGAGTCCAGTGTCCATCCAACTGCCAGACCAGTGGAGGGAATGTTTGGGGAACTGATGTCTACACAGATGTATGTATACACACTATTACCACCAGCACTGCAATACTGCAATACAGGGAATTGTTGTCACATATTTTGTTTCCGTCTTAGGATTCCTCCATCTGTAAAGCAGCGATCCATGCTGGAATACTGGGTAACAATGGAGGTCTGGTGACAGTGGAAAAAAAACCAGGACAACCAAGTTACAGTGGAACAACCAGGAATGGAGTCATAACCACCAATTATGGAGCTTGGGGTGCATCATTTGTATTCAATGGTGCTGCAAGACCACCTACTCCAAAAGCACCAACCCAAAAACCACCAGGTTGTCCATTATACATTGACCATAGTACACATATTACATGTTCTTCAGAATTTGGTTTGTGGTGTAAAATACATAAATATTAATATAATTATTCTAAATAAGTTACAGTAAACTTTAAGCTTTCAGAAAATGAAGTTAGAACATTCATATTGTACATGTTGCAGCAGTGAGTAACTCTATTTAAATTATAAACTCACTGTGGTACAGTAAACCTAAGCATTGTGGTGGCATCTAAGCACTTTTATTAACTTTTTTTACTTTGTACCAACCCAAAAAGCACCAGGTAGGCCATTCACAAATGATCACACTACACATATTATATGTCTCTAAAGCTAGCCATACACGGCACGGATTCCCTGGCTGATCGATTCAGCACCCGATGGATTCCGGCGATTCCGCCGGCATCCACAGGTGAGAACGATTAGCCAATTAGGGAATCCGATCGTGGCAGCCCACCTTGTACGGCCGGATCCGGGAGGGATCCGTGTCCGATGGCTCGCCTCCCGGACCGCAACGCCCCCTGATCACAGCAGAATCAGACCGAAAAGACCAACAGGTTGGTTCTTCCTCGGATCCGATTCTGTGCCCCTGATCCATCGGATGCGATCGGACGGGCAAGGTGGGCTGCAGGGGATTCCGGCACGATGGATCCGCGTGCACGCGCCCGGAATCCATCGCGCCAGAATCCGGCACGAATCCGTGCCGTGTATGGCAGCCTTAAGAGTTGGATAATGGCATAAATAGGTCAATATAACAACCCAAAAAATACAAGGTATTGTCTCCTAAACTGACCACAGTTACAATGTCACATGTCTTTATGACTTGGGTAATCACTCACAAAGATCAATAGTTGAAAGTTCAAAATAAACTAGGAACATCACCAATATCAAATAATAGGCGTTCAGTAAAGGCTGTTAGGCCATTCACATATTATAGAGAGCACCACAGAGGAACTCTGATTTGAAATTATAAACAGTCTTTAGTTTTAGTCTCTTCAAACTAAACAGATTATTGGAATATTGCTTGAAATTTTTAAATGACTTTACTATCTTTTAGACAAGAAAATGAATAAGTTATCTCTTCTTTTGCAGTACAAGCAACGTGTGCAACCGCTTCTAGAAACCTTCAAGAATCCATTTCACTGTAAGTTGTATCTTCCAATGAAAAAACTGTCTAAAGGGAAAAAGTAAGTTGAAAAGAAAAAATATATGAACAAAATGTTTTCTCTGTTGTAGAGTCCAGTGTCCATCCAACTGCCAGACCAGTGGAGGGAATGTTTGGGGAACTGATGTCTACACAGATGTAAGTATACACACTATTACCACCATCATTGTACTACTGCAGGGAATTGTTATCACATGTCTTGTTTCCATCTTAGGATTCCTCCATCTGTAAAGCTGCGATCCATGCAGGAAAACTGGGTAACAATGGCGGCCTGGTGACAGTGGAGAAAAAACCAGGACAACAGAGTTACAGTGGAACAACCAGGAATGGAGTCAAAACCACCAATTATGGAGCTTGGGGTGGATCATTTGTTTTCCATCAACCCACAAATAACCCAGGTATTATGTCATATTAGCACAGTTAACCGACCCTACAAATCTCATGCATGGGTTATCCATGCCATGCTATTCAACGTGTAAATACTACATTAAGGATGTCCGTAGCATTATTAGTAGATGAAATTGGCTTATCAGCTTTCAGATGTAACTGCATAATAATTATATAAATGCTGACAAAAACTCACACAGCCAAAGCCTATTTATGTGTTTCATAGGACAACGTATTAACAACATAGAACAATATAGATGTCTTACAGTTTTAAGGTTTCTTACTTTATTTGGTAACATTCATTTATTCCACCTATGACCATTGAGAAATCTACAGCTGTGGCAGTGATGTGAAGACCATAATGTGAAGGACATAAGTACCAATCTCACAATTTTATAAGGAAACACACTAGTTCAGGTGTGGACAAACTTTTTTGACTTGTGGGCCATATTTGCTTCTTAATATTGATAAAGGGACCGGACCAAGAGCCTCTAATGGCCGACCCTCCATAGGTGTGCCAGTTCCATGCATCGCTGCCATCACTATTGATCGTGGTGCTGTGTAATCTGAACTTGTGACAGGGATTTTCTTAGCTTTTAAAATTCCCTGCACCTAAAACAATCACAAAAATTAGTAGGAATGTAATCAGTTATGGAAATGTGAACTGATGTTTTCCACTTTTTTTTTAGTACAGGGAACATGTTCAACTACCGCTAGAGACCTACAAGGATCCTTTACAAGGTATGTTTTTTGATAAAATGACTACTTTGTTTAACCTCCATTGCGGTACCCCCAGTTTAGCTTGGTGGTAAGTTTGCTTTTGTCATTGATGATGCTGGAAATGTGAAGATGGCAGAGATTGACCGCACCGCGTTGTTGAAAACAGTAAGGGCTGTGGAGGTTCAGCTTCAAATGGGGTGCTCTCAAAGGTCATGTGTCCAACCAGTCCAAAGAAAAATGCTTACCTCTCAGGGCTTAATAGCACTCCAAACAAAAGGTCAACAGAAAATGCAAAGCCTCCTGGCTTTCAGACCTTCACTCTAAATTAGAGTCCTTGGCTCGGCTTCTCAGCAGCAACAGGGCTGGGCCCCACACACCCTGTGAGCTCCCTGTTTCCACTGCTCCAGCAGCCACAGGCCTGGGCCCCACACTCCTTGTGAGCCCCCTGTTTCCACTGCTCCAACAGCCACAGGCCTGGGCCCCACACTCCTTGTGAGCCTCCTGTCTCCACTGCTCCAGAAGCCCCAGGCCTGGACCCCACACTCCTTGTAAGCCCCCTGTTTCCACTGCTCCAGAAGCCACAGGCCTTGGCCCCACACTCCTTGTGTGCCCCCTGTCTCCACTGGGTCAGAAGCCATGACACACTGGTCTCAATACCAGTGTGGAGACACACCCAGCTAGAGCAAGGAGGTGTTAAACCCTAGGTGCCCAACCTGAGGCCCGGGGGCCACATGCGGCCCTTTGGGCGTTGTTTGGCGGCCCCCCTCAGTCCTCCATATGCGGCCCAAAAACCTAACTGTTAATGCATAGGGTATAGCAACTCACCTGACCTAGCTTTCCTAATCAATTTTGGTGGTCCTACATCAGTTAAATAGTTAATGTTGATAGGGGAAACCAGGTCTTCATATGATCGCTGCACCCAGGGACAGGATGGGGGTGGGTCCTGTCGGGTTTTGACTGCCTATCGGGATCTGGTCGACCACCTGCTAACATATGTAGATGGGGGAGGGTCTGGATTGATGCTATGTGCAGCCCTTGAGTGATGCCGAGGGCCGCACTTGTGGCCCTCCATATCAACTCAGTTGCCCACCACTGTGTTAAACCTTTGGTGTTCCTGGGCAGAATAGGAAGGCCCACCCAGTTCCATCCATCCCAGAGTCCAGGACCCTGTAAGAAAAACTAAACAAAAACACTCAGCAACCTAATATTGCTGTGCAGAGAATTCCCAGACACTTCCAGGACACCACCTAATGATCTAATTACACTGCGACAGACAAATGGTCTGTCACAGGGCCTACCAACAGGGAGGTAACAATTAATAAAAGTTATATATATATATATATATATATATATATATATATATATATATAAAAATTGTAACAATTTTTGAAAAAAAAACTAAATTGAATGTAAATGGAATAAAACAGAATAAATCCCGCGTTTTTCTTCCTCAGGGTACAATGTCCATCGGGTTGCTTGACGAACGCACAGAACGTTTGGGGAACTTATATCTACACAGATGTAAGTAAAGATCATTGATATTACCTTTATATTAATATAAAGATAAATAGTCCCTGATACTGAATTGTATTATTATGTTTGCTCCCTTAGGATTCTGCAGTTTGCAAAGCAGCTATCCATGCCGGAATTCTAGAAAACGATGGAGGATTAGTGGTCGTGAGGAAGATACCTGGTCATTCGAATTACAGTGGATCGACCAGGAATGGAATCGCAACAAAAAATCATGGATCTTCCTCTGGGTCTTTTATATTCCATCTGGGAGAAGAAAACGATTCCAGCGAAACAAACTGGATAGATCAGGTTTTAGGGTGATAGGGAATAGAGATGGCCAAATTTTTATTAAAAAAATTCGACCATTTGGACGATTTTGAGTAAATTTCAAATCCCCTGAACAAGGTATCATCACCAAACTTGCTGGAGATGTAGAGAAGGGTTGGGGGTATACGCCAATGAAAGAAGTATGTCTCTAACACAAACAGTTTTTGCACAAATTAGGTTCAAAGTCAAGTACAAATTTCGAAAATCGAACTTAATTTATGCAAAGACGACATGTGCTAGAGCAAAGCTTTTTGTTTTTAAAAGTTTCCACACCCTTCTCTATATCTGTTGCAATTTTGGTGATGATACCATGTTCAGGGGCTTTGCAATCAGATCACAAAGTTAGCAAGTCGAAAAATTCGACCATCTTTAATAGGGAAACGAAAAGTCTAGAGACAGAGGTTAACCTCATGTACATATATGTTACAGATCTTGTGTTTACATTTGCAACAATTTTACTGCGATGATATGTCAATAGAACTACAAAAGATGCTCCGCGCAGAATATTTTCATTCTTTTAAAGTCAAACCAGAAACTTTTCCATATTTCTTGGGGACCCCTTTACCAGCCTAGTAGAAATGGTCGAACTTTTTTTTAAAAATTCGACCATTTCGACGATTTCGTGATAATTGCAAAGCTCCTGAACATGGTATCATTACCAAACTTGCTGGAGATGTACAGAAGGTTGGGGGTATATTACAGAAAACAAAGGATGTCCATAACACAAATAGTTTTTGCATAAATTAAGTTTAAAGTCAAGTAAAAATTTCGAACTTAATTTTGATTTTGAACTTCATTTATGCAAAAGCTACATGTGCTAGAGCCATGCTTTTTTTTCAAATGGTCCCACAAGCCTTCTCTACATCTCCAGTAATTTTGGTGATGATACCATTTTCAGAGGCTTTGCAATCAGCTCACAAATTTAGCAAGTTGAAAAATTCAACCATCGCTACAGCCTAGTGTTGTTAGAGTGGGAATGGGTCAGAAACTTGGGTGAGCATTCAAATGTTGACAGATGATTAAGAGCCATTTTACACTAGCCGAGCTTCAGTGGGTTTTTTGGCCGGTAATGGACCCGTTAGTAGTTACCCGCCACCGGTGAAACCCCGCATTTCAGTATTGCGCAACACAAGGGAGCCACTTGCATTGCATCCCCCAAAATGCATGCTGTAGGGTGTTACCGTTGACTTAAAAGGAGGGGTTTGCTGCTCCTCTACTCCTCTCTCCATGGCGGAGATGAGAAGGAGAAGAGCCCAGATGCCGACCCATGCCTATGTCTTGGGAGGGGCAGTTTTGCTGACAGAGGGCTCAGGAAAGTGCACCCAGACGTTTTCCATGACACTTTTCTCTCCGTTGGTCATATCTTCCCTGTCTGTTCCTGCAGCACCCTCCCCCCTGGATCCCTTTCTACACATATCTGTTCATTCTCTGTATCCCAATAGTCATGCATTCTGATTACAGGGCTGAGAAAAGTAGATCTAACTCTTCAGTAGGGATGGTTGAATTTTTTAGCTAGCCATACATGTTCCGATTCCATGGCCGATCGATCACCCATCCGATCGATTCCGCGATGCCAGAGGGAATCAGATGTCCGATCGATCGCCCAATTAAGCCTGTCCCTACCACCTTGGGCCACTGATTCCTGGACGATTCCGTGCCCGATCGATCCCTTCACAAATGGCAGCTCCCCCTGATGTGTGCTGAATCGGATCAGAAAGACCAACATGTTGGTTCTCTGGCAGATCCGATTCTGGGCCCCCTATCGATCGGACGTGATCGATCGGGCAAGGTGGGCTTCACGCTATTCCGGGACGATCGATTAGCGTGCACGCGCCCGGAATCCCTTGGGAATCGGACCCGTGTAATGGGGCCTTTTGACTAGCTGACTTTGTGAGCTGATTGCAAAGCCTCTGAACATGGTATCATCACCAAAACTGCTGGAGATGTATTGAAGGGTTGTGGGGACATTTGAAAAAAAAGTATTGCTCTAGCACATGTAGTTTTGGCATAAATTAAGGTCAAAATCTAAGTCGAAATTCTGAGTTTTTGAAATTTCTACTTGACTTTGAACTTAATATGTGGAAAAACTATTTGTGTTAGAGCAAAACCTTTTTTTTTTTGTATACCCCCTACCCTTCTCTACATCTCCAGCAACTTTGGTGATGATACCATGCTCAGGGGCTTTGCAATTAACTTGAAATCATCGAAATGATCGAATTTTTGAAAAAACATTCGACCATCTCTACTCTTCAGCCTCAAAGTATGTAATTGACCTCTGCTGAATATATATATATATATATATACACATGTAAAACATTACCACACAACACCCATATTACTTTATTATGTATATGCCACTATGAGGTGACACCATAGGTTTCCGGCACCTAAACTAGTTATAACACTGCTAGAGCCAAACATTTCTTGGACATCTGGCAATGGCAAGCAGGAGGTCCCTGACCAACCATGTCAATTAAGATAAACTGAACTCTATATGTTGTATTTTGTCTTCCTCTGGAGCCCCCAAGGTCTTCACTTTCATCTCTTATTAAACAAAAATTTTTACTCAAATGGCGTCTGTAATTTTTATTTACATTAGAGGGGGAACTTTACAACAAGGCTTCTGTTTGTTCCTTATTATAATTTTTACGTATATTCAGAAGCAGGCTGATGACAAGGGCCTGGATTTCCATGTGTCTGTTGTCGGTACTCTTCTATTGATTACATAGGAAAATTGTGTGTTAGAGCACATTGGCTCTTAGCAGAGAAAGGACAAATGTATCAGTGAAGTTACAGATAATCATCCAAGAAGGAGCTGCAACAGGAAACAGGTACATTTATATGTTTCATTCAGGGGTGCACATAAGTGGTATTCTGGTACTCAGGGGCCAAAACCTAGCTCTGCGTACCGGCATTATTGTTACACAGCTCATATGTGTACTAACAACTTGGAGGCGCTCCGTGTCTGGGCGGCCGCAGCTAAATGTTACATGTATACAATTTATGTCACTTGGATAACCGCAGGGAAACATGAATAACTATGAAAGGTTGCAGTTAGGGGGGTGACATTGATAATGTAAATGAATAATCCAAAAAAGATTGGGCTTCTAAGGGTGTTGGAGATCTGGGTGATGAAATTCGGAGTAGACATATGTAAGGGTAAAATCTTACAAGAAAAAAGCACTGTGTGGCAGCTTGTATATGACTATGAAAGGTTGACATATGGACTGCAGGTAGTTAGGGGTTAGTTACTAAGCCAGAAAGTGTCAGGGGTGTACTACTGAAGTATGAGATCTGGGGGTTCAAACTTGTTGTACTGTTAGAGTTACATGTGACCTAAAGCCAGCTGGTGACCTGTGGATGGAGACAGCTAATTGGAGGATCAATCAGGAACAGGAAGGTCCATCTGCAGCAGAATCTACCATGCGGGAGGTAAGCCCGATTGTAAGCCCGTCCGGGCAGGGTCCTCAACTCCTCCTGTATCATAACCTGTACCTGTGTCTCATCTCCACTCTAATGTATTGTACAGCGCTGCGTAATATGTTGGCGCTATATAAATACTAATAATAATAATAGACAACATACATTTAGGAATTGTATAGTGTTCAACTGTCAACTGTAGTTTTACTAACCTCCCTAGCGCTCTGCTGAGGTCCAGATTTTTGTACCAAAAGCGCACTCTCACAGTGCAACACTGTTTGAACCCCCAGATCTCATACCTCAGTAGTACAACCCTGACATAGTGCCATGGAAACATAGACTGAATTGCATTGGATACAGTTTTCACTGTGTGGCACTGCAGGGCTCCAAACAGTGGTGGACAAACCCAGTTCCACACCTTTGAACCATAAGACGAACCCTCATCCCCCAAACGTAGGGGGGGGGGGGGTGAAAGTGCATCTTATGGTCCCAAAAATACAGTATTTATTATACACACGGCAGGTGCAGAGGGCAATCACATACTATTAGGCTGAAGCAATTAGCACTAGCACAGACCACAGAAGCTGTAGGACTGTACCATTCACAAGGGGCAAGGAGAAGGACAGCTTGCAGCTGTTACACTGATATTGTGGCTGTGGTTCATGGGACAGATTGGAGCCCTTGCATACAAAAACATTTTTAAAAAATGGCCGTGGTTGGAAAGGTTGGTGTCACCCCTCCCTTGGGCGTGGAATATTATCACCTGGTGCAGATGGCACTCCCCACACTGGGATAGTGACGCCACTGATTATTATTTATTTTACAATATTGTTGCCTATTTAATAGTGATATATGAAACAAACTTTAGTAAACATTTACAGGGTAACCTAGAGCAGGGTAATGATTTCGTCAAAAACCATGTGACCTGGATGGCAAGGTCTAGGAGTGCCTGTTGTTTCCATGCAGTGCCAATACACAATGATTGCTGGTGTAACGCAGTATTAAATCTGAACTTCAAACCCCCGAAATCAGCAACTATTTCGGATAAACAAAACACAATTTTCCTGGTGACTACAAGCTGTATTTGTTTATGGAAAGTGACGAAAAGTCCATGGAATTTACATAACGCAGGTGGTGCCTCTGGAAGCTCTGTTATTCCATGTAAAGCCCACATTTCAGGGACACGCAGGGTCACCTTTACAAGCCAAACAGTGATTTGCATTGTACAGTCATTACAAGCACTGGGTTTACTACAAGGTCATGTGTTGGATGGTGTGCAGATCATTCTACTGATAATCTTGAGTCTACTTCAATCCCAAACTGTTACATAGTAAAGTGAATAAAGTATTGGTAACTCCTGGTCATTACACCGTCACTTGGTATAAACCTTATATTGGTATAATCTCCTGGTCATAACAACAACACAAACATCCCATTCTAAATCCACAGGCAGCAGTATGGAGTTTTTTTTACCCTTTTGTATGTTTTACGCATTTCCGCTCTTCTGGGAAGTCTTTCAACAATGTGTGGGACTAGCTTTGTGGGAAGTTCATTGCCCATTCATCTATAAGTACATTTGAAAGTAGTGATGGCTGAAAAGTTCGCCAGGCGGGCAGTTCGCGGCGAACATAGCATGTTCGCAGTTCGCAATGCCGGCGAACATTATGGGTATTCTACCCCCTATACCTTAACATGGAGACAAAGTGCGACCCCTCATCCTATAGTCAGGTGGTACAGTACAGCCAATAACACTTCCTTTCACTCCTGGAGGATACCTCCCCTTATAAAAGAAGCAGCCCAGCGGCCATTTTTACATTTATCCTGTGTCTCCAGTACTAGATAGATAGGGAGAGCTGCTGCTGATTGAGGGATGGCTGAGCTACTTTGCTATTACACTTCATCCAGTGATCTGCAGCTATAGCTAAGGTGTTCTGTTACATGTAGTTCTTCATAAATGACCAACAAAAGTCCTTCTCTGGGGGTGGGGTATGCTGTATTATGCATTGCAGAGAGATCTTAGTAAATGTGATGTGCTGTTAGGTAACTTTTGGAAAAATCTTTCATCTAGATGTGATTTCCGGCCATTAGATCTGAAAAAAACAGCATTTGAAAAATCCATATTTTGGGGGAAACGTTTAGCCATTGATTCTACTCTGACATGACACTGCAGGTGGTCGCCCCCTTTTTTTTTTTTTTTTTATTGGTATTTTGGCTACAAATATGACCTGAAGGTTTGAGAAGTTCTCCCCCCATTTAAGTCAATAGAGGTTCGCAGTTCGCATGTTCGCGGCAGGTATTTGCAGAAGTTCGATTCGCCTGTTCGGGAACAGCCACAGCTGATGTTCGTCCATCACTATTTGTAAGTCAGGCACTGATATTGGACAAGAAGGTCTGGCTCACAATATCTGCTCGAGTTCAATTGTGGCCATTGGTTCATTTGGGTTACAGCTCTTTCTCCATTGGGATGAGGCCACTGCTCTATTGGGTTGTGGCCATTTCTCCGTTAGGTTGCGCCATTGCTCCATTGGGTTGCAGCCCTTGCTTTATTGGGACTACTTTTTAACCCATGAAAATCTTCTCAAAAGTCTGGGGTCGTCTTATACGCCGAGTGCACTAAAAAATAGGACTTTTAAGGTTGTTGGAGTATACATATGTAAGACCTTGGGTCCACTGCCATTTCCCTGAGCTGGCCCAAAAAATTACACATGCCAGCACATTTGCCGGTGGATTTCCCGCGACTTGCAGGCAGTTTTCCCTATATTAAAGAAAATCTGATGTTTTTGTAAATTTTTATTTTGTGTGCGTTGAAAGGGGTAGTCTTATACGGCGAGTATACCCAAACTCTATATTTTAACTGGAAAAGTTGGGGGGTGTCTTATACACCCAGTCGTCTTATACGCCGAAAAATACGGTATATATATATATTTATACAGGGGTTTACATAACTTTTTTGGTGAGCTACTCAGATGGTGTGTGGTAGCCCATATGTAGGGTGGTCTTCCTCACTGTCTCCCTCACTGCCCTTTGCTCCAGCTTCCTGTATTGTAGATTCTGCTGCAGATGGACCTCCCTGTTCCTGATTGATCCTCTGATTAGCTGCCTCCATCCACAGGTCACCAGCTGATTTTGGGTCACATGTAACTCTCACAGTACAACACTGTTTGAACCCCCAGATCTCATACCTCAGTAGTGCAACTTTTCTCTTGTCAGATTTCACCCTTACATATGCCTACTCTGATTTTCATGCCCCAGATCTCCAACACCATCAGAAGTCCATTTTTTGGGATTAGTAATTTACATTCCCAATTTGACACCCCTTACTGCAAACTCTTATAGTTATTAATGTTTCCCTGCAGTTATCCAACTGACATAAATTGTATACATTTAATAATAAAAACTGAAATAATTTTACTTTTACAGCAGTGTATACATGATAAAGTGAAGATGTTTGTACAGCTATTTAATGTGTTCAAGCTTAAATCTGAACTCAATATGCAATATCAACTTCAGCCATCAGATGTCACTAATAAGCACAGCACAAGCACAGCTTCCTTCTCACACATCGGGGAGGAGGGGGGAAGCTGAGTGCATGTCTCCCCTCTCTGTGTAGAACACAGACGTGTTTAGTAAGACTATGTTTAGACGGCGTTTAGGGGTGTGTCAGCTGAGCAGACAGTGAAGGTTGACGCACTGCGTTACCCTCTCGGCCGGTGGCCCTGCTGAAAGCCATGTGAGCAGGCGGAGCGGGAAGTCATGCAAATGTATGGGATGCACCGCCATCCCTATTAACGCATGCGATTAACACAGGGGGAATTGGCACATCCCTAAACGCCATCTAACCATATCCTTAGGATAATAAGGGTATACATGGCTCGTTTTTACTACATTTTGTGTACCAGCATTCTACTTATATGCAGCTGTGTGTGTGTATATATATATATATATAAATTGTATACTATATATATATATTTTATATTGTACATATAATAAATGTATATTTACATGTATAATATATTTATACTGTATATGTATACTCTAGGGTTTTAAGCAGTATTTTCCTCTTATGACCCTCTCTATGAATGTGTATTTCCTTTTCAGCTCAAACCTAATATTTGTAAGATATTTGTAAAAATATGATCTGGTTTTTCTTTTTTTCTAATTGTAAATTGTTTATTTTTTACTTTCTACAGAATGCACATGTTATCTGCATTGTTCCTTATATTTAAATCAGTTGTATATACAGGTATGTATATAATGAATACATCTAAACAAACATATAATAAAGTAGGGAACACACGCATAGATATGGACCAGATCGATGGCCTCTTCAAGCGCCGTGCATGCTCACACCCATCTATCTGGCCCATATCATATGCGGCCATCGCTGTTTCAATCAATCCCGCTTGAAAACAGGCATATCGGACATGACCATTAATCATGGCCGATGTCCGTTGCTTTACATGGAAACCTCGGGTCTCCAGCTCCTCCAATATCGGGCAGCAGAGTGATGACGTCATTACGCTGCTGCAGGGAACACCGTACGGTTTACGTATCGAGCCGTCTGTTCCCTGCTTAAAGCTAGCCATAGACGTGTCGATTCCTGAGCGATCGATGGATGATCCGATCGATTACGGTGAAGTCACAGGCGTCGATCGATCAACCTTACAAGTCTGTGCCTACCACCTTAGGCCACCGATTCCTGGACGGTTCTGTTACCAGTCGATCGATTCACAAATGTCAGTCGATCGGAAATGATCCTGATGATCAATCCCTGGGCCTCCACCAACGTCCCTCGATGTGTGCACGATTCCAGAAAACGCGGACAGGTTGGTTCCCTGGCCGATCCGATTTGGGGGCCATATCGATCGGTCGGGGTCAATCTGTCAAGGCAGGGCCACCGTCAGGGAGGGACAGGGGGGACTCCCGTCCTGGGTCCGGGCGGCTAGGGGGGCCCAACGGTCAGCACGTAGGGGCCCCGGATCGGCACAGCAGCCTCTTCAGTCCGGGCTGATAGGCTGCTGCACCAATCAGGCAGCACGCCGGGGGTGGGGGGGGTTGTGTGGTGGTGGTTCTAGTTGTGATATTTCTCTGCTAGCACCAACCCTTTGTCGAGGGGCTGCACTCGATTCCTCGCAGATCGATCGACGCGCACGTGCCTGGTGATCAATCGGCCAGGAATCGAGTGTGAAATCGACCTGTGTATGGCTACCTTTAGAGTAAAAGTTCGGGCCCCCCTGATGTATCTCCCCTCCCCCAGTTTTGACAAGCAGGTCAGTAAGGGAAAGGAAGAACCATATAAGTGTTAGAGCTATAACAATATGTAAATATGTTCTTTGTCTATGACCATGTGGCTTTATGGCATAAGTGTGAAAGGATTTTAAAATAAGACTCGATGCGGTTTAATAGGTTATATTATGGAAACACGGGTATAAAATGTTTCAGGATACCTGGAAATACTCTATATTTACATGCATACATATATATACATTGTATACAGGCTGTTTCTCCCGCTATGCAGAATATGCATGTGCATAAGGCCAGCTGGTTCCCATGAGGCGCCCTGTCCCACACGCATTCTGCACCCATCCCCTTGTGTGCAGTGCTGTTGGTAAGAGGTGCGTGTGGTTGTTCTTCAATACCCTCCGGTCCACAGCATTGCACTGGCGCAAGCTTCCGCAGGAGGGTTTGGGAGATGCTGGGAGTTGTTCTTGAATACCCTGCGGTCCACAGCATCAAACCAGAGCGAGTGTTAGGTCCGTAGGCTCACCTGAGTCTGAGAACACTGAGGCTGGAGAGTGGAGTGAAGCCCAGTGGCAGCTGGGAGCACAATAGAGCAAAGGCGTAGTCAGGTAACAGGCAGTAGGTCTGGGCCGGCGGCAATAAGCGTAGTCAGACAATCCGGGTTGGCAGCAGTAAAAGTAGACAGTAGTGAGGGATCAGGCAGTAGAGTAGTCGAGGGCAGTTCCGAGGTCAGCAGCGGTTAATAAGTAATAGCAGAAGAGTAGAGGAGGTGTAGCACGATCAAGGCTCAGAAGCAACAATAATCAGCAAAGGAAGGTTGCAGAGGGTTGGGCTTTATAGGGGAAGTAGCAGGTGTCAAGGATCATGGTAATTAGCTAGGCTGGCAGGAACAAGGAAAATCAGGAAGATTGAGAGAGGACGGTAGCCTAGTGAGCAGAGCCACTGCCTGTGGTGCAGCCGGTCATGGGTTCATACCCCAACAGCGAGCTTCCGTGGGAGGGGTTGTTCTTGAATAGCACCCCACACTACCCCCCTCCTCAGCTTGACAGGGGGCCCTAGGCAAAAACTTGCATATGCCCCCCCATGTAATGCGATCAATGCTTGTGTTGCTGTTTAAGTACCTAACTATATGAATGTATTGCAGAGTCGCAGATAGAATCATGCAGAATTGGATATGCAGGTAAGTTGCAGATTTGGTGTAATAAGTCATCCTGCAAATTAGTAATGATGTTAGTAAATAATGAACAGGCTCAAGCTAATATGTTTTTACTAAAAGGCATGTTATGTCATGTTCCCAATAATTACTATATGATACATGATATAGAAGATGTAAGAAGTATGTACACCTCTATGTTTACCTTGTGTTCAAGGATTCTTCCTGTTTTACAGCAAAACTACATACATAATAATAATAAAATAATAAAAACTAATTTTATTCAATCGTCTGTTCTTTGCTACTGATGTGTGAGGTTCATCGTCTCAGAAATTTGAGATTAGTTAGATTTGATTTGTTTAAAGCTGGGTACACACATGTAGATATGGACCAAATCGATGGTCACTTTAAGCACCGTGCATGCTCACGGCCATCTATCTGGCCCATATCATATTCGGCCATCCCTGTTTTCGAGCGGGACCAATCAATCCCGGTCGAAAACAGGGATATCCAACATGACTGTAAACCCCGGTCATTGTCCATTGCTTTGCATGGAGACCGCAGGGTATCCATGCAAAGCATTGTCTGAGCTGGGGAGAGAGCAGTGCTGTGTCTGCAGCTCCTCCGATATTAGATTTGATTTCCGGTTAGATTTGATTTCCGGTTAGATTTGATTTCCGGTTAGATTTGATTTGTTTGAAGTTGGGTACACACGTACACTCGACCAAATCGATGGCTGCTTCCAGCACCGTGCACGCTCACGGCCATCTATCTGGCCCATATCATATGCGGCCATCCCTGTTTTCAAGCGGGACCAATCAATCCCGCTTGAAAACAGGGATATCAGACATGACCGTAAACCACGGTCGATGTCCATCGTTTATGAATACCACCCCCCCCCTTTTTTGACAACTGCACTCCCTGTGCAGATCTGAACAGTGCGAGCTAACAGAGGGGGGAGATGTACTGGAGGGTAAAGGAGGAGATGAGGTATGTTCCTTTCCTCTCCCCCAAACAACCCCCAAACCCTCCCCCTCGCAGTGTTCAGATCTGCACAGGGAGGGAAGTCCACCAATAGCAACCCCCCCACTGCACAGGGTCCAACACTGCTTATGCCGCACTAAACATGGGCAGAGCACTACCTGACATGCAAAATACACCACAATTTAGTTTATTTTTACCAAACTTTAAGAATGTCGTCCTTGAAAGTGTTCCTGGAATTTGTAACTTCCCCAGACATATTTTGATGACCTCGTAATGATGTTCTGTCATGTCAATAAAAGTCTGAAGATGCGACCTGACATTTTGTAAAAATTTGCCAAATTTTTGTGCTGAATAATAGTGCTACACGTTATTATCAACACTTCTTGTTTTTTAGTTTTGGTTCCCTGTCATACCACGGCAGCTCATCTGACAAATAATGCTACAAGGCAAGTTTAATGTGAAGACATTTTCTTTAATGTTATGAAATTAAGAACATTTGTGGCGTTTGTTATTTTTGCAAACTCGGTGGATTAATACCTTGTGTTGGGTGAAATATCTAAAGCAGGCGTGTCCAAAGTTGAGCCCAGGGACCAAACGCGGCCTGTGTTCAAGTTTACACCGGCCTCAACCCTAAGTAATACAGTAAATGATATGCAGAGATCTGCACTTGGGCTGATGGTTCACCAATTGTGTTCATCTGTAGATGTGTGTCATGTTCAATTGGGAGCTCAGAGATTTACAGATGTCACAAACCAGCAGATGTGAACCTACTATGCTGTGAGTCCTGTAGTGACGTGGAGGGCATTTCTTGCTCCAAACGACCAGATTCTTTGAATGTTCCAACACACTGTCTTAGGCTCACACACACCAATAAAGGAGTCCCAGGCGGCTGGTAGAGGATAGTTACAGTCTTTACTAGAGGGAATATTTACAGTCCAACACCAAACCCAAGCCTGGGAATGGGGCACACAAGTTAGGATCTACTGTTGCAGTAAAGACGGCTACCAGCTGCAGGGTGATAATGGCTTCAGGTCCCAGTGAGAGGGGGTCAGGTACAGTCCCAGTGAGAGGGGCAATAAGGAATAGCGGGCGGTGAGGTGGAAAAGGGAGGAATCCTGCGTCTGCCTATCTCAGCACCTACCGGTAGCCGCATCCATACGCTCAGGCAGGGAAGGTGTTTCTGTTCCAGGGGATGACCCTTTCAGTCACCACGGATGGGGGTCCTTGGTCCTGGGCACTGCTATGGGATGGCCGGAGGGAGAACCCAGGAAGAAGGTAGTATATCTGCTCCAATTCAGGTTGAGACACACTGGCTGTAGATAGTTGAGGAGCTAACCCAACTCTGGCTAAGGAGGGCCTAGGGAGGTATATTTATACCCTCTGCTTGGAGGAGGGCAGTAGCTATCTTCAGGAAGATATCAAAAGTTACAATGTAAGGCCAGTCAAAAGAGCAGAAAAATAGAAGCCATTAGTCATTCCTGCACCTGCTACTGAGGAATACAAGGAGTCATATACACAGGGGCAAGGAGTCATGACACAGGAGGACCATGACTGGTCAGCAAGGACACATGACCAATCCCCTAAATCCCAGGAAGTTACACGTGCTGGACTCCCTATGAAAGGTAACATTCTTTAGAGATATGCCACTACTGGGTATCCTCTTTGTTGAGCCTCCTAATCGGGGAACCCTCTTCAGTAGGAACCCATTTTGGGGAATCCTGTTCAGAGGGAACCCATTTCGGTGAACCCTTTTCAGAGGGAAAAGAATCCTCCTCGGAGAAGTCTCCTTCTTGGTTACTTGGCTCCAGTTCCTAGGGATAGGGGCCCTGTAGCTTTGGCTGCTAGGCCCAATCAGGCGGGGGTCTTCCAGGGAACAGAGACCTTAGCCTCTTCATAGGCAGGACATAATGAAAGCACTCTGTGCGTTTTTTGGAGTGGCTTACAATGTGCACTTACTTGGTGCTGAGGTTTACCAGTTTTGTATGTGCAAGCACTCATGGGGGGGATCAATTTAAAAAAAAATGCTGCATATTCACTCTATAAGATGCACAGGTGCTTTCCTCTTGATTTTTGGGGGTAAGGATGTCTTATAGAGTAAAAAATACATTAACTAAACTGACCTATTTTAATCTCAATATATCAATAAAGCAATATGAGAAAGTAATTATTTTTCAGGTTTTTGCTGTCTTCACTGGGTTTAGCTGTCTGGGCATCTGTTAAAGAGGTTTCCCCTCATTAACATACTGGCGGCACGAAGATTCTTTTGGAAACAATTACAATAATATTTCTGTATTTCATAGTTTAATTCTATGCTGATGTATTTCAGTGTGTATTGTCCAGCTGGATGTGTGACGAAGAACCTCTCAATATGGGGAACAGATACCTACACCGAGGTAGGAGCCCTTTACTCCTTCCTCATACTTCATAAAAAATTCTTCCACTTATGCAATGTTGTGTCGATTACTCAAATTCTTTCTTCTATTACACAACCAGTCAGCTGATTTCCTAGGTGCTATACACAATACAGCTCGACAAGAGACAATCTTTACTAACAGCTACATATAGCAACTGATACCAGATCACATTTTGAGACTTAAAATAACAGTATTTAACACTACACCAGTGGTGGGCAAGTTGATATAGAGGGCCACTAGTGCAGCCCTCGGCATCAGTAAAGGGCCCCACATAACACCGGTAGAGCCCCCCTCCACCCTCAATCCACATATCACAGTAGGCGTTGGACAAGATCAGGCATATATATAAAGTTTATGTGCCTCATAGATATCATCAAAGTAGTATAGTGGAAGCACCTGTGCTCAGGCACCATCCAGGTCGGTGATTGGCTTTCACTTATGCCAATTGGTGTGCTAAGCCAGAGCCTGAGCAAGTCCCTCGCCTCTCTTCCTCTTACCGCTCTAACAAGATCCCAGGCTAGGATGTGTTGGTGGTGAACTGGTGAGTTCCTATGCATTAACAGTTAGGTTTTGGGGGCCACAAATGGAGGGCCAAGGGGGGCCACGAGCAACACCCAAAGGGCCACATGCGGCCCGCTGGCCAAAGGTTGGGCACCTGGGCACTAAACTTTGTCCTTTTTAAGTTAACCCTCGCAATGGGTCTCTTGTAAAAAGTAATGGGTCTCTTGTAAAGCTTGTAAAAAGTTTTAAAAACCACCACAATTATTCTAATTAAAGTTTTTTTTTTTGATTTAAAAATACCAATCAACGCGTTTTGTGACGCAACAGTCACTTCATCGGGAGTTGATAGCAATTTCAATATGTGTCTATATATATATATGTATATCTATTATTTTTCTTAGATGTTTCTACAATTATTCTGGACGTTTTTTGCATTTTGTTTAGGTTCATAAATCTATTTGTAAACGATTTTATCTTTGCAGAATTCTCCAGTATGTGTAGCTGCTACTCATGCTGGTGTAGGCTCCAATGGAGGAGGCTATATCACAGTAGTGAAGACAAGAGGTCAAGCAAGCTACATTGGCTCCATCAAAAATGGCATCAGCAGCCTCAGCTATGGAACATCAACCAGTTCCTTTATGTTGATGACTAACCAAACAGCCTCAAATGTTCCCTCCTCTGCTACTGTTGGTGCTTCTAGTACTGCATCCACTTCGAGCACTGGTCCTTCCACCTCTTCCTCGGTTGCAACTTCGAGCACTGGTCCTTCTACCTCTTCCTCGGTTGCTACTTCGAGCACTGGTCCTTCCACCTCTTCCTCGGTTGCTACTTTGAGCACTGGTCCTTCCACCTCTTCCTCAGTTGCTACTTCGAGCACTGGTCCTTCTTCCTCTTCCTTGGTTGCTACTTCAAGCACTGGTCATTCTACCTCTATTTCGGTTGCTACTTCGAGCACTGGTCCTTTTACCTCCTCCCCTGCTTCTACTTTGAGCACAGGTACTTCTACTTCTTCCTCTGCTCCTTCTTTGAGCACAGGTACTTCTACCTCCTCCTCCTCTCCTTTTTTGAGCACTACTCCTTCCACATTGTCCTCTGCTTTTACTTCGAGCACTTCTCCTTCTACCTCTTCCTTGGTTGCTACTTTGAACACTAGTCCATCTACCATTTCCTCTGCTCCTTCTTCGAGCACTACTCCTTCCACCTTGTCCTCTGCTTTTACTTCGAGCACTGCTCCTCCCTCCTCTTCCTCTGCTCCTCCCTTTAGCACTGCACCTTTCACCTCATCCTCTGTCCTTCTGGCAGCTGCAGATACACTCCATGTGTCTGATACCACCTCAATAACAGTAGCCAATACACTGTATGAACAGACTGTTAATATAGGTAATTTTTTTCTTTTCTTTTTGTAAGTATGAGAATTTGTGGCTCTTGAAGGGTCAATGACCATCATGGTTATATTGGTTGGTTTTGGTTTAAAGTTCAACTGTTACAGATGGAGCCAATGCAACGGTAGTACTCACTAGTGTTGAGCAGCATATGGTATATTCGAGTTTGTGTAATTTTGCGAATGTATAAAGGAACACTGGAAATTCGATTAGACTGTATTCTATTGCCTTACATTGCACGCGCAAAGATCCATGAACCGGCTTTACAGCTTCTCTTCTTCATTCTGTGATCTTAGCCAGCTAGTTCGGAGGGCTAGTGGCTGGTACAGCAGTTGTCGAGTGTTGAAGTGGGCATACTGTCCTGGGACCTTTGGTTAAGTTTATATACTAAAGGTTTTTGTTTGTTCTTTTTTATGTAATAAAGCTGTGGCCAAAAATTATTTATCCACTTTAAAAATCCAATTTGGTGTCAGGTGTAGTAATAATATTGGTTTCAGTCAATGGTTCCCAAACCGGGGGGAGGGCCCCCCTGGAGGGGGGGGGTATTCTAGTAGGGGCCGTCAGGAGAACGGTCCCCTCATTCTTTAACCTGAATGTTTGAATAAGGGAGAATGAATGGGGGGGGGGGCTCCATAATGTTCCAAGGAATGGTTGAATTTTTCAAAATGCTAACTTTGTGAGCTGATTGCAAAGCCTCTGAACATGGTATCATCACTAAAATTGCTGAAGATGTAGGGAAGGGTTGTAAGAACATTTGGGAAAAAAAACTTTTGCTCTAGCACATGGAGTTTTTACATAAATTAAGTTCAAAAGTCGAAATTCAGATTTTTGAAATTTTTACTTGACTTTGAACTTAATTTTAGAGATGCTCGAAATATTCGACTTGCTAAATTTCACCAAACTTGCTGGAGATATAGAGAAGGGTTGGGGGAACATTTGACAGAAAAAAGTCTCTAACACAAATAGATTTTGAATAAATGAAGTTCAAAATTAAAGTCGAATTTCCGAATTTTCCAAATTTTCGACATTTTGACTTTGAACTTAATTTGTACAAAAACGATTTGTGTTAGAGACACACTTTTTCTTTCAAATGTCCCCCCAACCCTTCTCTACATTTCCTGCAAGTTTGGTTATGATACCATGTTCAGGGGCTTTGCAATTAACTCGAAATCGTCAAATATCTAAAAAATAATATGATCATCTCTACTTAATTTGTGCAAAAACTATTTGTGTTAGAGACATATTTTCTTTTCTCTAGTATATCCCCAACCCTTCTCTACATCTCCAGCAAGTTTGGTGATTATACCATGTTCAAGGGCTTTGCAATTAACTCGAAACTGTCGAATTGTCTTCAAAAATTTGACCATCTTTATTCCTAAATAGAAAAGGGGTGCCCTGCAGGAAAAATTTGGGAACCACTGGTTTAAGGGGTGTTGTTGGGGGGAGGTAAATGGGCCATTGTTATCTGAGTGGGGGTGGAGAGGAAATGCTAGGTAGGCCATGTGTCTGTTTTCTTTTCCTCTCCTCAGGTCAACCCTGCCTAAGTCATGCACATTATCATATTACTAAATGAAATGCAGTTACAAGGTCAGATAATAAGCTCACAGATAAAGCTGATAGACCTTTTATATATCACAGATGGCTTCTGAATCTTCAAACACAAAACTGGCCATTATAGTGTCAAATCTGACCATTTTTTTGTGACTTGTACTTTGTAGACAAGGAAATCAATGAGTTATCTCTTCTTTCACAGTACAAGGAAGCTGTTCAACCGCTGCTGTAGACCTTAAAGAAACCATTACACAGTAAGTTTTGTCTTAATGTAATATACAAAAGATTTGGAATAAAATGATGCGATTCCTCTAAAAATGAAAACTGTGTTCCGTCTGTTGTAGAGTCTTGTGTCCACCAGACTGCCAGACTGGATTTGCTGCTGTTTGGGGAACTGATGTCTACACGGCAGTAAGTAAATAACTTCTACCGCATTCATGTAAAAGAAAAACCCAATTGCAATACAGCTGTTATGACCTGTTTTGTTTCCATCTTAGGATTCCTCCATCTGCATAGCAGCGATCCATGCTGGAATGCTGGGTAACAATGGCGGCCTGGTGACAGTGCAGAAAACAGCTGGCCAACCAAGTTACACTGGAACAACCAGGAATGGGGTCACAACCGGCAGTTACGAAGCCTGGGGTGGATCATTTGTATTTAATGGTGCTGCAAATCCACCTACTTCAAATCCACCTACTTCAAATCCACCTACTTCAAATCCACCAGGTAGTCCATTATAAATTGACCACAGTAAACATTACATGTCTTTCAAAGTTGGGTAATGCCTTAAATAGATCAATCTCGGTATTATCATGTTACATTTGGTACAGTAAAAGTAAGCCCTTTAGTAAATGCAGTGAGACCACATAAATTTTACATATGGCGACCATGTGTCACTTTTATTTGAACTTATGAACTGTCCCTTATAACTTATTTGATCTAGAATCCTTGCTTTGCACTAGGATAAAGTTCATTCTTCAATATTTAATATCAGAAGGCAGGGGACCCCTTAGGATGTGTTTGACCTCCCTAGCGGTTGAGAGTTTGGGTTTGGTCCAAACGCTTGAGGAGCAGGGATCAGGCGAACCTTATATACGCCCGGAAAGCTGTGGTGATAAAGAGAATTCCGGGTTTCCGCATCTGCCCCAATGACACCGAAGGGTCAGGAGGGGGG
>CM070038.1:9644082-9654982 GCA_036250615.1 Ptychadena robeensis | reverse complement strand
GGGGGGGGGGCGCCATAGACCTCCATGTTAATGGAGAGGTGTCAGTCTCCCAGCCCACGTCTTCGGGACCGACATGTTCTGCCCATATGTCCATGATTTGCATGTACAAGAATGCCCACAAGAGCCGTGAAATACATTTTATCAGTATAAAAAAAGATGCATTACTAAAGCCCCCCATACACGCTTAGATTTCCATGCAATTTCTGGTGCAGATCTAAAGCTTAAAGGGCTGAAATCGGCCACCAAATCGATCTAAGCCATTACGGACATGTCCATAATTCTAAGATCGGTCTAATACTTTAGACGGGGACTAGTGTCCTCGTCCAAAATACAGGTATGTCTCCTCAGCACTGTCGGGGATCCCTGACGGGGCTGAGGACACAGAACCTGTCTGTAGCTGCCTGCTTCTCTCCCTCAGAAGCTGTGGGGGAGGAGCTAGCAGCTCCTCCCTCTCCCTTCGTGCTAGGCTGCCAGACCTTGCAGTCTGTTCTCATGGCCGGGGTCCCTAGATGCTCTCTGCTGGGCCCTGGTGGCGGCCCAAGCAGCTAGGGGGACCTGACGGACAGTGCTAGCATACAAAGGGTACCCGGCCTGTGACCAGATGTTTCGGCCAAATAACTGGCCTGACTGTCATCATGCACGGTCTATTGGCCAAAACATCGGGTCAAAATCGAAATGTGTATGGGGGGCTTAAATAATTAATAAAAGAGAAAAGAGCATTCACACATTGAGAAATGTAATATGTTTAAATAAATTGGATCAATGCAATACCAAATTCAGCCACTAGATGTCACTAGTAGCACTTCAAGGCACATCACATCTTCTTCCTCTAACATCGGGGCCGAGGGGGAACGGCAGCAAATGTCTCTTCCTCTACGGCTGTGTCTGTGGAAGCTGCAGTGGGAGTACAGCTCCCACACACAGGCAGAGACAGATGGAAGAGACATACCGCCTGGGATCTCTTTCATCTATCTGTCTCTGATATTCATTGCTTATATCAGCAGGGCTCTGCTGATATAAATTAAACAGCACAGATAAAAGATGCGGTGGGCGGATCTACCATCTCACAGCTCTTCCACCTCCCCAACTAATCTTCTTGCCAGGAGGGTGAGGATGATGGCGGAGAGCCAAGAAGCAACCACCTGCGGCTGAGTGGCCACATATTCGGACCAAAAGACGTTAGATTTTTTGGGGGAAAAAGTGTGTCTTATGGCCCTGCAAAATACAGAATACATTTGGTTGCAGATGCAGGTTAGACCTGGTTGTGGAGATGGTCAGCCTCTTTGGTAAAATGGAAGCTTAACAAGTCTAAACTGTATATTCCCTCAACATACGTGATCTAGGTAAGTGCTCGGGTTGCCTGCCCAAAAAAGAATTCTTACCCGGAATCACATTTCAGACCTTCGGCTGATTTACAAGCTGAGGAAATGCCTTACTATGTATTTCATGCTCACGTCTGCAAATAGTTCCCTTTCAGCAAACATTTTCTTCTTTTTTAGTTGTTGTGGGGCCAATAAAATGCTATACCACTTTGGACGATCTGGCAGGTGACCTATTACAGTGAGTAGTGATTCAATAAAACTTACCTTTGTTTATTTTATATCATGCTTTAGAAGTGAAAGACAAGCTAGTAATGTTGTTAAAGCTAGCCATACACGGCACGGATTCCCTGGCTGATCGATTCACCATCCGATCGATTCCGGCGATTCCGCCGGGATCCTCAGGTGTGATCGATCGGCCAATTAAGGAATCCGATCGCTGCATACCACCTTGTCCTGCCGGATCCGTGTCCGATTGATCACCTCCCGGAATGCAACTCCCGCTGATCTGGGCAGAATCGGACCCGAAAGACCAACATGTTGGTTCTCTGGCGGATCCGATTCTGAGCCCCCGATCGGTCGGACCCGATCGGACGGACAAGGTGGGCTGCACGCGATTCCGGCACGATCGTTTCGCGGGCACGCGCCCGGAATCGATCGTCCCGGAATCCGGTGGGAAACTGACCTGTGTATGGGAGCCTTAAGAGTCTGTAGGGGTCTGAACCCGAGGATCCTTTGGTGTTTGGCTGCAGCTCTGTCTGCTGAGCCACCTGAGACACCAGTCTTGTGCATTGGTTGAGCAGATGTGTAACGAGGGACCAACTTTATTTTCTTCGAGATTCTTGTTTACTCGATGTCAGACCATAGGACAATATACATCTGTATCTGATCCGTCTAGACCAGTGGTGGCCAACTGAGTTGATATGGAGGGCCACAAGTGCGGCCCTCTGCATCACTAAAGGGCCGCACATAACATTTTTAACTTATACTGACTTGTAGAAGCTTTTTTTAATGAAAAAGTACAGCAGGCAGAGCTAGAAGATATTATTTTCAATGTTTTTAAATAAAAAACCCTTGTTTTAAATTATAATTCAAGCATTAGGGAAGGCTGTAGTATGGTGATGTGCATTTTGTGCCATATACCATAAATTTTTTGCCATATCATCATGGGTTATGTGCCTCATAGATATCATCAAAGCCTCTGATGATATCTATGGGGCACATAACCTTTGCTTCAAAGGTTAGGTGCTGCAATATATATTATACAATTATCCCTTGTTCATTGGTGGAATTGTAGGAGCATAGGCACTCACCAGTCTGCTGATCCCCCCGCCAACACTAGATAAGAGGAGAAGCGAGGGACTTACTCAGGCACCATCTGGGTCCCTGTTTGGCTTTTACATACACCTATCACGAAAGTGTATGGACCCTCCTCCTCTTCCCACTCTAAGAAATTCCTGGCGGGGACCTGTCAGTGGGGGAGCGGAGGACAGGTGAGTTCCTATGCAATAACAGTTTTGTGGGACCGAAAGTGGAGGACTGAGGGGGCCGCCAATGAACACCCAAAGGGCCGCAATCGGCCCCCGGGCCGCAGGTTGGGCACCTGGGGTCTAGACCCTAGGTGCCCAACATGCGGCCCTTTGGACGTTCTATGGTGGCCCCCCTCAGTCCTCCACCTGTTAATGCATAGGAATTCACCTGTCTGCTGATCCCCCACTGACAGGTCCTCATCTAGGATCTTCTTAAAGTGAGAAGAGGAGGAGAGGTGATAAACTTACATGATAGGCTTACATAAAAGCCAATCAGCAACCCAGATGGTGACTGAGCAAGTACCTCGCATCTCCTTCTCTAGTGTTGGCAGGAGATCAGCAGACAGGTGAGCGCCTATGCTCCCACTATTCCACCAATGAACAGGGCGGTGATTGTATAATATATATTGCGGCACATAACCTGAGAATAGAAGCAGGTAACTTTTGATGATATACAGCTGTGTTCAAAATTATTCAACCCCCACTGAAATTGAGTGTTTTGGCCATTTTGATCATTTCAGTCTATAACCACAGATGTCTTTTCTGTGCTCACATCATTATCAGTTGTATTCAACCCCCCAAGTGACATTCATTCTTAGTACAACATCCTTTTCCAGTTATAACAGCTTTTAAACGTGAAGCATAGCGTGACACAAGTGTCTTGCAGCGATCTACGGGTATCTTAGCCCATTCTTCATGGACAAAAGCCTCCAGTTCAGTCACATTCTTAGGCTTGCGAGCTGCAACTGCTTTCTTCAAGTCCCACCAGAGGTTCTCATAATTTTGAACACAACTGTATCACACAAAATGTCCATTACCATGCTACAATGTTCCCTAATGCTTAGAGTATAATTTTAAAACAAGTTTTGTTATTTAAAATAATGTCTTCTAGCTGTCTGCCTGCTGTCATTTCTTCATTAAAAATTGTCAGTATAGATTGAAAATGTTATGTGCGGCCCTTGAGTGATGCCGAGGGACGCACTTGTGGCCCATCATTGCAACTCAGTTGGCAAACACTGGTCTAGTCAGATAGTTTGAACGCCATTCACTTCCTTCAGCCATTTCACTTCCTCATTTTCAGATTTTGTGCTCCTGACTATGAAGCAGGGTACAGACATGTAGATATGGGCCAGATCGATGCGCGCTCACAGCCACATATCTGGTCCATATCATATGTGGCCATCGCTGTTTTCGAGCGGTACCAATCAATCCTGCTCGAAAACAGGGATATCGGACATGACCGTTAAATACGGCCGATGTCCTGTGCTTTACATGGAAACCGTGGGTCTCCATGTAAAGCATCCGCTGAGCTGGGGAGAGCAGAGCTGTCTCTCCAGCTCCTCCGATATCTGTCATCACGCTGCTACAGGGAACATCGGACGGCTCGATATCTGTGCTCTGCTTTAAGCTAGGCACAAAGTTTGTGACATTTTTTAACACTGTTTCTAACAATTCCTTATTTCTTGTTATTTTTAGGGTCTTCTGCCCCGTTTGTACCAGCGCATATGTCGTTTGGGGAACCACGATTTACACATCTGTAAGAATTTTTTCCTATGTCTTGAAATCTTCTTCTTAAGCTAGCCATACACGGCACGGATTCCCTGGCTGATCGATTCACCATCCGATCGATTCCGGCGATTCCGCCGGGATCCTCAGGTGTGATCGATCGGCCAATTAAGGAATCCGATCGCTGCATACCACCTTGTCCTGCCGGATCCGTGTCCGATTGATCACCTCCCGGAATGCAACTCCCCCTGATCTGGGCAGAATCGGACCCGAAAGACCAACATGTTGGTTCTCTGGCGGATCCGATTCTGAGCCCCCGATCGGTCGGACCCGATCGGACGGACAAGGTGGGCTGCACGGGATTCCGGCCCGATCGTTTCGCGTGCACGCGCCCGGAATCGATCGGGCCGGAATCCGGTGCAAATCCGACCCGTGTATGGCAGCCTTTAGATTTGTATGGTATATTTGTTTGGAATGTTTCTGTTATACACTGCTCAAAAAATAAAGGGAACACAGAAAAAAGAGATCCTAGATCTGAATGAATGAAATATTCTTGTGAATGAAATATAGTTGAATGTGCTGACAACAAAATCATACAATTATCAATGGAAATCACATGTATCACCCCCATGGAGGTCTGGATTTGAAGTCACACTCAAAATTAAAGTGGAAAAAACACTCCAGGCTGATCCAACTTGAATGTAATGTCCTTAAAACAAGTCACAATAAGGCTCAGTACTGGGCATGCTCCTGATGAGGTGGTTGATGGTCTCCTGAGGGATCTCCCACATCTGAACTAAAGCAAAGAATGTTTGCTGTGTTTGTCAGCAGTGTCAAGAGCATGAAGGTGCTACCAGGAGACAGGCCAGTACATCAGGAAACGTGGAGGCCAAAGGAGGGCAACAACCTAGCATCAGGACTGCTACCTCCTCCTATATGCAAGGAGCAACAGGAGGAGCACTGCCAGAGCCCTGCAACATGACCTCCAGCAGGCCCAACAGCCGCACTGTACAGGAAGTTTGGCATTTGCCAGAGAACACCAAGATTGGCAATTTCACCACTGGCACCCTGTGCTCTTCATAGATGAAAGCAGTTTCACACTGAGAACATGTAACAGACGTGACAGATTCTGGTGACGACGTGGAGAACGTTCTGCTGCCTGCAGCATCCTCCAGCATGACCGGATTGGCAGCGAGTCAGTAATGGTGTGGGGTGGCATTTCTTTGGGGGGCCACACAGCCCTCCATGTGCTCCCCAGAGGTAGCTTGACTGCCAATAGGTACCGAGATGAGATCCTCAGACTCCTTGTGAGACCAGATGCCCTGGGTTTCAATGATAGACAATGCTAGACCTCATGTGGCTGGAGTGTGTCAGCAGTTTCTGCAAGACAAAGGCATTGATGCTATGGACTGGCCACCCGTTCCCCAGACCTGAATCACGTTGAGTACATATGGGGCATCATGTTTCGCTCCATCCAACAATGCCACATCGTTGACGTCAATGCGCTGGAAGCGGTCTGCAGATCCGCCGCAAAGAAAAACTCTGGCTCACCGAGCATAGGCAAGTATGCCCGATCCCAGCTAACAAACATGGTCTGAGCTAAAACCTATGATGACTTATCTGAGCAAGCATCTCAAATAGTTCCCCATTTCCTAGCAAAAGCTCCACCACAGCTCATTATGATGTATTAGAGCTTAAATTTCAAACAGTTCACCTTCTTCAACCAGAAGTCTATGCAAAAACCTATGAGGAAACCTATGATTACCTGAACTAGCATCTGAAATTCCCACCAAAAGTTCCATGACCTACGAGTTAGTGTCTCAGTTCACCATTTCCCACCAAAAGCCTACAAGGCAACCCATGACTTACCAGTGCTAGCATCCCACGCTGTTCACCATTTCGCAGAAGCCTCCCCCATGGCTTGTTATAACCTACCAGAGCTAGTTTTCCAGTTAGTCTACCATCTCTCTTCACCATCTCTACTCAGGAACCTATGATGACTTACCTGAGCTTACATACTATTCTGCAACCAAAGATCACCTACCAGAGCTAGTATACCCAAGCAGTTTACCATCTCCCACCAGAAGACTACTCTGCAACCCATAGTCACCTACCAGAGCTAGTATACCCAAGCAGTTCACCATCTCAGACCAGAAGACTACTCTGCAACTCATGGTCACCTACCAGAGCTAGTATACCCAAGCAGTTCACCATCTCAGACCAGAAGACTATTCTGCAACCCAAGATCACCTACCAGAGCTAGTATCCCAAACAGTTCACCATCTCCCACCAGAAGACTACTCTGCAACCCAAGATCACCTACCAGCGCTAGAATAACTAAGCAGTCCACCATAATGCAAGTAAAACTTGTAGATGGCTCCTTGTGTTTTACCATAACCTCTACTAAAACAGCCCAACCACACACAGAGAACATACTGAGGAATGAATGTGTCTCACAGAAGGGGGGGTTTCCACATCCGTCGGGACCCCGGCCTCTAAACGTATTGCTTGGCGGGGATCCCGAAGGAGCATATAGACTTTACCTGCCCGGCGGATGCTGTGTTCAGACATCTGCCGATGCAGAGATTCAACGTACTCCACTACGTTCAGCCCTGCATCTGTGAAACGGCTCGGCGCTATGGGAACACAGCATCCGCCGAGCAGGTGGGTGAATGTGCTCCGTCAGGACTAAGCTAAGCAATCCACTTAGCGGAGAGGGTCCTGAGGGATGTGGAAACCCCCCTTAAGATTCAGGGTGCTGACAACACCAGATTGCATTGTGTTATCACAAGATTGGAATCCATTCCTTTTCAGATAAATGGCAGATTCCACAAGTACCGTCATTTCTGCATTGAAGATGTATATAAAAAACAATAGTATATTTGGTCTGTACATATGTTGTATCATGGTGTAAGTTTATGAATGCCAATTATTTATTTATTTTTTTACTTTAAAAACTCAGAAATGAAAAATATCCAAACTGTGCGTACATTTGTTTTCTAGGACTCCTACATCTGCCCTGCAGCAATCCATGACGGGAGGCTGCCGGCCACCGGAGGATATGTCACTTTGAAAAGAGAAATCAAACAGATGTATTATTATGGATCTACTCAAAATGGAATTCAATCTGCATCAACTTCCATCACTACCAACGATTCCTTTGGTTTTATCTAGAACTGGAATATCTTCTGTCACATACAGCGTACCACACGCTAGATTTACATGATTTATAACTAGTGATGAGCGGCATAGGCAATATTCAAATTTGCAATATTTTGTGAATAATTTTACTAAAATTTGATATTCAATTGCGAATATACATCTGCAATTATAATCGCCTCATGATTTCCTTCAAAATGAATGGTCACATGAATGGTTACTATTTATTTCCAGAATTAAAGTGTGTTGAATCCGCACAAACCGCACTCTGTATCAGAAACAGCCTCTCCCGGTGCACAGCCTCCCTCTCAGGTTCAGTGTCTTGCCGATTTTAGACCCCAGGTGCTGGGCTACAAAGGATCAGTTCATCCATGTGTATACAAGTAAAGAGAGAAAAGTAGCTGAAATCCGCACTCTGGTCTTTTCTTTAAAAATCCATCGGCTTTATTCAAAACATCACAGAACACAAATATAGTAGTACAGACAGGGTCCCTCCAGGGATCACCCCCCTCTGACGCGTTTCACTTAATGAATCATAGATGATTACGCTTCATTAAGTGAAACGCGTCAGAGGGGGGTGATCCCTGGAGGGACCCTGTCTGTACTACTATATTTGTGTTCTGTGATGTTTTGAATAAAGCCGATGGATTTTTAACCTTCTGAGCGTTCTTCCCGAGTTAACTCGGGCTGAGTTTCATGCTTCATGAAACTCAGCTCCAGTTAACTGGAGCTGCGCCCGAGGTCTCGCCGTCTTCTGACGGCGGTCGGGAGCACCGGCATGTATGCCGATGCTTCCAGGTCCGCCCCCGATCGCGTCAACGGTGACGCGAAGGGGGCGGGGGTAGGCGGCGCCATAGACCTCCATGTAAATGGAGGGGCGTCGCCTTTCTTCAGCATAAGTCCGGCATCTCCAGTGACGCCGGGCTTATGTTTACAACCCTGAGCTGAGCAGGCAATCGCCCGTGGCACGGTTATAAAAAAGCCGTGCCATGGGCGAAACGCTCAGAGGGTTAAAGAAAAGACCAGAGTGCGGATCTCAGCTACTTTTTTCTCTTTACTTGTATACTATTTATTTCCGCATTGCGAATATACCGTATTTTCCGGTGGGTGTATAAGAAAAAGACAGGAGAAGGGGAATTTTTCCCACACAAAAAAGGTGGACTTTAAGGGCTAGTCTTCAAATCTCTAGATATCTAGAAGTACATAATCTAGGATATCTAGAAGTACATATCTAAGGGATATCTGAAGTACATTCCAATTAACTATACCGCAACAGATATAAAACCATAGTTGGAGGATAGGAATCAGAACAGTGATTTACTGATTTAAACACGATTTTAATGTCAGTATAATACAGTGACGCTGACGTCCTTCCTCCAGTGGGGCTATGGGTAAGATGTTGGCAGGATCAAGAGGCTTATTGTGTGGATGGGCCCCAACATATGTTTCAACCCTTCATCAGAGGGTCCATATTAATGCTCAAAGATCCCATACGGTCGTTATTAAAGTGACCTCAAGCGGGCTCACTGGAAGGAAGTCAAGAACGTAGAGCCACCAGACGATATCACCCCATCAAAGGGAATGCATCCGCTGGAATCAATGTTGATAAATATTAAAAGGTGCTTGTTTTAAAAGTTGAGGTCCAAATCCAAGGAGGGAGGAGGTGAAAGAATCCGTAGGTCCCAAATATAGGTAGTGGTGCTAGGTGGCGCACTATAAAGTTTCCCAATCAGGCTGGGTGTCTATAGGTTTCCTCCCTGGTGGTGACTGGGTGTAAAAGACGACCCCCAACTTTCCCAGTTAAAATATAGAGTTTTGGATATTCTTGCCGTATAAGACTACCTCCCTTCCAACCCACACCAAATAAAAAAATGTTATGTCTACTCTGACTTTCATCCCCCAGATCTCCAACACCCTTAGAAGTCCAATCTTATTTTTGGATTAGTAATTTACATTCCCAGTGTCACCCCCCTAACTGCAACCTTTCATAGTTATTCATATTTCCCCTATGATAAGCCATCCCTATCAAATAAGCCACCCCCTGATTTTCGCCCAAAACTTTAAAAAAAACCACCCCCCCCCCCGCAAAAGAGACACCCCCCGATACCTGCGCCTGCCTGAATCTCCCATTCGGGTGGTACAATGGGTAACTATGTGACTGGTTGGCTGCAGTGCAGGAAGGACAAGCAAGCTGCTGATGCCTGCCGTAACACACCTTTTTCTGTGTTCGACTTTTGCACACCTTTTTCTGTGTTCAAAAGTCGTCTTATAAGACGATCCCCGACTTTTGCACACCTTTTTCTGTGTTCAAAAGTCGTCTTATTTGCCAGAAAATACAGTATATATTCGCAATCCATGGCCACAAGCATCCCAATGCAGAATATTGCGCATATTCGAAATATAGGTATTTCGAATATGCGCAATTCAGCTTTCATCTCAATCTCTCTGCAATACCAATGTCAGCCAAACAGCACAATGTCGCTAGTGAGCACACTTGCCGTCAGTAGCAGCCAGCTACTTTCACACACATCGAGGAGGGGGATGCTGAAGATCTCTCCCTCTGGCTGTCGGCCAGCGGGGAGCACAGATCCTGAAGCAGACCTATGGGCTCCCCTAGATGGTCGGCCAGGGACAGGAGTGACCCCTGCCCCCCCCCCTGGTGGCAGCACCCGGCTTATAAGACGATCCCCGACTTTTGCACACCTTTTTCTGTGTTCAAAAGTCGTCTTATTTGCCAGAAAATACAGTATATATTCGCAATCCATGGCCACAAGCATCCCAATGCAGAATATTGCGCATATTCGAAATTGCAAATATCCACCGCCATACTCACGAATTCTCGAATAGCCAAAACTCACCAAATATATTTGCAATTTGAATATTCGAGCTCAACATTATTTAGAACACGTATCCAAATAAAAGTGCATTGAATTCTAACTACTGATTGGTGTGTTTATTCTCCTTAAACTTCCTAGCGCTTCTGAAGGCTCCATCTCGTCCCTGCACTTTCTTCTCAGTGTTGCAGTTGACGAGATGGAGCCATCCAGCTAAGCTCACATCCCCCGGCAGCAGCACATACTCACTGTTCTGTGCTGTCCCGTGGGACATGCTCTAAGGGGGGGCGGGGTCAGCAGGACATTCATATGCAAATTGGGCTATCTTCAAAGAGCACATCTGGAAAGTCACCCCCAGTGTCATCTCCACATGTGCTCTTTGAAGTTCACCCTTTCAGATTGAGTGCGGATTTCAGCTACTTTTCTCTCTTTACTTGTATACTATTTATTTCGGCATTGCGAATATACCGTATTTTCCGGTGTATAAGACGACTGGGTGTATAAGAAAAAGACAGGAGAAGGGGAATTTTTCCCACACAAAAATGGGAACCAG
>CM070038.1:9610352-9628362 GCA_036250615.1 Ptychadena robeensis | reverse complement strand
CATTTCCTGGGTTAGTAACTAACCACCGAGACTACCTGCAGTCCAAATGTCATCCTTTCATAGTTATATTTTGTCAACATTTCAACAGAGCTTTTATCTTGTCAGATTTTACCCTTTGCGCTTGTGTCCACTGCTTCTATTTTCCCGCGTGTCCACAGTGGAGAACACTTCACAGAGAGAGAACGCTTCATATTCTAATGAAGGGGACAGTGTCCACTCTGCGTTATCTAAGTGGTACGCCTGCGGTGCTGATATGAACCTGTGGAAGGCGGCGTCTTTATTGCAGCACCGCATGGTGCTGCGGCAGACATGTCCATTGAACCCCCAGATCTCCAACAACCTTAAAAGTTCAATCTTTTTGTTAGTAATTTACATTCCCAATGTCACCCCCCTAACTGCAACCTTTCAAAGTTATTAATGTTTCCCTGCGGTTATCCAAGTGACATAAATTATATACATTTAAAAATAAACATAAAAAGAGTTTTTGCAATCTAAAACTTGTATACATGATACAGTGAAATTGTGTGTACAGCTATTGAACGTGTTTGAACTGCAATACCAGTTTCAGCCACTGGGGCTGCAGCCTCTAGTGAGCATTACTGTAGGAGGGAGGGAGGCAGAGGGGGATCACTCCTTAGCTCACAGACTCCGGCAGCATTGCTACGCGAAGGCGCTCAGTAACCACAATATAGGTCCCCATAGCCAGATTTTCATCCCATTTGTGTACTGGTGGACCACTTATGTGCACCTCTGGGTATATCTCCCTAAAGTTGGTGCTATCCTACTCTTAAGAACAAGGACAGAGGCGCACAACCTAGTACAACAAGTTGGTTGAAAAAGAGCATCTGCTCGAAACGCGTCCCATTGTTCCTATGGAGTGCCCCCCAGTATCTGTAAGCAGGAAGCGATCTCATCCCCAACCAGGAAGTGAGGTCCTCTTGGAAAACACGGCCCTGAGAGATCCACCTTGTAAACCTCTCTCAATGTGAGTATCTTGTCTGTTGTTTTGTCTCATTGTTCAATTTGTTTTATCTTCTCCTATCCACATTATTTAACCATTGTTGTACTAGGTTGTGCGCCTCTGTCCTGTTTATTTGTCTGTTTCAGGGGGCCACACTCCCCCCGTTGTCCATTTTGAGCTGCCACACCCTACACACAATTAAACACCCATCCCTCATACTGACTCATTTACTCTGTTGATTCCTGCCCATACACCTACTGAGGGCCTTTCTGGCCACTTATATCACTATAGCTGTGTAATCATTGCTGAAGGTTGTACGCAACTACCCATTATCTTTCTTAGCTATTCTACTCTTGAATGAGCATGCCAGTGTGAATTCTGCTCTCTGAACTTGTTCCAACTGTACTCATAAAGCTCTGTTTTCATTCGAATTATTATTTGGCTTCTGAAACAAAGATCTGATCACATAGAATAATATGCAGACTGAGCGCAGTCCTTCTGCCTGTATGATGATTACAGGGTTTCAGAGATTGGATTACTTTGTTCCCATTTCATCTCATGTTTTCTAGACGCTTTAGTCTTGTACCTTAAAGAAGTGGCAGCTGCGGCACCCAGTCTTCCCTTTTACTACTATCACATTCCGAGCCTAACTGGCGTTAAACGTAAGTATGAGAAGAGGGTTTAATAAATGAAGTGTTTAGAGCCGTTGTAGATCAAACTGAACTCTGTAACTTTTTACGGCTTCTTTCAAAACATAGAAGTTTGAAGTTTTTGAATTTTTTTTTATACTTTGCTGTAGTGATCAGATAAAGACAGTATTATGGTGGCCTGGACTAGCAACCTTATGGAGCCGTTTCTATCTGACAGTTTCTTTAATGGAAAGGAGATTGGTATAAAATGTGTATTACCTGTCGGTAAAGAAAGAGAGGGAAGCTAATGTTGGCCATACACAGGTCGATATCAGTGCAATCAACCTGGAATCGACCGCAGCATGGTGACGGCACCATCGCCGGTCACTCGATTGGGACTCAATGTGCACCGCGTTCAATGGGGAGCCAGGTCCGGTGTTGCGAGATATTTTCCTACCGAAAATTCTCTCACAACACTGGCAGAGAGCTGCCCGACTAGCAGACATGTCTGTAAATCCCGGTCAATCTGACAAGCAGCATGATGGCTGGAAAGGAGCGCCCCCCCCCCCCCCCCCCCCACAGCAGCCTGCAGCCTGTGTAGTATACACAGCTGTGTTAAGGTGGGTTTACACGTGTAGATTTTTTGTTCGTTCAACTGCCGATTCGATTTTTTTTGTTAAACATCGTTCGTCCATTTATCGAATGTAACATTAGATTTTTTTGTTCATCCATCCCGATATCGAATGAAAATACATTCTGAATTGCTACGACAGATAAAAATTTACCAACAAGTTCGATGACCTTTTGAGCGATTTTTTTGTTCGAGGTCGAACAAAAATTATCCATCGAACCAAATTGCCCATTCTAGATTATTGTTCAATCAACCACAAAATCGTTAGTTTTTCGTCTATCGGACAAAAAAATCTAGACGTGTAAACCCACCTTTAGGCTCTGCCCCCTTTCCCCTCCCGGGAGCTGATCACAGGCTGTGTGCTGTGCAGGGGGAGGCTCATTTGCAGCCATCTGTGTCTCTGTGCTGCTTGTCAGATCGACAGGGATTACGGACATGTCCATTCCCGGTTTGATCAATCTTTATCTACCAAGATTGATTGATCCCGCTTGAACAAAAGCTGGACAGCTCAGTTTTTTTTATAGATTTGAGCACCAAGAACGTGCATGTTGCTCGGTTGTAGAATGTGCACCACTTCCCGAATCCCGTTCGATTCTCTCACAACACTGGCAGGGAGCTGTCCGAAGAGCAGACATGTCCGTAAATCCCGGTGGGTCCGTAAAGCCCAGCACAGAGACACGGGAGGCCGCAAAGGAGCACGCCCCCCTGCACAGCCCACAGCCTGTGTAGTGTACACAGCTGTACTAGGCTCCACCTCTTTCCCCCTCCCGGGAGCTGATCTTGTCAGATCGACCGGGATTTATGATCAACCTTTTTCTAGCAAGATTGATTGATCCCGCTGGACAGTTCTATTTTTTAATAGATTTGAGCACCATGAACGTGCATGTTGCTCAGTTGTGCTCAAATCTATAAAAAAAAAAAAAGGGCCATGTATGCCTAGCTTTAGGTAATAACTAGAAGCAAAGCTATATGGATGGTAGAAGATAGACAGGCCATTGTCTGCCTGCAGCAGAACTATTGGTGTTTGGAAGGGTCATTTGGCCATGATACAATTATTGCGATAGCTCTGGTCAGTCGTTTAAGCGTCGGAATAATACATTATTTTTGTTTTAAATCTTCTGGTTTTATGATTTCTCTCATTTAGATCCAGTAAACAACCTGGTGGGCAGGATGCAGCTTCACATCCCATCGTTCCGAGGGGTTAAATTTTCTGATACCAACCTGATGGACTTCAGTCTGTGCATCCATGAGTATAAGGAGTTTGATTTTCTCTATGGCGTAGATGAGGTTTGTGGGTTTTTATTGTATTATTTTAATATTTTTTGTCTACAGTTATTTTTATGTACTTGTGTAACTTTATTTTTTTTATACACAGCAACTCTTAGGAGGTCTGGTCTTTGGTGCACATGGAGCAGTGGGCAGGTAAATGTTTTCTTAGGGTTAGGGTAATATAAAAGAGTTAATTTTGGAAAAAGGTAACTTCCTCCTCCCAGTGGCAGTGAGATCTGCACCAGGTGACACCATTACATTCCTAGAGTAGGAGTGATGCCAAACTTCTTCTTTTTTTTTTTTTTTTTTTTTTTTATTCAAAGACTAAACTACTTGTAAGGGTCCCCACACACATAATGACTGATGTGCCTGTGCACTCGCCGCCGTCGGTTGGCGGTAAAATCGGCCACGGATCACGGGTGCCCACATGATCCTAGATCCCTATTGCCCCAAAGCTCGGTCGGCCAGAGAACGGACATGTCCTTAAATCTCTGGCCGATGCCATTAGTTTGAATGGGGCCCGGCATCCCCGTTCAAACTAACGGCCAGCACAAAAAGAGTGCCCGCCGAAACTGTGAGTGATGGAGATGGATGGAGGCTCTCCACAGCTTATCTGTCAGTTCCCGCTCGTTATGTGTGTGTGGGGACCTTAAGTTAGCAAGGGTAGTCAAGAACCACAGCTACAATGCCCATATGATAGCTACTGCACCCCCCCCCCCCCCCCCCCCCCCCCCCCCCCCCCCCCCCCCACCATCTCTGTGATCATCTCAAACTTGTTGTACCTACAGCAGCTCCCCTGGATCACTGGCTACACATATCCATTGGGATCTGTTTAGTAGTAGTGGTAGGATATAACTTTTTTGCAATGTGTCCAGGACTGAGTAACGTTAAATGAAACCCTTCAATAGTACACCTAATAGTGTGTGATTACCCTCTTCCCCTGCTGTGTGACTATGTATATATGTGTATATATAGATAGATTAATACAACATTGTTGTAATGTTGTTGCAATTCCATGTGAATTAATGATTTCATTTTCATTAATTTAGTATATATGAGTCACAGAAGACTATTAATTAAAAACTAAATTTATTAGATATAGATGATTCGTTTATGGCTGAGTCATTGTCGCACTACACTGCAGATGCAAGATAGGTCCCCCCATACATGCATAGATCCGTGGGCGAGTTTTTGTGTGATCGATTGGCGTGTACATACGTGGCAATCGATCAGCCGCAAAATCGTTCATGGATTGGAGCTGCCCACCTGGAGTGACCGATCCAGGTCCCTGGTCCCCCATCCAAAGAAATGCAATCAGCCAGAACAATTGCTGGCACACAAAGGGTATGCTCTGATCCTATGATCCGTGATGAAATCATCACGTTGCAATTGGCCGTTTGAGAACCGCACAGGCTACTATTACCTTGCCCCCCCCCCCCCCCCCCCCTCCACTCATAGAGCTTTGATTCCCCATTGCGTCATATATGATGCTCCAAGGCTTTAGAAATTTGTAATCTGTCAGCAATTATGAGAAATTGAACTGCTTATGAACTACTATTATTGTCGCTTACTATTTAATCTTTCGGTTTTATAAAAGTGCAAACCTTTCTCCCCAGCACCTACAACTACTTAGGTTCCACTACTAATAAAATGCTGGCGGCATTTAAAGAAGGGAATTTACAGAAGGCTCGAGAAATCGAGGTACTGTCGTTTTTATATGAGTTGTTCTCTCTTGCACCATACACCTTATCCTGAAATGTGTGTTAATCTGAACTTTCTTGTTACAGTGTAAAATACAGGAATTTGTTGGTTTTGTGTTCGCCTTGGGTAAGTCATTTTCTTGGACATTTAACATTTATTCATGGTTTCCGAAATTGTTTGAGCCTTGTATGTTGATGATCAAGAAGCACATATCTCCTTTTAATTTGTCTCTCCCATGTGTATATGCATTAACCGCCACAATAAATGCAACTGACCGGTGGGCGCAACATGAGGTGTCCTCCAGTCAGTTTTCAGACTTTCGCCTGATAGACCTGTCATAGGGTCTTTATCAAAATGACCCAAGAGCACCTGCACAAGTTTGCAGGCGCTCAAGACAAGTGGGCAGCTGCAGCCCAGGACGACTGGGCACTCCCGCAGCATAGACCTGTATTGAACGTCTGCAAACTTGTGAAATGACCATGTAAACCTTGCCATACATGGAAATAAAGATAAACAAAATTACAATCACATTGGCAGCACAACATGTTCCAGCAGACAAAACAATCCAAGTACCAGCAGCTTAAGTAGGGCGGATCAGATGAGTAGCGGATCCACAGGTTGCATATATTTTCCAAGGTAGTCATGTTATCCAGGAGAATAGCTGTGAGATGTTCATTGACCATTATCCAGGATAACTTAAGCTGGGAACACACGTTTAGTTATGGGCCAGATCAATGGCTGCTTCGAGCGCCGTGCACACACATGGCCATCTATCTGGCCCATATATAATGCAGCCATCCCTGTTTTCAAGCGGGATTGGTTGAAAACAGGGAAATCGGACATGACCATAAATCACAGTCGATGTCCTTTGCATGGGGACCGCAGGGTCTTCATGCAAAGCATCGGCTGAGCTGGAGACACAGCAGTGATCATGTCATGGTGCTGCTGGCGGGAATCTCAAACAGCTCTTATATCGAGCTGTGTGTTCCCGGCTTTAGATTTCACCAGGTCCCATTGGATGTCTGAAGCAATGTGGGCAGCCAAAAACAAATGCTATGAATCTAGCTGTGTGCTTATTGATACCATCTGGCCATCTCCTCAAGAGAGCTTTGGGCTAAACTATAGATAAAACCTTTTTGTGTAGCCCCCCACCTGTCTACATTGACGGAAGTCTACATTAGGGAATAAGGGCTTGTCCCCACTATAGCGATCTCACACGATTATAATAAGGGCGCGGAGATCATGGCCATGTATTTGATGGGGCTCATCTCCACATTTGTGGTCGGCCAGGATCGGTCGCAGCCATGGTGCGGCCCTTCGCTTTAGGATCACAGGCCACGGGTGGTGGTGGGTTGCCCCTGATAGCGCCCATATACATGAAGGGACGCTTTTAAAAACTGTCTCATTTTAACCGCGCCCATTCATTCTTTATGGGTGCGATCAGGCTGGGCGGTTCAAGATGTCCTGTCCTATGCTCCCCCCAAACCCAGGTCATGCCGCGATTTTGATGACCGAGCAGTTTGCTGTGTGTGGAATCATGGCACATCGCCCAAGTAGGGACATAGACTTAAGGAGGCCATATACCAGTCCTCCTACCAATGTAGCATGTAAGGCAATTTGGACTGTTGTTCCACAAGAAGGTTATAAAGCGCTGATATCAGACTTGGCACCATTCATTTGTGTAACCATGGTCAGAACAAAGTGTTGGGTTGGCTATAGCAAATCCGCTTGTTCTTTAAATGTTGGAAATGGTTTTTATCCATTACAACCAATAAGCAATTGCTTTTAGGAAGCCAGACCAGTACCTTATGAATTATAGGAACAAGTACACAAGGCGCACAACCTAGTGCAACAAAGTAAAGTATTGGAAATGATGGAATAAAAGTACAGTAGTAGGTTGTGCGTCTTGTGTCCTTATTCCTATTTGTCTGTTACAGGGGGCCACACTCCCTCTTCATATTGAGAGCTGCACACCTACACGCAACTTACACACCCACCCCTCCTACCGACCCATTTTTACTCTGTGACATTTGCCAAGGCCCCATACACCTACTGAGGGCCCTTCTGCCCGCTGACTTCAATGTAACTGTGTAATCGCTGCTGACAGCTGTGCGCAACTATTTCTTGCCTTCCTTATAGATTCTATTCTATGTATGATTGTATTGTTATTCCTTTGCAGGCTGGGGATTACCAGACTTTAAGAACATAATGTCTCTGGTATCGGGAATAGATCTTGGTCCACCGCGACTACCCCTGATGGCTAGTTGGAAGCCAGAGCACCCGGAGAACGTTAGAGCAGAGCTGAAGAGACTTGACTTAATCTGAGGAGGATTCTTACAATGGGCCAGGAGAAACTCGAGGAACATCAGAGCAATACTAATGCATCTCCATATTTTCTAATGTACAGAAAAGGTACAGAGCTTAACTCTGTCAAATAATAAAGTACAGTAACACTGGTATTAAGGTCAGGCCCATACCTCAAGTATCGCGTTTTGGCCAGGAAAGCCACGTTTTTATATGACTTTTTCAGCCAAATCCTAATTTTAATAAATCATGGATTTGTCCCGGGATTTTGAAATCAAGTAAACTTCAGCGAGAGGGGGTGTTAAGCAAGGAACAGACGGCTCGTTATTGGATGTTCCCGGCAGCAGTGGGATGACATCATCACGCTGCTGTCAGATATGGGAGGAGGTGGGGAGACAGCTCTGCTCTCTCTCCAGCTCAGCCGATGTTTTGCATGGAGACCCGCGGTTTCCATGCAAAGCAGTGGACATCGACTGTATTTAACGGTCATGTCCGATATGGCTGTATTCGACCACGATTGATTGGTCCCGTTCGAAAACCGCAATGGCCGAATAGGATATGGGCCAGATAGATGTCCGTAAGCGCGCTGCGCTCAAAGCGGCCATCAATCTGGCCCATGTCTACCCTTTTTTACTCTCCCTCCCAAGTTCCCACTCCACAAAAGATGATTTTCCCTTAATTAGTGAGCGAAAACTTGACAGGCCACACAAAACTCCTTATGCACTTTTTACACACTTTAAGTATAATATATATATCTACATACATACTAAAGAGAGAAATCCTTCAACTTATGGCCTCAGGATGTGAGGTTCCACGCAAGTATTGGGTTTTTATAGAGAATAACTTGTAATTCTGTGCAGCTGTTTTTTTTTTATTTAAACACATTTTAGAAAGGTGACACACAGAATTACATTCAAAGTAGAGGTTACTTTTACGGTGAAGTACAAAGGTGGAGTTCAAGTCAGAGAAATGAGGTTCACAATTTTAATCTTAAGATTAAAATTGTGAACCTCATTTCTCTGACTGGAACTCCACCTTTGTACTTCACCTTAAAAGTCCCTAGGGGTTGGCCACCCCCCAAAAAAATTTGGTATTGATATATAACTGGGATGTGGGGATTTAGCTACTGATTTCTAGACCCTCCACCCTTATTATGACTTACAACACTAGTCAAGGCCAATGGTTTCTGAAATTACAGCGCTGTCTACCTCCCTTTCACTGTGAGCTGTAGTGTCTTAAGCACCCCATACACATTCCGATTATTCTCCCGACCGATTTTTCGTCCGATCGTGTCACCCGATTTTCACCTAAAATATTATGGTCGGTCGGCTGGCAAGAAAAATCGGAATTCAAATTATCACGGATCGATCAGCCTGGCACTATTTTTTACCAAAATTTACGGACAGGTCCGAAGCAGTCCCGACTGATTTTTCAGCCGATTTTTCTAAATCGGTTGATTAATCTCCCGATCGTTTAATCTCCCGACCACGTTGGTCGGTCGGGCAAAGTTCGTATGAAAAATCGGAACGTGTATGGGGGCTTTAGAGAGAGAACCTATGAGGCACAAATGGAGGATTTTGCTCAGTCCCAAAAGATCATTTTTAACATGATCAATCTTTTGGAACTTGGCAATAGTAGAGTGTTGTGTCGTGTTAGCCATCCATAAATACTAAGTTTGGAGTTTAATTAAGTTTGGAGTTCATTAAAAAAGAAAACTTTTGGGATGTCTCAGATTCCTTCTTCAGAATTATTGCAGATCATATTCTTGGACTATCTGCCTAGTCTTCACTAGACAGAATATATACATTTCAACCTAACCAGAAATGAGCTGCCTGATATGTATTGCAGGAAATCAGACCAAAAGACAAATCCCTTATCTTGTATTCTTATAAATTCATTTCATTTCAGTCCATGTTTACATTATTGGTTGGGGTCACCAGTCAGCGGTCAGATGCATCATGTCACCTCTCACTGGCTGCTGGGTAGTCACCACCCCATTCATTCTGCCAAAGGAGTGGTCCATGACAGACCAGCATAACCTTAGTAGGTGTCAGATGCCCTGGGACTTAAGTGTTTGCCTGGTTTTCTTATCTATCCCATCATTTAACTATCTAGAAACAATTTGGGCTAATGTTACGAATATTTTTGCTCACTTAGATATATCATTGTAAAGCCCCCCATAGACAGGCAGACTCCTCCATACAACTTTCATGAGACTTACCAACAACTATGTAGTATAGTGACCTCCCTGATAGAATACATAGTGATTGGAAGGTGTAGAAAGGTCCTCCTATTACATGGTTTTGGTAGAAGAAAAGTTGGTTGTACAGAAGTTGCATGGAGGAGTCTGCCTGTCTATAGGGGGCTTAACTGCAATGTTATGTTGTGTGTGACGTACCGGGTGCTTACCAATTTTCACTCCAGCTTCTTACATACACCCACACATAGGGCATGTTTAGGGGGACACATTAAATACAGTTGGAACAGAAGAACATATGCCTGCATGTTGCGTTGCTGAAATGTGAATAAAACATTCTCTCCCTCTAAACCAGAGGTGGCTCGGTGGGCAAGAGTTCCCTGTTAAGGGCCCATGGATAGCACTCATAAACCATAATGATAAGTTATAGCCTTAACACATTCTAAAACGTTTATTGACCAAACAATATAACCTAATCACAAGACTGACTGTTTATGATGGTCTATGAAACCTTTTTAATCACTTTCAGATTAAATGTTGTGTGCGCACCTTTCACTAATACCTAGCCAGTAGCTGCTTTAACAAACATTTGTAATGTTCTCATGTTTTGTGATTGTAAAAATTGTTATGTAAATAATTATTATTTGGACGGATACATTTGTGATGCTCTTAAACATTTATTTTTTGGTGGCTAACCACTAATTATCTGCTTACTGGGGTAAGAGGTACCCTTGCTCTATTAGATTTTCTTACATTGTGATTTTAAGGCAAATGTGAGAATGGTGGGGGGGGGCTAGTTGCTAAAAGGGAGGGAGACTAGTAAATGTGACCTAAAGGTACTTCTGTCCATCAATCGAGAAAAATCAAAGCTCTTGAAGGACGCTGACCGAATGTGCGGTCACAGAAGAGAGTAACCTACAGGGTCATAAAGTAAGGGGTGCATGTGACCCATACTGAACGTTCCCCTTATGCTATCCCTTTATCTTTAGCTGCAGGTGGCCCTTGCTCTCAGGGACAGGGAGGCCATTTTAACCAGGCTGTAGGAACAGTAGAATTACAAACAGTAGAGGTGGAGGCATCTATCATTAAGGCTATGTTCCCACTTAAGCGATCTGCAGCGATTAAAATCATCAAGCGGTCTCCCACGATTAGAATTGTGGCACAAAGATCGCTAGCAGGAATTGGAGGGGGGGGGGGGGGGGGGGGGGGGGGGGGGGGTAGGACATCTTATCCAACCCCCTCTGATTGCACCCATAGAGAATGAATGGGCGTGGTTAAAAATCAATGAATTGAGAACTGTTTTTCATGTCTATGTCTGGGATCAATTGGCTGGCCGCAGCTGGGATCAATCTGCAGACTGCTGCTTTGGGCATGAGCCCCATCAAATACATGTCAATGATCTCGGTGCCATGATTATAATCGCAGAAGGTCGCTAAAGTGGGGACAAGCCCTAAGCCCTTACTCTCCTGGAGGATAAGAAGGAAAATCTTCCTATCCATTATAAGCTGATTAAAATATTCATTCATGAGTCCTACTACAGATCCTCCCCCTTGCCACTCTTAATGCTGACCTCTTACTTCTAAGGGTCCTGTACCTCTATGCACATTAACAATGATCTTCATACATGTCAGTATATATGTATTCAGTGTTTGATAAAATACTAAATCTTGAACAGCAGCATGACCGATCAAGGTGACCAACGCTGTCCACATACCTTTCTTACCACAGGCCAGGGACAAATGTGTAAACTTTGTGATTTTACTCCATATTATTGCTGTGAATTTATTTCAAGAGCTCAGGGTCCTGTCAATCTCACTAGATGTGCAATTCTATGTCACATGTACACAGCCTATAATAAGCACTTTTGGTGATGATTTTGTATGTTGCACAAAAGATAAATCTATGTCTAATAAACTGTTTTCTAACTTTTCAATTATGTCTTTTTGTTTTTACTTTTGATTTGAACCTCTTATTTTGTTAATTATATATTAAGATTTTATTCATTTCAAGCCTAATATGATAGCATCTGCTTTTACATTTATGTAGATCACTCAGGTGGCCATTCCCAGCATTTTATAAATCCTATGTATAATCAATCAGCAATAGTAGTGTTGTACTGTGTAAAAGCCTCCATACACCTTTAGATCACTCCATACAAGGTTTAGATTTAGGAACCAGCTGAAGGTCACCACAACACAACGTCGCGTGTTAGTGTAGGTTATAGGGCCCTCCCTTTTTGATACGAAGGAATAATAGTGATGGGAAGGTTATATCACGTGCAAGTTAGTGCAGAGTCCTCTCCTGATAGAAAAGGTAGTGCTTGGAATGGATTGGTATATATCAAGCATGTATATGTATGCCAGGTCCTCCCCTATGTATGAACTAAAATTGCATGGAGCGAAATGGCGTCTTCTCACTATACTGCTGCCTATCGTGATGTACCGGGTGTCCGGTCTACTGAGCTTTTAGGGAATAGCCGGGGTGTGTTAGTCGGATTGGTCTAGAGCCTTGAGTGTTTTATATAGGATATGTAGAGTCGAGTCTTTTAGTTAGTTTTGGCGGCGCGATGCTCTAGGTAGGGTCTTGGGTCGCCCGGGATCGAATACAAGGGTTGGAAGGTTATATATCACTGCCGGTAGTGACGGGTCCTCCCTGATAGAATACATAGCGATGGGAAGCGTATCCGCCCTATATCCTGCGATGTAGTGCTGGGTCTCCCTGAATTTGTTTGAGAATACATAGGGATTGGAAGGTATATATCACTGACGATGTAGTGCCGGGTCCTCCCTGATAGAATACAGAGTGAGTGGAAGCTTATGGGATGAGTGGCCGCAGATATTTATCAATGCTAGAGTTTTGGGGGCTCCCATGATAGAATTACATAGGTGCTTGGTAAGGTATATATCCACTGTATGTAGTGCCGGGTCCTCCCTGTGATAGAATACAAGTGATTGGAAGGTATATATCACGCGCTATGTAGGCCAGGTCCTCCCTGAAGAATACATAGTTGATGGAATTGGGTAGGATTTCGTAGTGTAATGCCAGACGTGTAGTACAGGGTCCTCCCTGATAGAATACATAGTGATGGAAGGTATACTATCACTGCTATGTAGTGCTGGGCCTCCCTGCGATAGAATACATAGGCATTGGACAGGTATATATCACGCTCTGAGTGCCGTGGTCCTCCCTCCTTTGGCTAGATAGGAATACATAGCGATGGGAAGGTAATATCACTGCATGTAGTGGCTGGCTCCTCCCTGAATAGAAACATAGGGATTGGAAGGGTATATATCCCACTGCTATGTAGTTGCAGGGTCCTCCTGATAGTAATATCATAGGATGTGCAATGGAGCGACGTTTGCTCCCACAGCCCGCATATTATCACTGCTATTAGTTTTGGGGGCCTCCCTGATAGACTAAATAGTGATTGGAAGGGTTATATATCACTGTATGTAGTGCCGGGTCCTCCTGATAGAATCAAGTGATTGGAAGGTATATATCACTCCTATGTAGTGCCGTGTGTATTGTGTTGCGCTTCCCCGGTGTCTAGGGACAGTCAGCATCAGTGAGTGGAAGGTAGACCTGGTATAACGCTCATCTATGTAGTGCCGGGTCCTCCCTGGATGGAATACATAGTTGATTGGAGGGTATATATCACGGCTATGTAGTGCGGGTCCTCCCGATAGAATACATAGTGAGTTGGAAGGTATATATCACTGATCTTATGTAGTTGCCGCGCGGTGCATCCTGACCTAGAATACATAGTGATTGGAAGGTATATATTCACTGCATGTAGTGCCCGGAGTCTCCCTTGATAGGCAATACATAGTGATTGGAGAGGTAACATATCACTGATTATGTAGTGCCGGGGTCCTCCCTGATAGGATACATAGTGATTGGCCGGTATATATCACTGCTTGTAGTGCCAGTCCTCCTGATAGAATAATGGGATTGGAAGGTATAATATCACTGTATTGTAGTGCGGGTCCTCCCTGATAGAATACATAATGATTGGAAGGTATATCACTGACTATGGAGTGCCGGGTCCTCTGTTGGATACATGTGATTGGTTGACGGTTTAGAAAACTGTCTTCATGATTACTATGGCTGATTGTTAGAAACAAAAGTTGGTTGATACAGACATTTTTATGGTATAGGATTGAAAGGTTTATGGGGACCTTTAGTCAGTGGAGATAGTGCCGTCCGAGTTAAGCGGCCATAGATTTCTCAATATTGCGGCCGATTTATCGAAAGTTCAAACACCATGCACGCTCCAAACATGGTCTCGACCCCAAAAGAATGGACAAGACCATTTTTCTATGGCCGATTGCATTAATTTGGATGACCTATCTAAGTAACGGCTCGCAAACAAAAGGTGCGCTCTGATATCGAAATTGTCAATCGCCCCTGATCACAGATTATATGGCTGACTTTACGAAGGAGAGGGGGAGAGAGGGACTAGGGTAAATGACGGTGTTCGGATCCACTATCCCAGACAAGTCAATCACTCCCGTCCGTCTCAAAAAGATTTTCCGGATTCCAGGGACTGGGGGGACTTTTCAAGTCGAGGGTCCAAATAAGTCTCAAACAGTCATGATGATATCCATCCATGTCGGTAGGGGTATATTAAGTAATTGCATTCTGAGAGCAGTGACTGTTCAATGCAGTGTAGGGAGTATTACTAACCGCTATCCACTTGGATCAGTAGTCTTACTAGCAGCCTCCCCAAGGTATGGTGCTCGATATCAACGTTAAATGCTTCATTATTGTCCATGAAAATAAAAATCAAAAAGCTAATGTGCAGGCAATGCCCCAGTAGCAACCGGGGGACACATCCTGAAGGATCAAATTCACAGGATAATATAAAGCTGTCGTTCTTCGTCCCCACATGGGTATGCAGGTGGTTGCGATTATGTGTCCAGTTTGGACGATAAGATGCACCGGGTTGCAGTGTGGGGAAGGAGAGCGACAGTTTATATTATCCTGTGGAATCTGTGTCTTTCAGGAGTGTGTGTCCCCGGTTGCTTTATTGGGGCATTGCCCGCACATTAGCTTTTGATTTATTTCATGGGACAATAAATGAACTGCTTTTACGTTGATATCGAAGCATCCATTACTTAGGGGGAGGGTGCTTTAGTAGGACTATGACAGTGGATAGCGGTTTTGTATACTCCTACTACTGCATTGAACAGGTCATGTCTTCTCGATGCATTACTTAATAGTACTCCGACAATGGATGGTAGTATCATGAGTTTGAGACTATTTGAGACCCTCGACTTGAAGTCCCCCCAGTCCCTGGAATCAGGGAAAATTTTTTTGAGCGGAGGGGAGTGATTGACTGTTGGGATAGTGGATCCCGAAAACGTCTTTACCTAGTCCCTCCTCCTTCCTCGTACATTATGTTGGTCGAAGTTTTTAATCAATATTTATAACCGTGCACGTTGGGATCGCCCCCCATTTTTCTATGGCTGACTTTAGGAACAGTTTTTTGGAGTAATAGAAACAAGAAGTCCTGGCGTAATATTTACCTCCTATAGCAGTTAAAATGACCAAAGATAATATAGATATTTCTAGAAACCAAAATAGTAAATTATCAGAGCTTAGGCATGTAGGGTTTATTGACTTAAAGGTAAAGAGACCAGATACAATTGTGCAGTGATATGTTTTATCAGTTTTGGAATGAGCAGGTATATATAGCCAATAAATACTTCTTTCTGCCACACTGCTCTCTATGCTCCTCATACAACTCAGGTACGCCATTTATTCCAGTGGTCGGCAACTGAGTTGATATGGAGGGGCACAAGTGCGGCCCTCGGCATCACTTAAGGGCCGCACATAACATTTTCAATCTATACTGACTAGTATAAGCATTTTTAATGTGGAAATGACAGGTATAGCTAGAAGACAATTTTTTTTAGTTTTAAATAACAAAATGTATTTTAAATGATACTTCAAGCATTGGGTAACAATGTAGTATGGTCATGCACATTTGATTCAGAGGGTATGTGATGTAATATGGGTTCCTATGCATGAACAGTTAGGAGGCCACAAGTGGAGGACTAAGGGGGGCCGCCGAAGAACGCCCAAAGGGCCGCAGGTTGGGCACCTAGGATTTATTCTTCCCATTTCCTGAGCTTTGCTGTAAGAAGATTGTACGATTTTGATTTTAAGAAGATTGCACAATATTTTTTTCTTGAGCTTTATTTTTTGAATGCAGAAACCATACAAATCAAGCACAGAGCAACATATTGTATGAATGAACGCTCATAACAACGTATTACTTAGGGCTTGTTTCCATTGATGCGATCCCGCGCGGTTGCAGCCGCGCGGCTGAATGCATGCCATAGTTGTTGCGCGTTTTTGCGACGCATTTTGTTTTATGCAGATGCGGTTGGGGCGCGGATGCATTTCAAAACGCTGCAGCTAGCGCTCAGAAACGCGCCCTAAACCGCACCCGAACGCGCACAACCGCACCAGTGGAAACTATATTGAAGTTTCCAATGGATGCGGGATCGCATCAATGCCGCGCGGGATCGCATCAATGGAAACAAGCCCTTAAAGTAACATTTGTATAAGCATTGTATGAATAAACATTCTTATAACAACATATTATATGACAGACATTCATAACAACATATTGTATGGATGACCACTCTTATTACAACATATAGTCTGAATGAACACTCATAAAATCAAATCATTTGAATGAACACTTATAACAACATATTGTATGGATGCACACCCTTATGAATGAATTAACAACATTTTGTATGAATGAGCACTCCTAAAACAACTTATTGTATGAATGAACACTCGTAACAACATATTATTCGAATGAATTTTTTTTAAAATATATTGTATGAATAAACATTCTAATAACATATTGTATGAATGAACCCTCATAGCAACATATTGTGAATGCACACACTTATAAATGAATGAATATTCCCGTAACAAAATTTTGTATAAATGAACACCCTTATAACAACATATTACTCGAATGAACATTTATATAAACATTGTATGAATAAACATTCTTAGAACAACAAATTATATGACAGATACTCATAACAACATATTGTATGGATGACCACTCTTATTACAACATATAGTCTGAATGAACACTCCTAACTTTAAAAAAATTTAAATGAACACTTGTAACACCATATTGTATGAATGAACCCCCTTATGAATGAATGAACAGTTTCTTAACAACATTCTGTATAAATGAGTACTCTTATTACAACATATTGTAAGAATGACCCTCATAAAAGCATATCATATGAATGCACATGCTTATGAATGAATGAATGAATGAATGAATGAATGAATGAATGAATGAATGAATGAATGAATGAATGAATGAATGAACAATTACAATTAACAATATTTTATGACAAAATATTAAATGAACACTCATAACAGCATATAGTGTGAATGGGCATTCTTAAAACAACATGTTATATGGATAACCATTCTTAAAACAACATATTTGATAAAGGAACACTTATAACAACATATTAGCTATATGCTGTTGTCTAACTATGCATAAGCTAAAATGCCATTTTCCAAAATGGCGCCTTAACATTCACCGTAAATGCTACAGAAGCTTCCGGGTCATGCCCCCTATTGCCATTGGCTTCCGTAACATCGCGGGATCGTAGTCACGACGGTGTGTGCGCGTGAGTGCGGCGTGTCCATTTTGTTCGTGGCGGTATTGTGATTGGCGGCGGCGCGCTTACTTGCGGTTATCCGGTAGGTACGGAATGATAATCTCCGATAATGTACGGCGTGTTCTTTACACCGGTGCGGATAATGCTCTTCACGTGTTGTATATTGTTGTGTTTCCGGTGTCCATTGTTGTGTTACATCCTATTGTGTGTGAGAAATGAAGATAGAACCATACGGTGGGTGATGGGTGCTTCTGCAGAGTGTTCCACTGTAGAGCTCCTCAGAATAGTGTCACATATTGCAATGCCTAACAATCCTTACACGTGCTGGCTGCATTGGTTTTCTTGTTTATGCTCGTCCCGAGAACCAAGTCAGCCAGCACGTGTAAGGATTGTTTTCTGCAACCACAGAGTATGTTGGTGTTTGTTGGGCATGCAGTGTTATGGGCTTTCCCAGCAGACTACAGAACACCTCCCCTCTCTGTGAGTGCAGTCAGGAAGCAGCAGAGTAAAGTATTAAGCCCCCCATACACCTTATGATCGATCCATACAATTTCCATTAGATCTTCCAACAACTGTGTAGTAAATTAGCCTCCCTGATAGAATACATAGTGATTGGGAGGTATATATCACTGCTATGTAGTGCCG
>CM070038.1:9578775-9590074 GCA_036250615.1 Ptychadena robeensis | reverse complement strand
AGGGGCGGATCAGTGCCCTGCGTGAGCAACCACGCAACCAATGCTCACCCCCCCCCAAATCGGCGCTGATGCTAAGTGACCTACAATGTGGTAGGTCTGCTTTAACTGTGTTCATCCGTGTTGGTATATGAAGGGTAATTATCTAAACATCAAATATAAAAAAAAAAAAAGTTTCGACTGGCCATCCCGCAGGCTGTCACTGTAATCGCTATGTATTGTTCTTAATAAAAATTTGAATTGATAAAAATTATTTTTTTTTAAAAACAATGCTTGCTATAGCCAGAACTAAAGAAAAATAATTTACATACATCATAGTCTTGGAACGGTGGTTTACATGTTCTATGTTTATTTCAGCCTCGTAGGATCAGCGCAGTGTCTGTGGCTGAACGCGTCGCTTTTGAGAGGGGAGAAGAAATTGGGAAAAGCTGCGGTTACAGCGTGAGGTTTGAATCTGTGCTGCCGCGTCCTCATGCCAGTGTGCTGTTCTGCACCGTGGGTAAGAATCTGCACATGTTGCATCAGTAAGTTTCATTGTGGGGGTTTAATTAAAAACTATAACAATTTGTTTACCACTTTATAGGTGTACTGCTGAGGAAACTGGAGTCTGGCATACGGGGCATCAGCCATGTCATTGTGGATGAAATCCATGAGCGGGATATTAATGTGAGTCGGCTAGTATGAAGTGATGGTTCTATTTTAGACCTCTTTTAAAAATAAAGCATTCCCTAATGCAGTGGTTCCAAAGTGGGGGGTAGACCCCCTAGGAGGGGTGCAGAGGTATTCCAGGGGGGGCAGTCAAGGTGGTACTACAGACCACTGTGTGAAATATGTGCTGTCTGCCAGTGAAAGGAGAGAGATCTGCAGAGCTCATCCTGTTGTCTCTCCCCGCTGTCAGTTCTCTTCTCCCTCTGTGGATTGCACACAGTCCACCCACCCTCCACTGCCAGCCAATCAGAAGCCTAAAGGAGGGAGAAGCAGGAAGACCACCATGGGGGAACTCGTTGAAGACTACATATAGTGCATATAATGAGATTTGTGTGAATGATGAATGTTTCTGCAACACAAATGCAGCTAGAGTGAAATGGCCCTTAATACATTCTTGTGTAGTTTGAAGAGGGGGGGGGGGGCTTGATAATCTTCCTATTTCTCCATTCGGTGCCCTGCAGGGAAAGTTTGCGAACCACTGCCCTAATGCAAACCCTCTATACTTTTTTTCCTTTGCAGACAGACTTTTTGCTCGTGGTGCTCAGAGATGTTATCCAAGCTTACCCTGAAGTCCGAATCATCCTCATGTCTGCCACCATTGACACAACCATGTTCTGTGAATATTTCTTCAACTGTCCTGTCATTGAAGTGTTCGGCAGGACCTTTCCTGTGCAAGGTATGTTTACTGAAACATTTCTTCTTCATTGGACAGAGGAGCAGAACCGCGGGTTCAGAAAATATTTATCCTTGTACTGCTGAGGTGCAAGACCTACGAGGTGAATATCTGTGTAACGCGGAGTTCAGGTCTAAAGCTGGCCATACACCTTTAGATCTCTCTGTCAGATATCCTTTAGATCTACCAACAACTATGTAGTATAGGGTCCTCTGCGATTGAACACAGGGAGACTTGATGGATTAGAAAGTCCCTCAGATTACATGGTTTTGATCGCTTGGCAATCAGAGCTCGCTATGCTTGGCAATCAGAGCTCCCTATGCAGCAGCCTTTTCGATCGATGGATTTTGTCATAATTGACCACAAATCGGATTCTCAAGGTGGTGTTCCATCGATTCCGAAATGATCGATCGCCGATTCCACGATTGCTGGGAATGATAAAATCGATCTATGACAAATCAAGGCGTCTATGGGTACCTTTACACCCGCTGAGCTTCTGTACTGCCACTCTGGAAGTTATGAAGGAGGAGTAGACAAGGCAGATCTGTCGGATGTGACACATCTAACGCATAAACAACAAAATATTTGATCGCCAGCCCAGCGTTTGACATCACGTTTTAGTGACAATGTCTTGCCTTTTCCCATGTCTAATTAAAAGTTTCTTGTTTACAGAATACTACCTGGAAGATTGTATTCAGATGACTCAGTTCATTCCACCCCCAAGAGACAAAAAGAAGAAAGACAAAGACGAGGAAGGAGGGGAGGACGAAGAGGTAAGTGTTCACGTATTCTGTGCATGTCCTTAGGATATATAATGTTTTCAGACAATGGAGACCCTGTATACACAGAAATCTATAGGTGGGAACTAATCAGGTCATCTACTAGAGCAGACGTCTGCAAACTAAGGCCCTGGGGCCAATACCAGACCTACAGGGTATGTTTCCACATCCATCAGGGTCCCCTTTGTTAAGCACAGTGCTTGGTGGGAGGTTCCAACGGAGCACATACACTTTACCTGCTCGGCGGATGCTGTGTTGAGCCGTTCTGCCAATGCAGAACGTACTAGACTATAATAACTCCTATTCGCCAGATGTCTGAACACAGCACCCACCGGCCAGCTGAAGTGTATGTGATCCATCGGGATCCCTGCTAGGCACTGCGCTTTAACGTAGGGGGTCCCGATAGAACAAACAACCTTGTGGAACCCCAGAGGGCCCACAAGTGCGGCCCTCTGCATCAATAAAGGGCCGCACATCACACCGATCAACATTGAAATTTTACTGATGTAGGACCGCCAAAGTTGATTAGAAAAGCTGGGTCAGCTTGTGACCGCTACATATGGCGATATATGGAATGTTCCATGTATATCATTAATGGTTATGTGCTTCATTGATATTATCAAATATTATAGTGAAGGCATAGGCGCTCTGGTGTTTTGGTTACTGATTGGCTTTCACGCACGCCAATTAGAGTGCTCAGCCGGAGCCTGAGCGAATCCCTCGCCTCTCCTCTTAATGCTCTAAGAAGATCCCAGGCGAGGACTCATCAGTGGAGGATTGTCGAACAGGTGGGTTCCTATGCCCTATGCATTAACAGTTAGGTTTTGAGGTCTGCAAGTGGAGAACCAAGGGGGGCCGCCAAACAACACCCAAAGGGCCGCATGTGGCCCCCAGGCCACAGGTTGGGCACCTGGGTCCTAGAGGATAAGTGGATTGTTTCCTAGAGGACATAGTTTGCTGCAATAGAATGTTTAAGCTTCTCTATCAAAAGCTTCTATTAATTTTCTTTTTTTTTTTTTATATTTGCTCACAAGTTAAGAAGTTTGCCCACCCCTGTACTAGAGATTTGTGGGAGATTGAACTTGTGGCAGTCAAACCACCAAGAAACTACACAAATGTGTATGGAAATTTATGTTCTCCATGTGAACCCCCCCTCCCAATTGAAACTTGTATGTGCTGATTGACATCTAGTTACCTTTCCAGATTGTTTCCATGTTATATATTACATTCATGTCTTCTATTATTTCTGCAGGCCAACTGCAATCTGATTTGCGGCCCTAATTATGGCCCAGAGACTCTGCGTTCAATGTCACAAATGAGCGAGAAGGAGACGCCTATAGAACTTATTGAAGCACTCCTGATGTACATCGAGACTCTGAATGTGCCTGGTGCTGTTCTGGTTTTCTTACCTGGCTGGAACCTCATCTACACAGTGCAGAAACATCTCGAGATGAACCCACATTTCAGTAAGTTTTAAGTTTCTAATTGTTTCTTGTGATGATTAAAATTTTGAGGCGATCTGTTTGCCCTTTCTTGGTGACCTCATGCCAAATCTGGGGTGGCAGTTGCAAATTGTCGTTTTAGTTGTCTGGTCTGCTTCCGTTTAGAAGAAACGCATTCATCTGCACAATGCTCTGCCAACTGTGTTTAACTTACATTCTCAGTGTCTTTCTCTGATCCGGGCAGTACGGTCTGCTCATCACACAGGTCTCTCAATGCCTGAAAATTAGTTTGAGATGCAGTTATGATACTTAAGCATGGTACAGACGGCTCGATATTTGAGCCGTCTGATGTTCCCTGCAGCAGCATGATGACGTCTTGACGCTGCTGACGGATATCAGCGGAGCTGGGGAGACACCTGTTTTTTTAAGGCATGCATTTCTGCATATATACTAAAACACGTGCGTTTTTCATATTACATCTGCATTTTTGAACAAATCAATTAAAAAAGAATAGAAGAATGCATACAGCAGCGCGTTTTAAACGCATACAGAAACCCCACGTTTTTAAAAATGCATGCATATAGTGTGAAAGGGCCCTTAAGCTGAATTGCAGACACATTTTGTTTCTCTGGAATACATGGTTAAGGGAATCGAGGTGCGCGGTGTCATTTGTCTGCATGAATCCAGCATGCAACTTTACCTTTGTGCAGGAACATGCTCTATAAGGGTGAGACACTATTGCTTTCTCTAGTCGTGCTGTGTGATAGGATCCTGCTGCAGTCTGTAGAGCTTAGGTGTCCAACCTGTGGCTGCATGTGGCCCTTTGGGTGTTCTTCAGCTCCCCCACCCCCTTGGTCCTCCACTTGCAGCCCCTGAAACCTAAAGGTTATTGCATAGGGCCATACTACAGTGTTTTTGCATAGGGCCATACTACAGTGTTCCCTAACGCTTGAAGTATCATTTAAAAATTCAAGTTTTGTTATTTCCATGCCTGCTGTACTTTTTGCATTAAAAATGCATATACTAGTCAGTATAGGTTGAAAATGTTCCATGCGGCCCTTTAGTGATGCTGATAGTCGCACTTGTGGCCCTTCATATCTACTCAGTTGGCCACCACTGCTGAGGATGGACTTTCAACTGCCCCCTCGGACTTTCAGATCTTCAGAAGCCATGTGATGTCACTGCTACTTTTAAAAGAAGTTAAAGGAATATGCAAATTATATCCGTTGTGTATTTTGTTTTTGCGCTTCATATACAAGTAGTTAATAGAGATTAGTCAGTATTGCTGCTAATCAGACTTTCAGTCATTATATAGAAGTTAACTGTTATTTTCTGACTTTTCAGGCAGTCATCGTTACCGCGTTTTGCCACTTCATTCTCAAATTCCACGAGAGGAGCAAAGGAGAGTTTTTGACTCTGTTCCAGACGGCATCATCAAGGTACAACGCTTTCTCTGGCACTATTCGCAACTCACTGATATGATATGTGTTCCATAGCCATATAGTTCTTGTCATGGCTCTGACTTGTCCTTTCTTATTTTCAGGTCATTTTGTCCACAAACATTGCCGAAACCAGTATCACCATCAATGATGTTGTTTACGTCATAGATTCCTGCAAGTATGTCCTACTGATTATTTTAATAGGTTTGCAATGAACGTGGAGCAGGGGGGTATTAAATGGGTGACGTTGGTTATACAGGGTTAATGGGTTTTATTAATTGAAGTGTTCGTCCGATGAGAACTAGATTTTAATTGATCTATTAAGTGTTTTCCTCCTGAATGTCAGGCAAGGTGACATGCCGTTCACATACAACCGGTTTGTTAGCTTCGAATCTGGCTGCCTGTTATATTGATTAAGTGAAGGTCTTGCATTTAATGAACCATATAAAACTTTTAAATCCCAGTGCTGAGAAGTATTCCCACCTTTTTAGAGCATGAAGCCATTTTTTCAAAAGTAATTAAGATCTGGAGATCCCTAGCATTCTGCGGCACGGTACAATGGGATTATAATGTACTCTGCTTGAAATTCCTGCCCTCCCCCTGACCCTGTCCACGTTGATTGATGGTGACCTGGGCTGGGAGACTGATGCCCCTCCACTAACATGGAGGTCTATGGCCTGCCCCTTTGTGGTGTCATCAGCCGCAGCTTTCCGGGGTTATATCTGGTTGTCCCGATCCCTGCTCCTTTAGTGGTTGGGATGAACCCAAACCGCAAACAAACTGTCTCAACCACTAGGGAAGTTGATGATCCAAAAGGGAGGCCGGATCTTATCCAAGCTTCCTTTTCACCCCCATCAGGACCATGAGTTTTCCTCATCTGCCGGTCTGTAGTAACCAATAGAGTTGGTTCTAATGTATGATATTTATCTTTTTATTGTGCTACCTCTGATGTATTAAAATCAATTGTTTTTTGTTTGAAGTATTGAACCATTTGTTGTTTTTTATTACAGGCAAAAGGTAAAGCTATTCACTTCTCACAACAACATGACAAACTACGCCACAGTTTGGGCCTCAAAGACCAATCTTGAGCAGCGGAAAGGAAGAGCAGGCCGCGTGCGCCCTGGGTTCTGTTTCCACTTGTGCAGCAAGGCACGCTTTGAGCGGTAAGGCATTCACCAGCTACACCCCGGGGTTTCAAACTCAAATACACAGGGGGGGCACATTTTCAAACTTGGAATAAGTCATGAGCCAGCCTTGATATTTATTTAAAGATATAATTACACTGAGGGCCATTTTGGCCCATGTACCAAAGTCCGCCACACATAGATGTGTACAATGAATGTATCCCCCTAATTGTTTTGTGTACCGTGCATACAGTGTGTGTAGTTCACATGTGCCCCCATCCCTGTGTATATAATTTGTGTACTTTGCCGTAACACTGCTTTCCCTGAAGCCCCCTTACCAGCTGCACTCACCACACCTCTGTCTTCTTGGATATAGCATTTAGGATCCTAGCATATTTCGGGCAGCAGGCTCAGTGACGTCACTGGACTCGTAGTTCTCTTGTAACAGACTGGGAGGACAGCGAGTGAAGCTGCTAGGGGTACTGCTAGGAAGGCAGATACATCAAATTGCCACGGGCAAAGAATATTTATTCTTTGTTTGTACATTGAATTCATAATTATTTGCCGTGAAAGTCCCTCAAATCGGTGACAAAGGATTGTTCCCTTTGCCACACTGGGTGCACCTTCTTTCAAAGAATATTTATTCGTTGGGCCAAAGTTTGATACTCATGAGCTTGATCAGGGCAGGGCAAACTAAGGCCCGGGGGCCGCTTGTTCTCTGCAATAAGTGCACATAATGCCTAGAGATGTCCAATCCATTGCCTTGGGGACAATGCAGTGGTGTGATCATGACACAGTAAATGCATCCTCATGGCACAAACAGGCAGTCTCTAGGAATCAGCATTTTTAAAAAAAAAAAATTTGGGTAGGTGCAGGAAATGTAAAAAGATAACATGTCGCTTACTACACATCACCGCTATCATTAGTGATGCCGGCGATGCATGGAATTGGCACACCTATGACCATTACAGGCTTTAGGTCAGTGGTGCCCAACTGAGTTGATATGGAGTGCCACAAGTGCGGCCCTCGGCATCACCAAAGGGCCGCACATAACAATATCAACCTAAACTGACTTGAATAAGCATTTTTATAATAAAACAATGACAGAAGGCAAAGCTAGCAGACATTATTTATGTTTTAAATTATACTTCAATCATTAGGGAGCTCTTTAGTAATTCACATTTTGTGTCTTGTACATCATCAAACGTTATGAGCTTCATAGATATCATCAAAGCCTTTTCTCAGGTTATGTGCCACAATATATATATTACATAATCACCCCCGTTCATTGGTGGAATAGTGGGAGCATAGGCACTCGCCTGTCTGCTGATCCCCCGCCAACACTACAGGAGGCGAGGGACTTCCTCAGGCATCTTCTGGGCCGTTGATTGGCTTTTACATACTCCTATCACATAAGTTTATCGCCTCTCCTCCTCTTCCCACTCCAAGAAGATCCCAGATGAGTTCCTATGCATTAACCCTCTGGGCGGTTTGAGGTTTTCGCACCATTTTTTATGGCACGAAAACCTCATGTCACCGGCAATCGCGGCGGAGTACACTGTACTCCGCCGTGCTTGCCGGCTCTCCGCCCAGCTCTCTGCACACCGCCGGTATCAAATAGACGCTGGTGGCGTGTGGAGAGGAGAGCGGCGCCCCCTCAATTAACATGGAGGTCTATGGCGCCGCGTCACAGATGTCGCCGAAGACACGGGGCCGGAAGGGCTCCGTGTGTCGGCGGCTCTTCTACAGAGCCGCCGGCACACAGGGAAACGGTGGTTTTGCCTGATCCCGGTACGGGCACAGTTTGATCGGCGATCAAACTGTGCCCGAAACTGAGTTCGGGCAACCCGCTAGGGAGGTTAATAATTGGGTTTTAGGGGCCACTAGTGCAAGATTGAAGGGGGCCGCCGAAGAACGCCCAAAGAAGCCCACGAGTCAAAAAGTTTCCCCACCTCTGGTCTAGACTGTAAACTGTTATTAATAAAATATTATGTTTTCTAAATGACGGTGTGAAAATTGCACCTTTTTTGTTTTCTAGTTTGGAAACCCACCTGACGCCAGAAATATTCCGTACCCCATTGCATGAGGTTGCTCTGAGTATTAAACTGCTTCGCCTTGGTGGCATTGGACAGTTCTTAGCAAAGGCCATAGAGCCCCCTCCATTGGATGCTGTGATAGAAGCTGAGCACACGCTGAGAGGCAAGTAAAATTCTGTGTCTTAGTTCAGGGCTTCATATTACTTTGAATTTAGCAGTTTTAGGTAACGAATACAATTTCACCATCTTTATCTTCAGAGCTGGATGCATTGGACACAAATGATGAGCTGACTCCTTTGGGAAGAATTTTGGCAAAACTGCCTATTGAACCCCGTCTTGGAAAGATGATGATAATGGGCTGCATCTTCTAGTGAGTACAAATACTATTTCTCCTAGACAGCCACATATATTATAATAAATTTTATGTGTGTATATTTATCTTGGGAGATTTGGGCCTAGACTCCACTGTTCCCCCAGCATTACGCATTCATCACACCCATTGGGGCGCTGTTTAATTAGAAACATTCCCATTTAAAAACGATGGGATTGGCGTGAACAAAGTGCACCCGGGTGCCTATTGTACATCTGTACTATATATATATATATATATATATATATATATATATATATATATAATATATGATACATGTCTCTGTATGATTGGCGTGTGTGTGTATGATGGATGTCTCTGTATGATTGGCGTGTGTGTGTATATATGATACATGTCTCTGTATGATTGGTGTGAAAACCAAATTAAGTTGTATGAATTGTATTGCAAATAAAGTTTGAGGGCCACTTCACACCAGTACTAGTACACAATACTGCAACACAGACTAGTATGAAATGGCTGTCAATCTGAACCTGTGTAGTTTGAACAGGGGGACTTGATAATGTTCCTATCTAGGGAGGCGGGGGCCCTGCAGGGAAAGTTTGGGAACCACTGCTGTAGACCACTGATCTTTCTTTAGAGTCACCCTAATACAAATGAAGTGGCTTTGAATTCAGAGAATATGTGAGAATTTGTTGTTAATGTTTATAAACTTTGTCTTGCAGTGTTGGGGACGCTGTGTGCACAATAGCTGCGGCCACTTGTTTCCCCGAACCCTTCATCAGTGAGGGCAGAAGATTGGGATTTGTACACAGGAACTTTTCTGGCAGTAGGTTTTCTGATCACGTGGCGCTGCTGTCCGTGTTCCAGGCTTGGGATGATGCTAGGTAAGCTTCGTGCGTATGACGCCAACGTAAAGCCCATTCAGATTCACCTTTGTGTTCTAATAAGTATTTTTTTTATTCAGAATGGGAGGAGAAGACGCTGAAATGAGATTCTGTGAGCATAAGCGCCTCAATATGTCCACGCTGCGCATGACATGGGAAGCCAAGGTGCAGCTGAAAGACATCTTGGTCAACTCTGGATTCCCTGAAGGTAAGTGGTCCGTACTGGTGCATATTACTTGCTGCGGTATCACACGAATGTTTTTATATAGAATTCTGTTTTCCTCCATAGAGTGTTTAATGAACCAAATCTTCAATAACACCGGCCCTGATAATAACCTGGACGTGGTGATTTCACTGTTGGCTTTTGGGGTTTATCCAAATGTCTGCTACCACAAGGAGAAGCGTAAAATCCTCACCACAGAGGGACGCAATGCGCTTATCCACAAATCTTCTGTCAACTGTCCTTTCAGCAACCAAGAATCAAAGTATCCGTCGCCTTTCTTCGTCTTCAGTGAGAAGGTACGCTGCCTTTCCCCTTATATATTGTGAATGAGTTATGAAAAACCATTGAAATCTTTTTTGAATACAGAGCAATTGGGGGGTTATAGTTTTTATTACCGTATATACTCTAGTACAGAGGTGGGCAAACTTTTTGACTAGTGGGCCACAATGGCTACTTAAATCTGATAGAGGGCCCAGAGCCTTTAACCTCCCTAGCGCACTGCCCGTATCGCGCCATTTTCAACGCAGAACAGGCAATCGAGGCAGTGTACAAAGTCATTCACTCCCTCCGCTGCTCTCCACACAGCCGGTGTCATTATTGATGCCGGCTGTGTGGGGGGGGGGGGGGGGGGGGGGGGGGTAGCCGGCGCTCCTCCATTAACATGGAGGTCTATGATGCCGGCCCCCTTCCGCGTCACCGTGGGGCAATCGGGGCGGTGCCGAAACCCCGGAAATGCTGCAGCGATGAAGACAATCGCTGCAGCTTTCTAGGGAGGCATCAGGTGGATCCGATGCCGGCTTCCCCTGCGGTTGGGGCGACCCTGAACGGCGAACGAACAGGGTTCGTCTCAACCGCTAGGTAATGGCCGTCCAGCATATGTTTGCCTTTTCCAGACATCACTGGCAGGGAATATAGTAAGCTTTTCAAATTTCTTCTTTTGTAGATTGGTCAGATGGTCTATTTTGACGTGCTGTAATCATTAGTGAGATCAGGTCACATGAATGCTGCCACACACGCACAAAACTTGTTTTGGCCTTAATGGTATTTCTGGATGAAAGTCATAACTTTGGTTGTAACTCAAGTTGGCCTTGAGTCAAGGCGGTTGTAACTCAGTGGTCCACTGTACCTACTAAGCAAATGTGCGTTTGATTTGAGATGTTATTTCAACTAGCTGATTTATAAAGACCCCCCCCCCCCCATACACGCTTAGATTTCCACCGATGTACACTATCTGCAGCAGCGGCTCTCCCTCTGAAGTTGTTGGGGGGGGGGGGGGTGGCGCCCTGGTGCTAGCAGCAGAAGTGACACTCGGCACCATAACTTCCACATTTCAAATACAGTAATTGACTTTGTGACGTCACTTCTGGGGGCACGGGTCTAAAAATGTTGAGAACCACTGGTTTACTATGTTAAAGGTTAAATCCTACAATCTGTGACATATTCTTCTTGTTTTTGTTTCCAGATTCGCACACGTGCAATCTCTGCAAAAGGTATGACCATGGTGAGTCCCTTACAGCTGCTGCTCTTCGCCTCCAAGAAGGTGTTATCTGATGGAGAGATGGTCGTCCTTGATGACTGGTACGTACATCAATTCGGACAAACACTTAAGCCCCCCATACACCTTACAATCTTACCATACAATTTCTGTACAATCAAATTTTCT
>CM070038.1:9520733-9531175 GCA_036250615.1 Ptychadena robeensis | reverse complement strand
GGTAGATCTGATGGAAATTGTATGGAGGAATCTAAAGGTGTATGGGGGGCTTTAGAAAACACCATGATTTCCCACCCTCGGCTTATACTCCAGTCAATGAGTTTTCAGTTTTTGTAGATACCTCGGCTTATATTTAGCATGGCTTATACTCGAGTATATATGATACTAAGTATATTTTATATTTTAAATATATATTGATTATCTTGGATAACAGCATGGCCATGTATAGCACAATACAATTACTGTATTTCCGTGATCTCCTGCAGTTGCGTTTGTGATCTACCTGTTGGACACCCCTGGTACAAATATTTAAATGCTTTGCAATAGTTGAAATCTCCCTTGGTCACTTAACTTCAAAAGCAGGAACCACCTGATGCCAAGAGGGCATTCTTTTATGGTTTGCCATTATGAAATACTTTACCTAGGTGTGTGTACATGTGTGATGAAGGGGTTACTAGGAGGGGAAGCTGTACTGTAATAACATGACAAGCGCGCTTGACGTTCCTGTAACCGAGCCCTTTAGGTTCACACCTATCTATTGCGATGCGTTGCATTTTCCATGCACTTTTGGTCCATTTCGGTGCAAATGCGTTCTTCATGCATTAGGAAAAAACACATTAGTGATCTGGGGGACCCCTTTAACAAAGAATTCTCCAGATACCCACCCCCTACCTGTGGAATGATTACAGGAGACCTATACCCATTAGAATTATCCTAGTGATAACCACACACATTGTTTATACTCAGGAGTGCACATAACTTTCTTAGTGAGCTTCTCAGATGAGTACCAGGAGATGGTGTTTGGTGCTCACCCCATATGTAGGGTGGTCTTCCTCACTGTCTCCCTCACTGTCCTCTGCATCAGCCTCCTGCATGGTAGATCCTGCTGCAGATGGACCTCCCTGTTCCTGATTGATCCTCTGATTAGCTGTCTCCATCCACAGGTCACCAGCTGGCTTTGGGTCACATGAAACTCTCACAGTACAACACGTTTAAACCCCCAGATCTCATACCTCAGCAGTACAACCCTGAAATTTTTTGGGTTAGTTACTAAACCCTGAGACAAATGTCATTCTTTCATAGTCATATTCCAGCTGTCACACAGTGCTCTTCTCTTGTCAGCTTTTACCCTTACATATGCCTACTCTAACTTTCATCCCCCAGATCTCCAACACCTTTGAAGTCCAATCTTTTTTTTTTGTATTATTCATTTACATTCCCAATGTCACCCCCCTAACTGCAACCTTTCATAGTTATTCATGTTTCCCTGCGGTTATCCAAGTGACATAAATTGTATACATGTAACATTTAGCTGCGGCCGCCCAGACACGGAGCGCCTCCAAGTTGTTAGTACACATATGAGCTGTGTAACAATAATGCCGGTACGCAGAGCTAGTTTTTGGCCCCTTTTGAGTACTGGAGTACCACTTTTGTGCACTCCTGGTTATATAACATTTTATTGAAATCAGGGTCGCCATCAGAAATTTCGGGACCGCCATCGACAGCACATCCTGGCAGCTGCATCAAGGCTGCGCGTAAAATGAGGAACTTGGTTGCATCGGACTGCCGGGCCCCCTAGATGATCAGGCCATCTGCAGACCCACTACAACCCCAGGGCATACCTTGTGGGAGGTCCCCGACTTGTTTACTGCCCCTCACCATTCCTGCTCAGGAATTTAAGGGGGCCTAGTTTCTTTACAGAGGAATCCTAAATGTACTACAATGCTTGGTTCAAAAAAGAACAGATTCGAACTAGCCCATTGGATAAAATGTGTCTGTGTTTTTCATGCGTTGGCCAACACCCAATGTGCATAGCTGTCAATGGGGCTTATGCTTGGTAATACAATAACTGAACATTTGTAGCTTTTGTGCAGTCAACCACTTCCATTCCATTTGTAAAAATGAAGTGTTCACCCAACAGCCATGCTTGAGAGGCAACATCTGATACAGCGGTTCCCAAGGCTCTTTAATGCTAGATTTGGTTATTTTTGAAGAACATGAGACTTAAGATCATTTTCTATGTGAATGTTGTTCTTGTATCTCCAGGAATACCAAAATATAACTTCTAAAGCCCGCCATACACCACATACAATTACCATGCAACTTCAGTACAACCAACTTTTCTTCTACCAAAACCATGTAATAGGAGGACCTTTCTACACCTTCCAATCACTATGTATTCTATCAGGGAGGACCAGGCACTACATAGCAGTGATATATACCTCCCAATCACTATGTATTCTATCAGGGAGGTCACTATACTACATAGTTGTTGGTAGGTCTAATGAAAGTTGTATGGAGGAATCTGAAGGTGTATGGGGGGCTTTATCCTTCCACAACAGGACAAGCCATTGTCAGTGATCTGTCCAGCTTTTTCATATCCTTATCTCTCTGGTCATTAAACACCCACATAATAATAAGACATTTGATCATTCCGAACATCCACAGGCTCCATGCACCCCGCCCCCTCCTTTTCTAACTTTCATGTGTTCTCTCAAAGTTCCCCTAACAATGAGGGTTTCTTTTTTGTCTGTAATGTTTCTTTTTATTTATTGGATTGGTCTGCGGGTGTCTGGAGTCATTATCATTATTATGATTGTGCTCATTGAGAAATGCAGACGAGCCTGTGGGAAGCCTACACATCATGGGGGTCAGGCCAGGGCATGTCTGAGAGGAGGGGAAGGGGAGCTCCATCCCATCACCCTGTTCTATCTAGACAGGCAATTCCTGCCCTGCAATCCAAAGGGCACCTATGGTCCAACTTTATTATAGGTTATTCTATCTCTAATTTATTTTGGAAAACACACCTTTCCCTGGCATAGGTCAACTGAACTTTTTTTTATTGCTAACATCATGCTGGTCATCCTAAAAAATTGTTACCTACACCAATTGGTAGGTGTGGTAGTCACGTGTACATGTGCTTAAAGGCAGCCATACACGAGTCGATTCTCCCTCAATAGATGAGGGACCGCTCAGAGGATAGGAGCACACCCTTTGTGTGCTGGACATTACTTCGGATGGGGATGCCAGGAATGTACCGACATGTAACTGTGCGATTCGACAAGCGGGAGGATCCTGGTCGATCTGTCCAGGTGGGCGCATCCGATTTGCTGCCGAGCGACACGCACATCTGAAATCGGCCTATGTATAGCTACCTTTTGGTCTCAACTTTTTATCTGCCTACCTGTGCCAGATAAACGGCCTAGGATGTAAAGGTCCCTATACACGTCACAACAGGCGCTCGACAGATGACATTTCAAGTACAAGTCCAGCATGGTGACGTAATGATGATGTCACCACCCTGCGTTCGCTTGCCTGACAATTGGATCGGATTTGAGGCACAACACTCTTGTCCCCATCCAAAGGAATGACATTGGAGCAGGATTTAGACCTGCAACAGACCTGTCTTTCCAGCTCAAAGACAGGGGTGGCCGCATTAGATGGTCGCTTAATAGATGCCCGTGAGCGTGCAGGGCGTGATGTCAGCTCTTGAAACGGCCATCTATTGAGCAGCTATGGTCAGGTGTATGAACACCTTTAAGCTATTCAATCCACAGGAAGATCAACATGGGCAGCCTCCAAATTTCTGTAGGCACTTAGCTATAAACTCTATAATATTCTAGGTATTAATGGCAGTAGCTAAGTCAACTTCTCAGCAGTTGAAACTGTGTAAGCAGTTTCATAAGATAGCCTCTTGGTTTTTTTATTACGGTACCCAAAAAATGGAAGAAAGCTCAGATGGAGGCACCCGTTCTCATTCAACTTTTTATTTGTATAATGCCTGCCATACACACCCCGACGGGTGCAGACAGACCCTGGTGCATTATGAGGCCCCTTTAGTCGGCCGGCACCCTTTGTGTGCCGCCATTAGCTTCAATGATGACACCGGTCTTCATTGAAGCTAATGCCATCGGCTTCCATCAGCCAGAGATTATCGGACATGTCCGTTCTCTGGACGGCCGAGCTGTGGGGCGACAGGGATCTGTCGCCCCATGTGGGCACATGCCGATAAGCGGCCGATTTTTCCGCTGACCGACAGCGCCAGCGCGCACGCCCGTCGGTCAGGTGAAAAATTGTCCACTTATCGGCATGTGTATGCCAGGCACAAGACAGGGCTACCTATGTACATCAACAGTTTCATTACATACCTTGTGCAAGTGCAGTGTAATGCGCTACTCATGCGACCAGGTTCTTGAGGTGGATGTCCTCTGTTCTCTTACCAGGCTCAGCTCACACCCCAATAAAGCGAAGGTCCACGCAAGCTGGTAGGGGGCTAATTACAGTTTATTTTAGGAGTATTTGCAGTCTTTCACCACCCAGGGCCAGGGATGGGCTTTATTCTTGGGAAATAAAAGTTTCAAGCATTGCTACTGTAGTGGCCAGGGGTTGTGTAATCAGGGTGAGGTCCCCTTTAAGCCCCTGGACCAGCATGCCCCAGGGTTTCCTGACGACTTAAGCGGAGTCCCCGCCCGTTGGGAGGGGCCTTTTGTGGAGAGCAAGGAGGAAGCAAACAGTCTGATGCTGTTTCGTCTGCGGCCTTGTGCTCTGATCCAGTTAGCCCGGCGTCCATGCAGCCGGCAGGCATAATAGCACGTACAGCTCCTAACACAGAGCCGCACTACGTGCCGCCGTGTCAGCTGCCTGGGACCTGTACTGCCGTTGCAGTGGGGTGGATGCCCGGACCCCTGTGGGTGCCGCCTGAATTGCGCCATACAGGTTACTGGAGTGCCTGCGGCCTCAGCCTGCCGTACCTGCACCCGGTGCCTCATCCAAGTCTGTTCCTGCACTGCCTGCGTCCCTGGCCTGTCTTGGGGTAAGAGCTGCCGGCCCGCATTCAGTTCACAGAAGTACCTGCATTCTGGACTATACTTAAAGCCCCCCATACACATTCCGATTACGATTACGAAAAATCGGAATTCGAATTATCACCGATCCATCAGCCCGACCCTATTATTTAACAGCAGATCGACCAAAAATTTACGGACAGGTCCGAAGGGTACATAATTCCGTATCCGATTAATCTCCCAATTGATTAATTTCCTGACCACGTTGGTCAGTCGGGCAGAATTCCCAAAAACGCATCCATAGGAAACCATTGGATGTGTTTCAAAACGCGCGAGAACGCATGGCATAGCAGACGCGGATGCGGATTCGGGGAGCGTTTGGAAACAAAATCGCGCTGTGTAAATGCGCAAAAACGCGCGAAAACTATGCCATGCGTGCTCGCGGTTTCGCCCGCGCGGTTACAACCGCGCGGGAACGCATCAATGGAAACAAGGCCTAAGGCTAGCCATACACAGTCGGATTCCATGGCCGCTCGATCACCTATCAGATCGATTCCGGCGATTCTGGCGGGAATCGCAGGTGTGATCGATCGGCCAATTAAGAGAATCCGATCGCTGCATACCACCTTGTCCAACGGATTCCGGGACGATTCCGTGTCCGATTGTCCACCTCACAAATGGCAACTCCCCCTGATATGTGCAGAATCGGATCAAAAAGACCAACATGTTGGTTCTCTGTCCGATCCGATTCTGGGCCCCTGAACGATCGGACGTGATCGATCGGACAAGGTGGGCTGCACACGATTCCGGCACGATCGTTTCGCGTGCACGCACCTGGAATCGATCGACCCGGAATCCGGCCAGAATCCGACCCGTGTATGGGGGCCTTAAGACTGTTACTGTGCACTGTTGCCGTAACCCCAGTTACTTCTTGCATCGTTGTACCGTTTGTCACCAGTGAGACCCACCTCCAGGGTCTCACCGATCAATAAAGTTCGAGTTAAGCATTACAGCCGCCTCTGTCGCCTGATTGATTCCTGTGTTCTGTACACTACCAAGCTGCTGGAACCTGTGGGCAGGGTGCTGATGACTTTCTCCGAGATGCAGTACTGGAGGTTGTAGTCATCAGGGAGGCAAATTAAGAAAACTCCTGAATATTCTAAGGAACTTCTATTTATGGCCTTAGACAGGGGCTGGCTTAAGGCCCGTAACCAGGCAGGACAGAACAGTTACATTTTGGAGGGAAAGCATAGAGCGGGAAAATGCTATTAACCCTGCCCATGACTCGTGGTTCCAGCAATTTGTGAACAACAGATGCAGACCTTAAAGGGAAATACACCAACTTAACAAAGATCTATACAAGCAAGTATTACAGTGCATATAATACAGTTTAGTGGCCCTTTCTCAGGTCACTACAGTTCTACTTAGTAATCATCATATGGGTATCCCCAAAGACACGAAAAAATTATGAACAGAGATAAAGGAACCAGGCTATAGACAATTGCTATGGTAAAAATTTGTGATAAGCGAAAATGTTCGGTAGTCAGTCCAAACTCATCGCAATGTTTGTTTGTTCTACCCAGCACCCGAGCATAATGGAAGTCGACGAGAGACAACTAGGCACCGCCTGCTTGGAAGAGGGGAGACTGCCTGGTCCATTGGAAAAGTGAAAGAAAGTGAAAGAAACACCACCCAAATGGACTGGGAACACCATGGGGACCATGTCTGGATCATACCTGTCAAGTCTGGGCATTAGAAAACCGAGGGGCATACAGGAAGTGACGTTAGTGATGTCACTTCCGGTATATGGATCGTGGTTTTACCGCGTTCCACGTACCGGAAGTGATGTCACTGACGTCACTTCCGGTGTCTGGCGGCCTTTTAGCTGATCTAGCAGGGAGAGGGCGTTACTCTCCCTGCTAATGTCCCACCCCACTTGTGATGATAATGTGCGAGGTGGGACATTACAAGGGAGAGTAACGCCCCCTCCCTGCTAGATCAGCTAGATTTCAAGAATCCGGAAAAATCAATGATTTCTTGAAATCAGGATTTGGCCGGGAAAGCCACATAAAAACGTGACTTTCCCAGCCAAAGCGGGAGGCTTGACAGGACTGGTCTGGATGCATCTTGGACTCCCAAGTCGCTGCTGGGAACCAGTTTCTCTAAGTTGTACACCACTTTTACAACTGAAAAAACTGACTAAAACCCCCCATGAAATGTGAAAATGTGCATACAGCAATCTTCCCCTGCCTATTCAAATGGATTTTTTTTTAAATAAATAAGTTGGCCCAATAACAGTGGAACATTCCTGGTTATATGAATACTTTGCAATTAAATTTTATACCTTGTAGTTCTTTGTAGGGCATTCTTCGGCGGTCCCCTTCAGTTCTCCCTGTCGCCCCACAGCTCTGCCGGCCAGAGAACGGACATGTCCGATGTTCTCTGGCCAATGCCGGCCGGTGTCATTAACTTCAATGACGACCGGCATCTTGAAGATAATGTCCGACACACAAAGGGTGCCCGCCGATGAACCTCCCTAGCGGTTGAGACGAACCCTGTTCGTTCGCTGAACAGGGTCCTCTCAACCGCAGGGGAAGCCGGCAGCGGGGAGACCCTATGCCTCCCCATAAAGCTGCAGCGATTTTCTTCATCGCTGCAGCATTTCCGGGTTTGCCGCAACGCCCCGATCACGTCACGGTGACGCGGAAGGGGGCGCGGGGGGGGCGGCGCCATAGACCTACATGTTAATGGAGGAGTGCCGGCTTTCCCTCTCACGCAGCTGGTGTCAGTCAGTACCAGCTGCGTTAAGAGCTCCGGAGAGATACCGGAAATGACAGGCAGTGTACTGTGTACACTGCCTCGATTGCCTGTATCGCGCCGTTGTAAACGGCGCAATATGGCCAGTGCGCTAGGGAGGTTAAAGTCAGCCCGGGAATGCAGCGTGATGACCTCATTACGCTGCATTCCAGAGCTCATCGAAGCTCGTCTGTCGGCACCCGTCTGTGGGTGTACGGCAGGCATAACTGTTAATGCATAGGGCATAGGACAGGGGTGGGCAAACTAAGGTCCGGGGGCCGGATGCTGCCCCTTAGGTTTCCTTTTGGCCCTTTGTCAACTTGTTGAAAAGGTGCTCTTCTCTGCTTGTTCACTGCAATATACACAAATTTTTGTCCCTGTAACATGTCGCCTGTTACATCATAAGTCATACCACCGATGCATGAAATTGGCACACCTATGGCGGGTCGGCCATTACAGGCTCTTGGTCCAGCCCATTTATCAAACTTAAGAAGCCAATGTGGCCCACAAGTCAAAAAGTTTGCCCACACCTGGCATAGGAACTCATCTGTCCACCGATCCCCCGGAATCTTCTTACCATGGGAAAAGTAGAGGAAATAAACTTAGATAGGCGTACGTACAAGCCAATCAGCGAACCAGATGACTCCTGAGCAAGTCCCTTACCTCTCCTCTCGTGTTGGCGGGGGATCAGCAGACTGGTGAGTGCATATGCTCCCACTATTCTACCAATGAATGGTGGATGAATGTATAACATATATTGTGGCACATAACCTTTGAATCAAATTTTATGTTCCCTATAGATTTCATCAAAGGCTTTGATAATATCTTTGAGGCACATAAACATTGACAATGTATATGACACAAAATTCGCATTACCACACTACAGTGTGACCTAATGCTTGAAGTATCATTTAAAACTTCAAGTTTTGTTATTTAAAAATGAAAAATAACGTTTTCTAGCTCTGCCTGCTGTCATGTCTTCATTAGAAAATGCTTCTACAAGTCAGTATAGATTAAAAAATGTTATGTGCGGCCCCTTAGTGATGCAGAGGGCCGCACTTGTAGCCCTTCATATCTACTCAGTTGCCCACCACTGTTCTAGGCGGTCCACGTATGGAGTAGAGCTTCCTGCAATGTGACACGGTTTTGCTTATCCGGATAGATCAGCTGACTCGGCATAGTTTTCGTGGCCTCTTCTTTTTTTTTTTGCATTTTTAAGATTTGATTTTAATTGAAGTGTTTTATTAGTGATAATGTGTTATCTCACATTCCAGAACAATCCTGAGCTCTGTTTAGAATATTTGATGTCTCACCTAATATAATACTTATCACGCTCGCTACTTAGAGGTAAACTACAGCAAAAGTTCAAAAAAAGTATACATCTGATGAACTATTTAGTGAAGAAAATATAACATTGTTGGCTGTTCCATGATGTACAGACCAGGAGTTTGGTTAGTAACCATATATACAGTAGGGGCTGAGGGTGGTCACATGCTATGAGGCTAAAATGTTTTATTTGCTTTTGCTCAGCCCCTGACAAACTGCAACCATGAATCACTGCTAAAGGGTTCCCAGGGATGCAGAGATATGAAATGCTGCAGAAAGTAGCAAGAGCCTGGGGGCTATACTTATCATAAGGGGAGGGGGCAAGCCAGAGACTGTAAAGGAAACTACCCTGTTTCCCCGAAAGTAAGATATAGCTGCTACCCCCCCCCCCCCCCTTGTGCTTCTTATATAAGCCCTTTAAGGAAATAAGACCTACCTTGTCCCAGAAACAGCTTTATATATTTATATATTTAGGGAAGACAAGGCAGGAGGCACTTTGTCACCTCTTCTAAACCCAGAAGTAAGCCGTAGAGTATTTTTTGCACCTACAAATAATATAAGACAGTGTCTTATTTTCGGGGAAGCAGGGTATCAGAAGCCGGGACTATACAGTCTCTGGATTGCCCTTCCCCCTCCCCTTGTGAATGGTAAAGTGAATCACGGCTAAAGGGCTCACAGGGATGCAAACTAACAGAAGCTTCAGGACTATACCATTCACAAGGGGAGGGGGGGGGGGGGCGGGCAAACCTGAGACTTTAAAATTTACTTTTGCTAAGCCCCTGACAAACTACAACCATGAATCACGGCTAAAGGGTTCCCAGGGATGCAGAGATATCTGATAATGTCAGAAAAATTTGGACTTGGATTACAAGGGGCAGGGTCAGGGCAAGCCAAAGACTTTGCAGCAGTCTTTTAGCCCTTGCATACAAAAAAACAAAAGGGAAAAAGACAATGGCAATTTGCATGTCAAACATGGCAAATGTTGTGCTTTGGTGTCAGCCCTGAAATGGTGCCACACAGCGTAGCCTACCCCCCTCCACCTTGTGATGCTGCTGGCCCTTGCCAATTGTGGAAGACATCCTCTGCCCAAGCAGATGGAACTTATCAGTACCTGTAGTGATGTGATTATTGCTGTGCTAAGTGTATAGGAAGGTGTTATTGAACAATCAGGTTTCGTATACAATTCCTAGGAAAACGTTGGGGAGCCACGATCCTTCTTGCCATGTATGCACCTGTGTGCTCACCTGCAGGAGTGAGTTACCATCTCACATATGATAACTGTTGTTGGTGTTAAGCAGGGAACACACGGCTCAATATAGGAGCCATTTGAGGTTCCCTGCAGCAGCGTGATGACGTCATTGCCCTGCTGCCAGGTGAGGGTGCATGGCGCTCGAAGCGGCCATCGATCTGGGCCATATCTACACGTGTGTTCCTAGCTTTACACTCTTTGCCAATATAACTTTTTTTTTCTCTCTTTAGGCTGCCATACACGGCACGGATTCGTGCTGGATTCTGGCGCGATGGATTCCGGGCGCG
>CM070038.1:9473281-9491184 GCA_036250615.1 Ptychadena robeensis | reverse complement strand
GGGGGGGGGGGAATTGCAGGCAGTGTATTGTTTTAAAAACAGCGTGGTATGGGCAGACCGTTAGGAAGGTTCATCATAAAAGCATATGCAAATTCACATAAACAATCATGATTATTATTATTCAGATATTAATCAGAAAAAAGAAAAGGGGAGAGTGTACACCAATCCCCTGTGAACGTATTGGTCGTGGCCACAAGGGTTGTCAGGTCTTCGTAATCAAATAAAGTTCAAAACAGGATGGAAATATGTCATGTCCGTCTCTTATTGCCTCTAAATGTGTTTCCAACGCGTTTCGTCCCCATATATATGGGGAGTCGGGGACTTATATTTCCATCCTGTTTTGGACTTTATTTGGTTACAAATTTGATTACACTTTCACTGTGGTCAGTTGTGCACAACTATTTGTTACCATTTCATTAATATTGACGGCTTTCTTGATTTGAGGTGCAGCTCAAGGCCCTGTTCACACCTATCGGGTTTAACATGCGATGAGCGATGAATGTAAGGCTTTGTTTCCATTGCGTTGGGACCCCTCATCTAAGCGTACACACTTAGTGGGAGGTCCCAACGTAACAGACTTACCTGCTCGGCGGAGGGTCTGTCTTCATTGCGCTGAGCCGATCCGCCGGTGTAAGGCTGAACGTAGTCAAGTACGTTCAGCCTTTACACCGGCGGATGTGTAAACAGACTATCCACCGGCAGGCAAAGTCTGTGGGATACGTCGGGACCCCTGCTAAGCGTATACGCTTAGCGTAGGGGTCCCGACGTATAATGGAAACAAGCCCTTAATGTATGTCCTACAAGGGCACATTATAACCATGTAGTTGCTTGCAATATAAAAAACATGTCAAGGCATGTAAAATGGATAGGTGTAAATCCAGATGCTGCAGATATCTGTTCCTGGAAACCAAACACAGTGATTTATTTTCAGTGGGTAATCTTAAGAAGATCTCTCGAAGCATCCCCTCACTTCCTGGTCTGGCGCAGTGTTTGGTGGTTAATTCTGTGATCTCATTCAAAGTATATTGAGGAAAATTCCCATAGAAAACCATTGAACTCACCCTGTGGTTCCATAAATATGGAATCGCTCATAGGATTCCACTGAACAGAAGGTAAGTTATTATTTTAGGATCCTGAAGCCCTAAGCCATTATCATGCCAGCTCAGAGGTCAAACTTTTACTTTACATATGTCATTTTTACATATTGAATATACATCTGCTTTAACCTCCCTAGCGGTTTGCCCAAAATCAGTTCGGGCACAGTTTGATCAGCGAAACCGGGATCGGGCAAAACCACCGTCTCCCTGTGTGTCGGCGGCTCTGTACAAGCCCTTCCGGCCCCGTGTCTTCGGCGTCATCTGTGACGCCGAAGGGGGCGGCGCCATAGACCTTCATGTTAATGGAGGGGGCGCCGCTCTCCTCTCCACACGCCGCCGGCGTCTATTTGACGTCAGAGGTGTGTAGAGAGCTGGGCGGAGAGCCGGCAAGCACGGCGGAGTACAGTGTAACCCAACTACAGTGTACTCCGCCGCGATTGTCGATAAAACAAGCTTTTTGTGCCATAAAAAATGGCGTAAAAAGCTCAAACCGCCCAGAGGGTTAATAGGGAGCCCCATCTCTTAGAAGGGAGGGGACGTTAGTCTACCTCCTAACTTCCCACACCTGCTTGTGGGCATCAGCGCTGCTGTTTGTTGCTCTGATGCTTTCAATGAACGTGGTGACCCCTGTGAAAGTCGTTTCCCCCTGTGGAGGTCGCAACCCACAGGTTGAAAACCGCTGCTCTAATTGGACGAGAGTAGTGTGTGCGCTATAAAGGTAGGGCTTGATTCCATTATACGTCGGGGACCCCCTCCTCTAAGCATATCGCTTGGTGGGGATCCCGATGGAGCACATTGACTTACCTGCTCGCGGATACTGTGTCTTCACTGCACCAAGCCGTTCCGCAGATGTAAGGCTGAATGTAGTAGAGTATGTTCAGCCTCTGCAGGCAATGTCTATGTGCTCCTTCGGGATCCCCGCCAAGCAATACACTTAGCAGAGGGGGTCCTGACGTGTATGGCTTCTCTGGTTCCATTTTCTGTTTTACAGAAAAAAAATAACCTCCAGAAAAAAAAACGTACTCTTTGGGGATGCAAAACCAAAGAAAGAACTAGAAGTTGGGTTAAACGGAAACTTGATCTTTACATTACCATTTGAGAGACAAGAAAAGACGCAGTCATGAATGAAGTAGTTAAGTCTTCAAAGCAATCCGTAAGGTTATTTGTGTGTAAAAATCGTTCGCACGTTGCATACCGTGGTTTTTTTCTTCGGTTCCTTTGAGGGTTTTCTGTCTCCAGGAGAAGACCTTTTAAGCAAAGAAATCAGCTCATGCATTACAGAAGGGGAGCGATCCCCTGGCTATAGTATGGAGGTTATTCTAGCTGGCAGCAGTTTGGGTTTGTATGGAGTAGAGGCCTCATGAGATAAGACGACCAGGAAATCCAACTCTGCCAGTACACACATATGCTTGGGACCACACAAGGTGGAAACCGATGGAACAGTGAATGGAACAGGTTGGGATATGCCTCAGTGGGGTACAGCGAGCTGTTATTTAGCATTCATCACCATACGGGGGTTTTCTTTTATGGTGGGAATAAAGAAAGGCACTAGCCTTATGTAGAGCTACTTCAAAAGAAGAAATGTGAAGCCGGCCATACAAGGGGCGATTTAGTGTTCTATAGAACGGAGATTGTTCAGGAATCGAGCACTGCCCACCTGGATTGATCAAAGCCACTCCAAGAAAATGTTGGTCAAACATGTTGGTAAATCCCTGTTCGATTGCCATTACCAGGGATCAATTGTCAAAGGTGGTGTGCATCTATTGGCCAAACGATCGTTTGGTGATTCCTTGCATCACCACGTTGAGATTGATCGCCCGATCGTGTATGGCCAACTAAGGCCTTCTATACCATCCTTCTGGCCAACTAAGGCCTTCTATACTTAATTATTGGTGTGTCCACTTGCAAATAAATATGGTACTGTGAAATGAGCTCTGTGATTGGTTGTTGGAGTTTTAGGCTTTATTAGGTTATTTTTTGTAAAAAATGGTACATGGCCCCAATTTGTTTTACCCCATTTCAGCTTAGAGTAAGGGCCCCCATACACCTTTAGATCTCTCTGTCAGATATCCTTTAGATCTACCAACAACTATGTGGTATAGGGTCCTCTGCGATTGAACACAGGTAGACTTGATGAAAGTCCCTCATACTGCATGGTTTTGGTAAAACAAAATGAGATCTAAAGGAAATCTGACTGAGAAATCTAAAGGTGTATGGGGGCCTAAGGGATCTTCTTTTGTTTTACCAAAACCATGCAGTATGAGGGACTTTCATCAAGTCTACCTGTGTTCAATCGCAGAGGATCCAGCACTTCATACCCTGTTTCCCCAAAAATAAGGCATCCTCCGAAAATAAGACACCGCAAACATACGGTACTGTAACTCTAGACAGGGGGGATCAGAGGGGGCAATCAAAATGACACAGGAGGATCAGAAGGGGTTACTTAAATGGTAAACCCCCCCCCTCATTTTTATTCCCCCCACCCTGATACACCAGTGCCTTATTATTCTTCATGGAAAAATAAGTCATCCCCCGAAAAGAAGACGTAGAGCATCTTTGGGAGCAAAATTTTTTTATAAGGCACTGTCTTATTTACGGGGGAAACAGTAGTTGTTGGTACATCTAAAGGATATCTGACAGAGATAAAAAGGTGCATGGCCAGCTAAAGGGCTCGTTTACAGTGGTAAACGAGCAATCAATGCAACCGCCCAGTGAATGCGACATGAGGCGTTCGATGGGCTGTTTTCAGGCTTCTGCCCTGTCATGGGGTGTTACCTTAATGAGAGGCTAGGCACAAAACACTAGTCAGAAGCTGCCCGTTTACCACTCCGACCTACCGTGAACAGCGGCGGCGTAAAACTTGACTTTTAAGTGGGTGGTTGACAGCTGACTGCTCTGACCATAGTGACTCTAGTCCTCCGAGAGTAGCACAGTTGAGAACACAGGGTGAGAATTTACCCTTTATTCACGTCATATCCAATTATACGTTATATGTACTTAAAAACATTGGAAAACCCAACCATATAGTTTGATAGTATGACTATCTATATTGCTGCCTATGTCTTTACCGTTGTTCTGATGACCAGACCATTATCACCAGGGTTTAACATATAAGAAAATCTAAAATGTTAAGTTGTGTAGCTCACTCTGGAGAGATTTCCTCCCATGGCTTGTTGTATCTGCTGAACAGGAATGAAAGGGAATTCTTCCAAATCTTAATCTGAAAATAGACAAGCTCTGACTTCATACCATGTTTGTATGGATTGTTGTGTCGGCATTGAGTTGGCATGGGTACCCTGTAGGTCGATGCACCTGCGGAAGATATTTTTAGTAACCATTACCTCACATGTTTTTAAACTCTGGTTTCTTTTGAATAGAAGATTTTTGAGATACCGGTCGGTATGGCTGCTGTTCATAATGTAGTAAGCCGCATGGAATCGCATCTGGTGCAAATGAGCCCTGAGACCATCGTTCCTGCAAGTAATTTGACCAAAGAGGCCCATTATGTTTGCGTTCTGTACAGTGTCAGATCTTATTTCAGATGTGTTCTTAAATCTGGCTTTTATGGGCAATGTTTTCCTTTTGGGCTTTGATGTGCATTGATGATGGATCTTTCTTGATTGTTAAGTGGCTCGAGTTTGTAATAGATTCAAGCACAATTTGAGCCATCCAGGCTCCCTTCAACTGATCCCACTCAAAGATGCTCGGCCGAATGGGTTTCCAAAATGTGTGGGGGTTCAGCTCAAAGGGGTGCTCCCAAAACAGATAAATCCACCATAAAAGTGTCTCTTTAGGGCTCCTGCCTGTATTTATTGTCCAAAACTCACCCTCGCAGTGGTTTACAGACATCCAAACAAAGTAACTTGAAAATGCCAATCCTTCTGGCTTGGCAAACGTCCAACATTTGTCCTCCGTTGAGCTTCCCAGCAGCAACAGGCCTGGGCCCCACACTCCCTGTGTGCCCCCTGTCTCCTACTTGGTATAAGCCGTGTCTCCAACTTCTATCAGGACAACTAACACACTGGACTCTGCAGCTATTTGGAGTCACACCCAGCTCCAATCACCTGCAACCCAGGTGTTAACCCTTACAGTGTACCTGGTGGAATAGGAAGGCCCACCCAGTTCCATCCCTCCTATGCCAGAGTCCGGGAGCCCTTTAAGAGAAATAAAAACTCTCAGCAACCTACTGGTGCTGGGCAAATTATTCCTGGACTTCTTCCAGGATACCACCTAACGGTCCATTCACACAGTGACCTCTGGCCACCGCTAATAATTGAGATGCGGTTCTTAACCGCGGCCATTCAATCGTGCTGCGGGCGGCCGCACATGTGGAAACACGCCCTCATCTTGCCCTTCCCTTACATTTTATGTGACACGTATCTGCTACAGTAAACTGTGGAGAGTTCTCTGGTTGGCCTCCCACCTGTTGATCGGCGCAATCAATAAACAGTACTAAAGCTATCATTATAGGGACCTCCATCATTGTTTACAAGTTGGTTGGATAAGTTAGGCCCTCGTGTTATATAATTTTGGTAAAATTTAAGTTGATGCTACACAATTTGTACAGTTCTATTTTCATGTTATATATGTGTATGGTGACCTTTAAGCTAGCCATACACTCTACAATAAAAATTATGATCTATTAAAACCGACCAATGTATCCCGACGTTGGAGACGCTTTAGATTGTAATTTTTGGTAAAATACTACCACATGGAAAATCCAATTTTGGATCGATTTTTTTAATTTATTTTTTTTAATTGAAAATATCATCAAAATTAATTGCCGTTTATATTGGACAATGTGATTTTTAAAGGGGAAGTGATGTAGGGGTGTATTGTAACGAGCTTATTGGATACAGTAAAATTAGGCGTAGGCAATGCATTGTATTGGTTAAGGTGGAAAATCACCATTGCGACAACTAGTACGTTGGCTGCTATGCTAAAAAGCCACCATGTCAGCGGCAGCAACATGCCGGAGGCGGAAGTCTTAATATGCTAATAATCATTATCGGCACTAATTGGTCGGTAATGCTAGCCATACACAGCCCGATAAATAGCCCGATCAACCCAGCACGATCGAAAGTTTTTCGTTAATCGGGCAATAAATCGGGTTTGGCCCACATGGTTGACAGAGCTTTTCCCGATCAAAATTTAGCAGAGAAAATCGGGCATCGCATGCTCGGACATGTTGGAAAATTTTAATCGGTCCGGTTACATCGTTCTACTTTTCTTTGTAGCGCCCGAACTAAATGAAACACAGATCATCCCCGATATTACTATTATTCCCCATTGAAGAAAAATTGGACGACAAAAATGACGATAAACTCCGACTATGATGTACGATCAAAACTGTTGCATAGTTTTCAAAAATCATTTTTCCTATGTGGGATTTTTTGTTGATCATCCAGAAAACGCAGAGTTTTTTTTATTCGGCAAACGTCGATAGGGGCTTTGATCGGGCTATTTATCGGGCTGTGTATGGCTAGCATTAAACACTATGAACTTGCCCGATGTTGCCAGACCAATAAAATTTTTCAAACGTGTCCGATGACATTACGGTCGAAAAAAAACGGCAATTAGAATCGTATTTAATCTGTCGTACCATGTGGACAAGCGCAGATTTCATGCCGATAAACTGCTTACATTGGTCGGTTTTAATCGTAATTTTTATCGCAGAGTGTATGGCTAGCTTTAGGATTAGAATGTGTAAAGTGGGGCAAGCACATTTATTGGAATGCTGTAAAGCTGCGACTCCCCAGTGCTCCCTTTTTTAAGAGCACCCCAGGTAGATCGCGGTACAGAACACGTCCCATGAACAACTCATGAAAAACACATTGTTTGCAGGCGTCTTATGTTCTTTTCTGATGTCCAGCTGGACTGGAGCCTCAATATTTATTTTGGCCGGTATTAGAAGGGAAGGAAGTAAGCTTGCTAGGCCCGGGTCCAATACTTCTTGTCGTATTAAGTTAACCAAACCACCTCCTGTGTCCAGCATGGCGGGGGGAATTCTGAGGAGGGTATCTGCTTCCTTCTTGCGTTCAGCGTCTAAGTTGGGAAGTCTCCGAGGTATAGGCGTCCCTCAGAGCTCCTGACTTGGAATTCGTCTGCCCCCTGAGGGGGTCTCTATCGGGAGCTCTGACAAAGAACTGTTTTTACATCGATACGTGTCTGGGCTAGCACAGGTTACAGCTCACATTTAATGTATTAAAGGGGCATCCTTTTGCACTCAGCTGTTAAATACCCCCTTCAATCTCTCCTTGTTTTGTCTTACTTTTAATTAAGTTTTTTTTTTTCTCTCCTCCCTCTTACCTTTTCTCTTTAATCTCCTGCGACCCCCACCCTTTGTGCCTGCTCAACACAGCCCCCCCCCCCCTTAACAAAGACTGCCTTGGAAGCTTATACATTGAGTCCTGTGATTATTTTAAGGCACTGCCCGAGTTAGCCATTTTATGGCACGCTGCATCTATTTGCAGAAAGGATAAAGTAAAGTGTTGGGGGTAGGAAGAAGGGAGGGTGGGGGGAGGGTGTTGTACGGCCTGTGACCAGCCTGACGCCAATGGCACATACGCCTTTCAAACAACATCCTGTGCATACCTGCGAGCTTGTCTTTCACGTGAATCCTCCTCTCAGCACAATGCAGTGTTTTATAGGGACACAGAATACCCTTTTTGTACCATTAAATGTATGTTCCCGCTGTGTTGACGTAGCGGCGCGCACATGTCTGATTTTTATCATCTGAAACCTTTTCCACCTTTTTGGCTCCTCCAAAACTTTTTCACTGATCAGCCACACCATTTTAATCAACTGCCTATTATTGTGAAGGTCTCTCTTGTTGCCCCCAAAACATATCCTCTCACAAGGTGATGTTTGGTGATACCTGGCACCTGGACCTTAGTTGAAGATCCTTTAAAGCTGACCATACACCTTTAGATCTCTCTGTCAGATATCCTTTAGATCTACCAACAACTATGTAGTGCCGGGTCCTCTTCGATTGAACACAGGTAGACTTGATGGTTTAGAAAGTCCCTTATATTACATGGTTTTGGTAAAACAAAAGGAGATCTAAAGGAAATCTGACAGAGAAATCTAAAGGTGTATGGGGGCCCTAAAGGTGGGTTTAAACGAGTAGATTTTTTGTTCGTTAAACTGCCGATTCAATTTTTTTATAGATGTTTTTTGTCGAACATCGTTCGTCCATTTATCGAATGTAACATTAGATTTTTTTGTTCGTTCATCCCGATATCGAATGAAAATACATTCAGAATTACTATGACCGATCAAAATTTACCAACATGTTCAATGACCTTTTGAACGATTTTTTGTTCGAGATTGAACAAAAATGTATCCTTTGAACAAATTGGCCATTCTAGATTTTTGTTCAATCAACCAAAAAAATTGTTCGTTCTTCATTGATTGGACAAAAAAATCTACAGGTGTAAACCCACCTTTAAAGCGGACCTACCACCAGGAATCTATGTTTTCATGAATGGCACTAGAAGTGCCAATAATAGGGAGGAATGCAGTAAAAAAACCTCAAAAACTTTCCTGTAATGAGCAATTTAACAAGATTACCACTCAGCTCCCCTCACTTCCTGGTTCGTGGAGCCAACACATGAAACACATGGGGGTGCAATATCGCGGGTGGCCACTGGGGGCGTTCAGTGATCTTCTATGGGAATTTTCAAAGCAGCTCACTGTGAAATCTAAGCTTCCTGTGACGTGCTGCCGATTTCTGCAGACAATGAACCAGGAAGTGAGGAGAGCTGCCAGATTATATTCTAAAATTTCTCATTACAGGTAAGTTTTTGGGTTTTTTCACTGCATTCCTCCCTATTATTGGCACTTCTAGTACCATTCATAAAAACTTCGATTCCTCGTGGTAGGTCCGCTTTAATTCCTGTAGGTTGCCAGCTCAATGGACTGTTTTATGAGTATTCCCCTAGGAAAAGGATAACCACATTTGAATATCTACATAATGTATCAGACCATGCCCCCTTCTATTGCTCCATGGTACAATCTCAAATCTTTTCTACATTTAATTTGCATTCTGTGCATCTTAGGACGTGGGTCAGCGTGGACTTTCTGGTTTGCAGCAGTGCAGGAACATCTAATAAGCTGTGTTGTGACAACATTTCCGCATTTTGTGCCATGGTGGGATCACATCATTTTGGTGCTAACCCTTCATACTGGAAAAACCCCACCAGACCGGCCTTTTAGTTCACTGTACAAGGGGTTAGTACCTACCAAAAGAGGTCCAAAGAAGGACTTGCCCCTCTAATCCAATCACACGTAAGAGCTTCTGTGGTATCTAACTCTTCATACAGGGAACACCCCATAAGACGGGCCATTTTGGACTGTGTTCACTGTACGAAGGGCTACTTAGTACCTACCAATAGTGACCTAAAGAAAGACTTGCCCTATGGCCAATCACACATAAGAGCTTCCATGGTACTTAACTCTTCATACAGGGAACATCCTATAAGACCTGCCATTTTGGAGTGTGTTTACTGTACAAAGGGCTAGTTAGTACCTACCAATAGTGACCTAAAGAAAAACTTTGCCCTATGGTCCAAACACAGAAGAGCTACCGTGGTTCTAACCCTTCATACTGGAAACACCCCATAAGACGTGCCATTTCATTTTACTGTACGAAGGGTTAGTACCTAGGAAGTAGGACTTGCCCTATGGTCCAATCGTACAGAAGAGTTACTGTGGTACTTAACCCTTTATACAGGGAATACCATACAAGACTTACCATTTTGAACTGTTCACCATACGAAGGGTTATTACCTACCAGGAGTCACCTGTAGAAGCATTAGGCTGTTTGATCCAGGGAACACTCCCACAAGATGTGCCATTTTGGACTGTGTTCACCATATGAAGGGTTATCACCTACTAAGAGTGACCTGAAGAAAGACTTGCCCTATGGTCCATTCACACAGAGTAGCTACCGTGTTTCTAACCCTTCCTACAGGGAACACCCCATAAGACGTGCCATTTCATTTCACCATACAAAGGATTAGTACCTACCAAGAGTGACCTGAAGAAGGGCTTGCCCTATGGTCCAATCATACAGAAGAGCTACCGTGGTACTTAACCCTTTATATTAGGAACACCATACAAGACTTACTATTTTGAACTGTTCACCATACGAAGGGTTATTACCTACCAGGAGTGATCTGTAGAAGGACTTGGCCATTTGATCCAGGGAACAACCCCACAAGATGTGCCATTTTGGAGTGTGCTTACTGTACAAAGGGCTAGTTAGTACCTACCAATAGTGACTTTAAGAAAGACTTGCCCTATGGTCCAATCTGTGGTTCTAACCCTTCCTACAGCGAACACCCCATAAGACGTGCCATTTCGTTCACCTTACGGAAGGTTATAACCTACCAAGAGTGACCTGAAAAAGGACTTCTTCATACAGAAGAGCTACTGTGGTACTTACCCTTTATACTGGAAACACCATATAAGACTTACCATTTTGAACTGTTTACCATACCAAGGGTTATTACCTACCAGGAGTCGCCCGTAGATGCACATGGTCTTTTGATCTATGGAGCATCCCAAAAGATGTGCCATTTGGGAGATGCAATAACACCTCCTATGGCTGGCACATTTATTTGCATTTCAACGCTGGTTATATCCTTTTACATTCTGTGTATTATCTCTCCCCTTGACAGGTAGCACTGTATTGAGATGATCATTGTTGTTAAACCCACTTATCAGTGATTTTTAATGTTATGCTTTCTGGTAATACTTATTTGGTTTGGAGGTGTTTCCATTGAATCTGTTCTCTTCCGCAACCTTCTTCCTGTTAATATATTTAGTTCTTTCAAGAATAAACAGGCAGTTGGCAGAGCTCTTCTTCTATACTATATCACAACATCAAAACCAAAACCAATATTTGCATGACCTTAACCCAGTAGTTGTCCCCCTCACTACACCAGGTTGGGGGGGGTGACCCTATTCTTCTAGTTACCATTGTCATGTAGTTTAGTTTTATATTCCTGTATTTATACTGTTGTGAATTGCTTAGGGGCCAGAGCGTTTATTGAGAAGCTAAGGTTCTATAATTAACAAAAGTCTGTTTTTTAATGAATGGGGTAAGATCACTGTCATTGAATTTGGCAGCACTAACCAGAATGCTTTAACACCAAATCTGAAGAAGAAAGCGGCAATTAGTGAATGGAGGACTCCGGTGCCAAGTTTCCTTAGGCCTCCTAGCCGTTTGTTCTTACAAGTCTCTCCTTCTTCTTCTATTCTGTTGCTGACTTTCAGGAGTTGATTCTACTGGCGCACTTGTTATAGGGGGCTCTAAGAGTTTTGTTTAAGATTTCTAAGGCTAATTAAATATTCTGCTCAAGTCTCCAAAGTCTTAATACTCCGGCAGATAACCAAACTGGTTCACATCGTACCAGTACCAACATCGTAACGAAGAGTGTTGGTTGTGTTTTATGTTGTGTAGTTTTTGTTCCTCAAAACCAATTTTCTTTTCCATCTTGACTTTTTTTGTTCAGCACATCTGCTTTTTTTGGGTTTAGATAAAGAAGATACTTTTTTTTTTTTTTTTGGTCAGTTGAGCTGCGGATGTTTCATGCATATTGTGGACGTTTGGAATCTGTGACCGATACACCGAGCTCCTCAGATGATATGTGTTCATCCATTATGTGAGCTCCACCACTATTTTAGTGGCTCCTGTCAGAGTAAAGTATCGGCAAGACATACCACAGCCAAGTTCAACATTTGGATATGCCAGGATACACCCCTCGTGTTCAATTAACGAGTTGTGCCGGTGGGGCCCTCTCTCTCGGGGGTTGCTCCGCCTTGCTCTAGCACCGCTGGCCATGATTGTGACGCCTCAGATATACTGTATGTGGACAATAACATATATTAGACACAATTTTGATGTAAAGTAGAACCCTCCTGAAGTAGCAAAAATATGCGAAACGCGTAGAGGATAACTATGGCAATAATTGTAACCAATAGACTTCATAAGCGAATTATATTTTGAATGTGTATGGGATTGTATCCTAAATTTTGATACAAGGTTTACTGTTATTCACTATTATGTTTTTATACTTTATCTACTTCTGTGGAATGCCTTAAAAATCCCCTTGCCACCCTCAAATCCCTTTAAGCTAAGGATGGGTGGGACTAAAAAGTGTAAATGTATTTTTGGTCAGTTGAGTTTAGTGTATTTGTATTTTTGAAGTGAGACGTTCGGGGTTCCGTTCCCATTCAGGTTTCTCTTGCTGAAGAGATGGGAAATCCATGGCCCTTCGGGGAATGCCGATTCCCTTGCTATTCTGCTGACCCACATGCTGGAGATGGCAAACAATACGCAGTTTGTCTGGGTAGCCAATTAATTTTGAATCAGTTGGGAGGGGACACTGACATGGGCAAAAGGGTGCATGGACCTACTTTTTTCCCAGAAAAGTCACTTCAAGCTATTGTACTGTCAGTGCTCAAAATAATCACCAGAGGCAAAGTTTTCACTCTAGATATTCTGAGACTGCTCCGTTTGTTTTTTTTGGGTGGGGTCAGTTAAGATTTTTCAATAGATCCTGATCAATTAATCCCCATGCGCGTTCCTGGTGATCGATTGTTCAGCAATCAATTGCAGCCACCCTTTCTTCAAGCACAATCAATTGATCCCGCTCGAAAGCTTGATCGAACAGCAACATAATCCCAGTTTGATTTCCATTACTTTGGATGAGGGTTGCCATTCAAAGTATGGAACGGGAATCAATTGCACAAATTGGTGCAGTGTGGTGACGTCACAATTACATTACCATGTCCCGCTCAATAATTCGTCAATCAAGCGGGTATCGTCCCGTGTATGGGGTAGCCTAAATGTTACCATACGTACAGATGGGCTCTCGATCGATGGCAGATTTAATCACTGACTTAATGCCGTGCGTACAAGCGGCCATGTTCACACCTGATCCCGCTCGAAGACAGGCCACTCGAGCAGCTAACGGACCTGTCCGTAAAAACCCTATTGAATCTCATTCCTTTCAGGATTGGGTAATCGAGCACCTAAAGTGGTGCACCTCAATTCCTGTCCAATTGACAGGCCCTCAGGCGCTGCATCGTGATGTGCCCGAACGGGTCATCTACCGGGCACCCATTAATACGTGTATGGGCACCTTCCGTTTTGTGCTTGCCCTTTTAGAATAGGAGTGTTGAAGTCAAATTCATTGCGAAAAGAAATTAAAGGTAGATTGGACAAACTCACAGGCCAACCTTGATATTTATTGTGAAAGGGTCTTCAATTGAGGGAGTTTTTCCCCTTCTCATCAGATATAACGCTTATATATTTTTAATACCGAAACAAATCTAAGTTTTGCATATTTTTTTTATTTAAGAATTGAACACCAAAGAAATATTGTGGGCCAAATATCATCACACCATTGGCCCGGCCAGAGTTTGACGACCAAGGTTCCTTCCATACACATGTAACTATCCACTAAATGCTTCAGTCACTAGGACTGATGGTGTTCCGGCCATGGAGTCATTGTCTCCTTGTCACATATGGACGTTCCTTCTGGAATGTGGGCCTCTTACTCAGGTTTGTACCTGCTGATATTGTTTGTCTAGGTCTCCTCTTTGAAGTTCACATAGGTTCAAAGTCCAGAGGAGTTTGGTAATGTTACAGGGCTCTTTTGTTTCCTTTGTGTGAGTTATTTCTTTCCTCTCTCTAATTTACTTCCAGGTGTTTGAGTCTGAGGACCATTTCTTTACCCTAATGGCACCCTCTTCTCCCTCCACTTCAGGCCAGGATGTGACATCTTTGCCTTTTTTTCTAGTCAGCTTATCTTCTGCTGCTAGGGGTCACTCATTGAAAAGTCCTTTGATGCTAAATCCCTACTCGCCCATCGCATGGCTGGAGGGAAAGCCCTGCTGAGTAAGATTTCCTGGAGAGAGTCTCATCAGCTTTGAAACTGTGCCCTGCAGCCGCTCTAAGCTGATCAATTGGTTTCTATTGTTCTGTAATTATAATTGCATATTTTTAATCACATGAGTTATTTATTCCTTGAATATTTCTTGAGATGTTTTTTTACGAGAAAATTGGTTATTATATATTAATATTATTGGTAGTGACCGGTTAACCCGACTCGAAGAAAGTCTTTCTTTCCCTAGGCTCATATTAACCATTCATTCCAGTAATGTGTTAGTTTCCAAATATATATATATATATTTTTTTATATTTATATCCCAATACCCAATATACGCAAAGGTATATTAATGGTAAACCATTAAAAAAGGATAGGCTTCTTGGAGGCGCCCATATGGTGGTAAAGTCCTTTATTTGATAAAAAGAGGTATTTAGAAAATATCTCTTATCAAATTAAGGACTTTTTTATGACCATATGGGCACCTTCAAGAAGCCTATTCTTTTTCTAGTCGTTTACCACTAATATACCTATTAGGATCTTCTCTCCGAAGAGTTTTGGGACTTGGCATCCAACTATGCTATCATCCCAATACACATGCTGACTCAGCCTGCAGAGTATATCATCTCATACTGCTCCTCACTGGTCTTTGTGTCTAACCCAATATTCTTGTCTTTTTCCCTTGCCCATTCCTTGTTGGGTTCTACACACACTTTTTGGGCGAACTCTCTCATTGAAATAAAAACCAATCATCCATATATATATTAAATATGTCTTTATCTGCCCTCCTCACTCTACTCTCCTGCATCTCATAAAAATGTATTGGGACAAAAAGTATATTTAACAGTCAAATACCCTATATAACCAGGGGTGCACATAAGTGGTCCTCTGGTACTCAAAAGGGGCCAAAACCTAGCTCTGCGTACCGGCATTATTGTTACACAGCTCATATGCGTACTAACAACTTGGAGGCGCTCCGTGTCTGGGCGGCCGCAGCTAAATGTTACATGTATACAATTTATGTCACTTGGATAACTGCAGGGAAACATGAATAACTATGAAAGGTTGCAGTTAGGGGGGTGACATTGGGAATGTCAATTAGTAATCCAAAAAAAAGATTGGACTTCTAAAGGTGTTGGAGATCTGGGGGATGAAAGTCAGAGTAGGCATATGTAAGAGTAAAATCTGACAAGAGAATAGCACTGTGTGACAACTGGAACATAACTGAAAGGATAACATTTGGATTGCAGGCAGTCTCAGGGGTTAGGTACTAAAGCAGAAAATGTCAGGGTCACACTACTGATGTATGAGATCTGGGGCTCAAACATGTTGCACTGTGAGAGTTACATGTGACCCAAAGCCAACTGGTGACCCGTGGATGGAGACAGCTAATCGGGGGATCAATCAGGAACAGGGAGGTCCATCTGCAGCAGAGTCTACCATGCAGGAGGCTGATGCAGAGGACAGTAAGTAAGGCCGCCCTACATATGGGGTGAGTACCAAACACCATCTCCTGTTACTCATCTGAGGAGCTCACTTAAAAAGTTATGTGCACCCCTGCGTAAAACCAACCAACTTTTTTTACGTACCCTTTAAGGAATTCTGCTGTTTTGCTTTTTTAAAGCTCATCCTTCAATCCCTCCACACAGAACAATGGAGATCTCACCTGTGTCTGTGTGTTGTGTTCTTACACCTATCCCTGACAACACTTGACCTTGTTCCCGATATAATCCGAAGTAACGGAAACCTACCGTCACGGCTCACCGCTTTCTTTGTAGTTCAGGCGGGTATATCTAGATGGCATGGCATCGGTGTCGGAAGTCGGTCCTCTGCCTGAACATGTGTGTTCTTTGTTGCAGATCACTTTAACGGATTAGAAGACTGGCGAGTGGGGGGAGGGAAACTTGTGGTTAACCCGTACATTTAGCCGTGGCTGGGGGAGGTATTTAAGCCCATCAGTCTGTTCTGATGTCCTCTTCAAAGATTCGTCGGGCACAATACAGCTTTTGTTTCATCTGTTGATGGTGTAAATGAGTTCCCTGTGTCTCTCTTTGACATGTTTGCGCCCATTACATTTGTCATTGTTTGGGACTCCACAGTCAGGCCCCCTTTTAACCCACATTTTGGTTGGATCCTAAAGATGCTTTAGAACTTTAGATAAGTTGTGACAGTTGACTCCGCACATTTCCTCTTGTCTTCGCTTTGTGCGGGGGTCACTGTGACATGTTGGCTTTTATCTTGGTTTATCCAAGGAGTTCACAAACATTTCTGAATAAAATTCTACGAAGATAATTAATAGATCCCATGTGTTCATTAACCTCCTGAGCGTTTCGCCTTTGGCACGGTTTTTTCATTACCGTGCCACGGGCAATCGCGGCGGAGCACAATATGCTCCGCCGTGATTTTCTGCTCAGCTGGAGGACGTACACGTAAGTCCGGCGTCACTGGGGACGCCGGACTTACGCTGAAGAAAAGCGACGCCCCTCCAGTTAGACGGAGGTCTATGGCGCCGCCTACCCCCGCCCCCTTCGCGTCACCGGTGACGCGATCGGGGGCGGACCTGGAAGCATCGGCATACATACATATGGCAGACGGCGAGACCTAGAGCGTGGCTCTAGTTAACTCGGGCTGAGTTTCATGATGCATGAAACTAACGCTCAGAAGGTTAAGGGTCCCCATACACCTTGAGATCTCTGTCAGATTTCCTTTAGATCTCCTTTTGTTTTACCAAAACCATGTAATATGAGGGACTTTCTAAACCATTAAGTCTACCTGTGTTCAATCACAGAGGACCCGGCACTACATAGTTGTTGGTAGATCTAAAGCATATCTGACAGAGAGATCTAAAGGTGTATGGACAGCTTAAGGCCCCCCATACACGTCTAGATTTTCTGTTCAATCAACTTCAAAAGATCAATTTTTGGGGTCAGGGAAATCTGTGATTGATTGTATGTTTGCCAACTGTAGTAACAGATATTTGTGAACTTTTTTGGGGATTGACTGAAAGTGTAATCAATTTCAATACAACCAATTAAAATTTATCATCACGTCCAATCATTTTTCAATCAATTTTTTTCCAAATTGTAATTGTTCGAGATTGATCTCACCATGTGGGCTGCCATAGATTTTCATTTAATCAACAAAAAAATTGATTGGATGAAAAATCTAGATGTGTATGGGGGCCTTAAGTATAGATTTTGACATGGTACCTTTTTATTTGGTATGTGTCGGTATAGCTGCTTGCGTTTCTCATTAGGGGGTATTTCGGGTGTTGTGACGCCAATGTAGATTTGGTATTTAGGGTGGGTATATACGTATAGAATTTTTCTTCCATCAACTGCCATTTGTTGTTCGATGTTGTTGTCGAACATCGTTCGTTCATTTATCAAATGTAACATTAGATTCTTTGTTCATCCATTGGTGAAATCAAATGAAAAAACATAAAAAAATCCAAGAGAGATAAAAATTTACCAACATGTTCAATGACCTTTCCGAACGATTTTTTTGTTCAAGGTCGAACAAAATGTATCCATCTAAAAAATTGGCCATTCTAGATTTTTGTTAAATCAACCAAAAATTGTTCGTTCTTCAATGATCGAACCAAAAAATCTACACGTGTATTCCCACCTTTAAGGTAGCCATACACGGGCCGATTCCTGCCCAATTTTTGGCCCATCGTCTGCCTTGCGTGTTCCTGACGGTCGCTCGGTCAAATCTGGGGTGCGCCCACCTGGCCAGATCGACCAGGATCCTCCCGCATGTCGGGTTGCACGGTGATCCTACAAGTCAGTAAATTCCTGGCCGATCCCATTACTTTGACGGGCTGCAGTGCGATGATGTCACTCCTCTATCGAGGAAGGATCGCTGCGTCTATGGCAGTGGTTCCCAAAATGGAGGGGGGTGAATG
>CM070038.1:9428494-9450183 GCA_036250615.1 Ptychadena robeensis | reverse complement strand
ACGACGACGACCAAAAGTTTTAAAATTTTGATGCCTCATGTTTGTTCTCTTCTTAAGCAAAGCTCATTGGGCAACTTGTAAAGGTATGAGACCAGTGGTGTATCTTTTGGGAAACAACTTGAGCTTCCATTACTCATGCCCATCAAGAAGTCTACATGCGGAGCGCTTCTTTCTCTGACTGTACTTCCCAATGGCATTTAGAAGGGTTTGTTCTGTTTGATATACAAGTCATTAGACACTGTAGCTAGATATGGAAGCGCTTGGTACTGGGCATGTATACCAGTTCCTGGGGCCACAATGGGTAAGCAATATGCTCTTTAAGGTCACCATACTGTCAACTTTTGTTCTTCCAAAACCGTGTAATATGAGGACCTTTCTAAACCTTCCAATCACTATGTATTCTATCGGGGAGGACCCAGCACTACATAGCAGTGATATATACCTTCCAATCACTATGTATTCTATCAGGGAGGACCCGGCACTACATAGCAGTGATAGAATACATAGTGATTGGAAGGTATATATCACGGCTATGTAGTGCCGGGTCCTCCCTGATAGAATACATAGTGATTGGAAGGTATATATCAGGGAGGATCAGGCACTACATAGCCGTGATATATACCTTCCAATCACTATGTATTCTACCAGGGAGGACCCGGCACTACATAGCAGTGATCTATACCTTCCAATCACTATGTATTCTATCAGGAAGGCCGCTATAGTACAGAGTTGTTGGTAGGTATAAAGGAAATTTTATGGAGTGATCTAAAGGTGTATGGGGGGCTTTAGGTAGGCGTTATGATTTTTTCCTTCACATCCCAATTGCAGGCATCAGCGCTGCTGCTCGATCCACCCCGAGGGGTTCACAACCCATGTTCATGACCCACTGCTGCTATACATGAAAGTCTGCTTAAACTGAATGCATGGTTAAGTTTTCCGATCATTTGTTTCACATTTCCATTAATCATGATAACCCAGCACAAGACTGTACTAGGCTCTACCTCATAGGCAGGGATGGGGTTTTCTCATTTACAACTAGTCAAATCTGTATGTTTTAGGTGAATAAGGGGTCATGAATGCCTGAAAGACTAGATCCATGCGTGTATGGTCTGTTTATCCTTCTTAATGGGACTGACCGTAATTAATTACCCAAATAGCAATGTGGCCCATCAAAGCCCTCCTGTTGGGAGCCAACATACACATAATCTATTATTCTTCAACACAGGAGCCTGCGGCTATTGTTTGGGGACAGGGTAAGAAGTGTCACACCCCTGAACTGGAAACCTGTTAGCATGGGTGCACAGACTTATTTTTTCTTTTCCCCATTTGTATTCACATCATGAAAAAGGCTGGAGCCATTGAAGTAAGGGGTCATGGATTTCGCTTCATCGCTCTGCCTACAAAAACAGCTGTGTCCACACATCTCCCCTTTCATTTTCAATTGGCTTTCTCAGGGTTAGCAGTTCATAGTGATAGATCACTATTTACTACCTATTCGTTAAGGAAGCCCAGGCTTTAATTAGCGCATTGTTTGATTTGTCAACAGTGTGTATAATTAGTGCGGTCCCAGACTTCACATCTGCCGCCTGCATGTGCTGTCCTGTCTTCTGTTGGGGGTAATAAAACAATTACTCTATACACAAGGTCTATACATCAGTTATAGTGTGCATCAACCTCAAAACGTTTAAATGTTGGTTTGGGGTGCAGTGGGAAGAAATTAGGCCCCTGTTTGGTTTTTAATGATGTCTGAAGTTCCATAATATAGATTTTAGTGCTGGTCATGATTAGGAAGACAGGAAGTGAAGGGAAAATCAGCAGGAGACCCAAATAAAAGTATTTGGGGGTTTAGTCAGAAGTTGTCCAGTCTTTAAGGGCCATGAAACGGTCAAGGTGTTGGTATGAATAGGAATTTTCCGACCTACCATATTTAATTCCTACTGTGAGCTGTATGGTGGTAGCTCCAATTAGAGAATCTAAAAAAGGTCATTCGAACCCCCAAGGGGGTCCTGACCCTCAGGTTGAGAACTGCAGGCCTAGAGGATGGTTGGTATGGTTGCCTAAAGGCAGTCATTTGCCCATGTGTGTAATAGAATGTTTAAGATGATTTTCTATATTCTCTCTTTTTTTTTTATTACTATTTAAATATTTTTTCTCTTTTAAACCTCCCTCTCTGTATGATTTATTACCGTATTTTTCGCCCCGAACCATAAGACGTACCCTGTTTTTAGAGCAGCAAAAACAGAAAAAAAATTTGAAATGTTCTCAGTTGTAAAAAAAAAATCCTCTGCAGTACCTAATTTCTGCCACAAAAAGTGTCACTAGAGAGCACACTTCAGGCAGAAGGGGAGGGGGAGAATGGGGGATTCTGCGCTCTTCTCTCCCTTCTTGCCAGATGAGCTGCATGGTGATCGCAGTTAAAGGCAGACATACATGGAAGCTGCTGGCTGGCAACTTCCATGTATGTCTCTCTGCTGTACTGCTTTTATCAGCAGCACTTTGCTAGTAGAAACAATACAGGACAGATGTGGGATCTGGCTGTGGCCACATCTCTCATCTGACAGTTCGGGAGAGCTGGCAGGAAGCCAAGGCGCAAGCACGTATTCGGACCATAAGATGCAGGCACTATTTCCCTCCGATTTTGGTGGTGAAAAAGTGCATCTTATGGTCCGAAAAATATGGTACTTTATAAACCCATTGTAGCACACAATACATATGCCCCTTCCTGGTCTGGACCATATTGCAATTTCCTTGGAGAAGATGCATTATTTATATATTTAACTGGTTCTCATCTGACTGCTTGGGCCTGTCATAGAAAAGTTATTTTCCAAAACTTTACAGACTCATTAAGGCCCCCATACACGGGTCCGTTTCCCATCGGATTCCGGGACGATCGATTCCGGGCGCGTGCACGCGAAACGATCGTCCCGGAATCGCGTGAAGCCCACCTTGTCCGTCCGATCACGTCCGATCGTTCGGGGGCCCAGAATCGGATCCGACAGAGAACCAACATGTTGGTCTTTCTGATCCGATTCAGCACACATCAGAGGGAGTTGCCATTTGTGGAGTAAGCGATCGGACACGGAATCGTCCAGGAATCCGTGGGACAAGGTGGTATGTAGCGATCGGACACACTTAATTGGCCGTTCGATCGGACCTCCGATTCCCGCTGACATCGCCAGAATCGATCGGATAGGTGATCGATCGGCCATGGAATCCGACTGTGTATGGCTAGTTACGACCAGTTTTTGTTGGACAAAAATTATGTTTTAAAAATGCTTTCCATTCCACCCCAGCTCATTAAGTGGCTCCCCGGGGACTTCATGACCTTCATGCATGAGATACAACTCCCTCTGCTGGTGATGACAAACAGGGATGAAACATCTGTGTACCACCATCAGCTCTTTATAAAAATGAATGTTTGTTCCTCTGTCTGCTTAGCTTATGGAAGGAAGATGATGACAATGGGACAAAATGGTTTTATGCAAAGGGCAAGTGAATCCGCTGAAGGCTCAAATGGCTATTTTGGATGAGGACAACATTTAACATTCATATCTGCTATTCTTGTATCAGAGTGGACTGTGGTGGGAAATAATGACAGAGATGCAGGAAGGAATCTGACATTGTACCAACCCCGTTTCCATCCTCGCAGATTTATGGACCGAGTAGGTGGTCAGTATAAGTTACTCATGTTGTCACATTCCAGGCAAACCTGGTTTACTTTTTATTTTTATTTTTTATCATTAGACTTTTATTGAGTAAAAGCATACAAATAGCATCAGTAAAACAAGTCAAGTGTTTCCAAACATTGTGAAACAAACAACATACACTGAAATGTGTTTGGATACAATATAAAATGTCAAAAATATGAAATCTGTATTGGGTAGCAAAATGGAGAGCATTGATATATGAGATGACATTCTTTGAAACTAAACAGAATCAAATATTAGCAATGTCTCCTCATTTTGTTAGAGCTTATCCTCGTACATATTCAGCTGGTATCCTTTACTTTAAACCATAAACAGGGGAACCAAAAAATAAAAAGGAACTGAAATCTCACACATAGGTGAGTGATATAGGACAAAAAGAGGGGAAGTAGGATACTTTTTTAACAAAGATGAAATAAGTTAATGTTTTAAAACAGAAAAGTGGTCATCACACCAGGGTCCATATACTGTATATGTCTTTTAGCCCTTTATTTAGATGACACAATATCATGTGCAGTTGGAGAATAATTTCCTGATGGCTTCTGTATGTTCGAAGGACATGGGCCATCATGTCAGGCTCATCAGGAGACATTTAAGATCTACAACTTTTTACTGTAGGTAGTTTACCAGTTATTTGGGGTTTTCCAAGACCACAATTTTTTTTCCCTCGAAGGGGTTCCATATTTAAGTCTTAAAAGCATTCTCATATGGCATATCAGCAGTTTGCCAGGACAGGTCCCTTTAGGAACATAGAAATTTGGCATGATGGATCATACTGTGGTAACAAACAATCTTTATGTGATATGGCTGTCTGGTACCGTAGCAGAGAACTATAAAGGTTTTCCAGTAACATACAAGTTTGGCATGGCGAATCCTACGGGTGACGCCACATTGTCATGTTATGTACCTGCCTGGTAACACAAGTTTCTCATGTGGAATGGTTCTCTGGTAACATAGCTGTCTAGTATGGAAGGCTCCTATAACATGGCAGTCTCACATGGTAGACTCGCTGGTATCGTAGCAATCTTGGATGGAACGCTCTCTAGTATCATAGCAGTTTCACATGGGGGATCATAACATTGTCATGCAATATGGCTGCTTGGTTACACAACTTTTTCACATAGAATGGTTCTATGGTAAATTAGCGGTCTCTCATAGAAGGCTCTCTGGTAACAGTCATCTTTTATGGAAGCTCTCTACTAACATAGCAATCTCATGGGAAATGGTTCTTTGGTAACATAGTGGTCTTGTATGGAAGGCCCTCTCATAATATGGCAGTCGTATGGTAGGCTCTCTGGTATCAAAGCAGTCAAGCATGGTAGACTCTGGTATCATAGTGATATGGCTGTCTGGTACCATAGCAAAGAAACATAAAACGTTTTCCGGTAACATAAGTTTGCCATGGCGAATCTTGCGGATGACATTATCCTGTTATGTACCTGCCTGGTTAGACATTAGCAGTCTTGGATGGAAGGCTCTTTGGTATCGTAGGAATCTTGGATGGAAGGCTCTTTGGTATCGTAGGAATCTTGGATGGAAGGCTCTCTGGTATCGTAGGAATCTTGGATGGAAGGCTCTCTGGTATTGTAGCAGTCTTGGATGGAAGGCTCTCTTGTAACATAGCAGTATTGGATAGAGGGCTCTCTGGTATCGTAGCAGTCTTGGATGGAACGCTCTCTGGTATTGTAGCAGTCTTGGATGGAAGGCTCTCTTGTAACATAGAAGTCTTGGATGGAACGCTCTTTGGTATCGTAGCAGTTTCACATGGAGGATCATTGTCATGTGATATGGCTGCTTGGTTACACAACTTTTTTGCATGTATTGGTTATATGGTAACATAGCGGTCTCTCATGGAAGGCTCTCTGGTAACAAAGCGGTCTTGTAACATCTCTTCTAACATAGCACTTTCACGTGGCATGGTTTTTGGTAACATAGCAGACTCTCATAACATGGCAACCTCGTATAGAAGGCTCTCTAGTTTTAAAGCTTAAAGTCTTCCATGGAGGGCACAGAGGGGAAAAGGGAGGACAAGGGACCAACACCCCCCTGCACCCTACTAGACTATGGGTGTTGGGTAGAATGGTCATTGATCACTCATTAACAATCTATCAACAACCCTGTCCTACACCCCACCAGACTTTCAATATTCGGCGGAGATGATCATCTGACATGTATGTTCTTACCTTTTGGCATTGAAAAGTTTTTGTAAACACAGCTGGTCTTTCATGGAAAATGTAAAGTATTTTTATTTTTTTGGGTAATTTGATTTTAGAGGTTTGTATTGTGCTTTACTTTATATCTGCTTTCATGTGTTTTCACATGTCATGTGTTGTGGTCTTTTGCGTTTAAGTTCTATGACCCCTCATGGACGAATATTTATTCACTATATAAGGAGATTTAAGGCAAACGGCCATTTTCAGAAAATAAAAAAAATACGTGTCCAAATGTTTTTTGGTTGTCCTTCTATAAACACATTTGCATAAACTTTTGGCACCAACAAAAAAAAACATTTTGCAGTCTACCTGGAAGTGTCCAGTATATTTCCAGTCCCAATGGGGCTTCATATGTTATCCGGCCGGAAAAATATTGCTGCAAGGAGGTAAATATATGTAAAGAGTCTGCTCCACGCTTTTTGTCACCTACAGCGTGAGCTCAGAGAAGTTCATTCTTTTAACGTAACATGGAAACGGGTAACAATACAAAGAATTACATTGTCCGGCCTCCTGGGGACGAGGAAGCAGCTGCTTGCTATGAAAATATGTTTTCTTACGAGCGGCAGGGTTCGGACGAAATTTGTTCTTAATAGGTTTTGGCTGGAGAGGTAAAACAAAATGTATTGAAGAATATGAAGCTGTATCTATCTGGTCTCGCCAACAATGGGTTGGTCCTACTTTAGGTAACTTTGAAGAACAGGCCGGCTACAAGCTAGGCAACCCAGAGTTCTGTTTAAATATGTGCTGCTCATATAGGTTCTGTTCAAGCCACTTACCTACATTTTATATAATTTTGTATTGTTGTATGTAGCTGTAATATTGTATGTAGCTGTAATATCCGAAATACACCAGTTTCTTTATCATGTGATCTCAACTAAGTGGTTTTCGGACATAGCCAGTCAATGGGCTCCTTCTGAAGACCACTTTTTTGCTTTAGCTGGAATCACATGACTAAAGCTGGGCATTGATGCTTTGTTCCATGGCCGATTTCGATCAGGTTTTGTTCTACCAAAACCATGTAATATGGGGACCTTTCTAAACCTTCCATTCACTATGTCAGTGGTGGGCAACTGACTTGATATGTAGGGCCACAAGTGCGGCCCTCGGCATCACTAGAGGGCCGCTCATAACAGGGAGGACCCGGCACTCCATAGCAGTGATATATACCTTCCAATCCCTATGTATTTTATCAGGGAGGACCTGGCACTACATAGCAGTGATATATACCTTCCAATCCCTATGTATTTTATCAGGGAGGACCTGGCACTACATAGCAGTGATATATACCTTCCAATCACTATGTATTCTATCAGGGAGGACCCAGCACTACATAGCAGTGATATATACCTTCCAATCCCTATGTATTCTATCAGGGAGGGCCCGCCACTACATAGCAGTGATATATACCTTCCAATCACTATGTATTCTATCAGGGAGGACCCGGCACTACATAGCAGTGATATATACCTTCCAATCACTATGTATTCTACCAGGGAGGACCCAGCACTACATAGCAGTGATATATACCTTCCAATCACTATGTATTCTGTCAGGGAGGACCCGGCACTACATAGTTGTTGGTAGATCTAGGAAATTGGATGAAATATAACAATATGAAGAGTATTTAAAGGGGAAGCAGTTCACTAATGAGATTAAATCAAGTTAGGTGTATAGAAATAATCTCTGAAATATATAGAACATTCTTTCTAGTTGTGTGCTACATAAATATTAAACCGCTTCCCATTTCTGTGTTGGTGATATGAATGTAATCCCATCTCCATACTATAAATCTGACCTCTACTACGTGTGTCATCTGGCTGCATGAGACACATCTTTAAAAGTAATAGTGTAATCCAGGATCCCGCAAACATACACATAACCTACTTAAACACTTTATTTTGACAAATGTTTTACATTGCGGTATGTATGGAAGGAAGCCTCGTTGACCACATTTTCCTGTTTTATAAACACAGACATGTCTAGATTGAGCAGATGATGTTTGTATAGACTGAAATATTAACATTTGAATCTTTGAGGTCAGAAATAAATTGACATTTCCAGGTTTCCTGGTCCCCGGGGCCGCTGGTCACAAGAGATCCTTTTTTATTTCTGGTATCTTCAGCCTTTGCAAGCGATCCTGTGTAAGCTTCAGAAAATAGATGGCATAGGAGTACGAAGCCGGTGACGTAGATGTGAGGAGCCGGCTGCTGTCAGAGTCTGCAAATAGCACATTCTGAGACAAGTGTCTCCTAATGAGGTGTCAGCTATGTCTACGGTGGCCATCCGTCGGAGACTATCGCCATGATATGACTGGGTTGCCTATCTTTTCCTGGTATTCTTACTGTACACTGCAGGCCCTCTGTCAAATGTTATAGCAATTATTTGAGTTGCTTTTTTTATTTATGTTATTATACCCAGGGGTGCACATAAGTTGTACTCTGGTACTCAAAAGGGGCCACAAACTAGCTCTGCGTACCGGCATTATTGTTACACAGCTCATATGTGTACTAACAACTTGGAGGAGCTCCATGTCTGGGCGGCCGCAGCTAAATGTTACATGTATACAATTTATGTCACTTGGATAACTGCAGGGAAACATGAATAACTATGAAAGGTTGCAGTTAGGGGGGTGACATTGGTAATGTTAATTACTAATCCGAAAAACAAAAAGATTGGACTTCTAAGAGTGTTGGAGATTTGGGGGATGAAAGTCAGAATAGGCATATGTAAGGGTAACATCTGACAAGAGAAAAGCACTGTATGACAGCTGAAATATGACTATGAAAGGTTGACATTTGGACTGCAGGCAGTCTCAGGGATTAGTTACTAAGCCAGGAAATTTCAGGGTTGTGCTACTGAGGTATGAGATCTGGGGGTTCAAACGTGTCGTTCTGTGAGTTACATGTGACCCAAAGCCAGCTGGTGACCTGTGGATGGAGACAGATAATCGGAGGCTCAATCAGGAACAGGAGGGTCCATCTGCAGCAGAATCATGCAGGAGGCTGATGCAGAGGACAGTGAGGAAGACCACCCTACATATGGGGTGAGTACCAAACACCATCTCCTGGTACTCATCTGAGGAGCTCACTAAATGAGTAAGGTGCACCCCTGATTATACTTAAGGCTTAATCTAGGCATACATGGCTGCATTTGTTAATAGATTCCAGCACAATCGAGTGCAGTTCATGGTCACGGAGCTCGATTTTGCTTGAATCTATAGAAAATTGTAGTCATCCAGCTGATTGATTTCGCTCGAAGGAGCTCAGTCAAACAGGGAACCAACATGTTGGAAAACCCTGTTCGATTTCCATTATCTTGGATGTGGAAGGAGGGTCCCCTTTCAAAGCTTCGGACGGGCTGGCAGCCGCAGAAGTGCTGTGTCTCGATATTGGTTGGGGCTTCCCAGAAAGTCGAGCGGTGTGTGCCCGGCTTTAGACAATCTACCCTCATATATAGTACAAGGTTGTTTAGCAATGTGGTAGGATGGATCGCTCATCGATGGACTCGACGTATATTATGGGGGAGGATTCAGCCGTATGCCACTTATTTCCACTTACTGACCCTCCTCTATAGAAAAAAAATTCTCTTGCTCAGATTATCAGGGGCACCATTTGAACGCTGGTCCCTATTCAAACTAATGGCATCAGCCAGAGATTTAGGACATGTCCGTTCTCTGGCCGACCGAGCTTTGGGGCGACAGGGATCTGCGTGTGTGGGGGCCAAAACCCACCCTTTTGTCTTTGAGATCTTACGACACCTATGCCAATTACATCTTGCTCCGGACCTTCGGTCAAATTTAAAAAAACATTATGGCCCACCCCTGATCTAGGCTGTCACCACTTCAGTCCATCATGAATGGTTCTGCTGGACATAGGGTGCTCATACACGCTGTGACGGGTGCTCGATTGATGACCTGATTGAGCGCAGCGTGGTGACGTTACAGTGGCTTCATCACTCTGCACTCCTGGCGATTGGATAGAAATCACAGCGCACCACACTAGTTGCCCCAATAATTGAATGGGGACCCAAAGGAATGCAGATTGAGCAGGATTTACGGACATGTCCGTAGGCACCAGGCACAATGTCGATAATCCTTGGGAAAGATCGTTCCTGTTCTTTCCCAACGAAAATTGCGCATCTGTGCATGGCTTGAGAGCCGTATTTAGGTTTGGCCCGTACATCTGTATGTACTAAGCACATCAATGCATATCTGGCATATCAGTGTGCAGCAGATGTAACCATCTGTAGTTTAGTCATGGTTAAAATGTGGTGATATATGTTAAATTCGCCATAGTTTAAGCGGTCTTCAGCTGCCAGGGCATACTACTTTAAGGAGTGATGAGGAGCCTCTCAACACTCATCTCCTCCGGGGAACACACATTTTTCTTTTTATCCCATTAATCCAAATAGTTTTTTTTTGAACCATGCTGTGCCTGGTGCAGGGTTGTAGGTTTGTATTTATATTTGTAATAATTGTTCTCTTTCATCCACTGGGGCAAATATGTGCCACATCCCAACATAACTGTATATAACAAAACAAGGGCAAGTTTGGGAGTGAGGAAAAAGCTGCCCATGCACCAAACCTAATACTTCCCACTTATGGAGCCTAGGCACTCCATGGGACTTTTAAAGCTTCAGTTGACTGTTCAATTGATGTAATTTGATCGATTTATTTTGGTCGGTTGATTGAAAATGTAATCATGTCCACATTGAACGATAGTGTTAATTCGATTTCAATTTGCTCGATCGAAATTTGATCGAACCGGTTGGAAAATTGTAATTGATTGCTACCACATCGAGTGTAAATTAAATAGTATTCCTTGTCCCGACCAATTGTGATTAGATCCAATCAATGAGCATACTGTTCTCTCTACTGGTCGGCAGAATAGGATGTTGGTATGTATGCTTTTTTTGACTGTAGTCCGACCACTATGATGACTATGCATAGGTCAGATCATCTTGAGGCTGCTGTCACAGTAATGGAAATGTTTACCCATGAAAAAAAAAGTTGTCATGATGGTGTGCTTGAATGTGATCGTAGTGAAAGTATGATGCAGCGGAGACTGCACAGACAGACTACATACTCCCGCCCAAGTAATAAACCCCGAACCGTTCAGTCTCCACTATGACTGTAGTCAGACCACTATGATTACTATGCATAGGTCAGGTTATCTTGAGGCGGCTGCTGCAGTAATGAAAATGTTTAAGATCGAACACTCAATGTGGTAAGTCATTCAATTCAATTACAATCGATATACGATTCAATGGTTGAATACTTGGATCTAATTAATGATCGATTTGATACATTGAACCATGTATGGCTACCTTAACGCACCAATAAATTGGTTGTTATGATTACATAAATCATTTATTGTTTTATTAATTTTACAAGAACATATGCAATTCATCATAAATTAGGGCAATAAAATAATACATATATTTCACACCCATGTTGACAGTATACATCAGAAAGTTCTATATAAATAGACAAATCTTTCCACAGATATCAAAAACAATGCTGGACCAACACTTAACGCGTTTCGCCTCTCTGCTTCTTCAGGAGATTTACATGTTGTCCGTTACTACAATTAACAAAATGAATAATCAATAACAGTAGATCAATTATAACTCTGATTTACTCATATATCCGTGTATACATCCATCATGTCGGTGTGATAGGGGTCAATCAGCTATAGTCGGTTAGAGGCTCATCCTCAACAAAGCGGCGTCCCCCCATGAAAGTGGGGGTGTTTCCTTTGACAAGTTGATAAAGATTTTTGTGAAGTTCCAACTTGTAACTTTAAAATGTTAAAAAGTGAGACGGTCATCAACTTGTGGCCTAATAATCACCTTTTGTGCTATAAAACACACACATCCAGATGTCTGTTCCGACATCTTGTTTCTCATGACGCCAGAAGTAACCACAAGACCCGGAGACCTCAATTATGTGGCTTCTAATCAGACTTTGTATGGTTTTCTTTGTTTTACTTTTTGTCCCACCTATCCACCATTGAACCCATTCATCACGATCATTGGCCTATTAACAGGAAGACAACTGTAAAAGTTCAATGTACTTTGCTGGTTAATGGTAATTACTGGAAGTAATTAGACTTTTTTTGGGTTACAAAAGACAGGTTTATTGATGAAGTATACGGTATGTTCATTGATTTCGTCCTTTCATTATCTAGGTGTGAGTACCTAGGGCGCTTTGTGCACATTTTTTTTCTAGTGTATAGAAGTTTCTAAATTAGATCTTTGTGTTGTATTCATGTTTTTTAATGCCTCACTTAACCTCCTTGGCATTATGCCCGAAGCCAGTATGGGCGCAGTTTGATCGTGAATCAAACTGCGCCCGTGCCGGGATTGGTTACAATGACTTGCTCTCCATGTGCCTGCAGCATTTCTACAGAACTTCAGGCACACAGAGCATTTCCGGCCCCGTGTCTATGGCATCATCAGTAACAGTGGGGGGGTCTGTTGAGCCTGTTGCGTTTATGCGGGTAATGACACACCAGTATAGACTGGCACATCATTTATTTATAGGTGAAAGCCAGGGAGCGTCCACATGGAAAACAAATCCAGCGTAAAGTAGGCATTAGGATCCATTTCCATGGTGCCTGATACCATGCGTATTTGGCACTTTAAAAAAATATTTTTTTAGTGAATGGATGACTTTGGGGTTTATTAACCCTCTGGGCGGTTTGTGGATCAAACTACGCCTGTGCCGGGATCGGGCACAACCACCGTCTCTCTGTGTGCCCGTGGCTATGTAGAAGAGCCGCAGACACATGGAGCCCTTCCGACCCTGTGTCTTCGGCGTCATCTGTGACACCGAAGGGGGCGGGGTGACGCCATAGACCTCCATGTTAATGGAGGGGGCGCCGCTCTCCTCTCCACACACCGCCGGTGTCTATTTGACACAGGCGGTGTGTAGAGGGCTGGGCAGAGAGCTGCGGGGGAAACTGCTTTTCTTGCCAAAAGGCGCGAAAAGCTCGTAACGCCCAGAGGGTTAAAAAAAAAGTATTGGATTCCGTAGAAATAGAGCCTTAATCAGTGGTGGGCAACTGAGTTGATATGGAGGGCCACAAGTGCGGCCCTCAGCATCACTAAAGGGCCGCACATAACATCAATCCAAACCCTCCCCCCGTCGGCATATCCTCATTTCCCTTATCAACACTGACAATTGTACTGATATAGGAGCCAAAGTTGATTAGGAAAGCTGGGTCAGCGTGTGACCACTTCACAGGTGAGTTGCTATGCCCTATGCATAACAGTTAGGTTTTGGGGGCCGCATGTGGAGGATCAAGGGGACCTAACAAAGCCCTAAGGGCTGCAGGCTGGGCACCTGGGGCCTAAAGCCTGAATTTAAACAATTCAGTTGGGAAGCGCATTTTAAGCCGTTACAACCAGCAGTTATAATGCTCCATTTGTCATGTGGAAACCTATAGGCACAACATAGGGCTGTATGATGGCTGACTGATGTTAGACTTCCCAACCATAAGAATTTGGTACAGGATATAAAAAAAGTTCAGATGCTGCCTATCCGTCAATATGCTAATTTTGAACCTTACCATTTAGAGCAATAATAGATGCTAAATATTTTTTTCTGAAAAAAGGTTTAGGTGTAGTTTAATTTAGTTCCAAATAATCTGTCAGATGTGGAGCTCTACGTATGACGGCGAGGAAAGAGATCCAGAGGCTCGGTCAAGGCATTCTTTACCATTTAATGATATGCCCATATAGATGGGGGCGTAGTACAGCAACTACTTTGTTATCCATTTTCCCACACGTCCTCCATCTCCCAAGTCTCTCCCTGGATCCCCGCACCTGTTCCCCTCCGTCTCTCCCCCTCGCTCAGCTCTGTGGAGTGCATGGAATTTTGTTTAGAAATCATGCAGATCCTGACCCAGAGAATTTGTTTCCTGTAACCATCTGTATGTGATGGAGACATGGGGGGATGTGACTGGATACCTGTGGGGAGAATATGTCAGGAGCGGGGGAGGCCATCAACTAAGGAGACAGCGGAGGAGTCCGGGATTTGGGAGAACAGCTGCCGATTAGAGACGTCCACAATCCATTTTTGACCACAGTGGTTATGATTACATAACTGCTACCGTGCGTCCGTTTTCCCGCAAGATGGACAGGTGGACACCAAACTAATATGAATTTGTGAACTTGAGCCAAAACTTTTCTAGTCCTCAGTAAAACGTTTTAAAACGCCTGTTAAATGGGTTACTGTCCTTGGCTACGGTTGGGATTTGCATGTAGAGCAGATTTCCCCATTGGACCTGGCACTACATAGAATACATAGTGATTGGAAGGTATATATCACTGCTATGTAGTGCCGGGTCCTCCCTGAAAGCAGTGATATATACCTTCCTATCACTATGTATTCTAGCAGGGAGGACCCTGCACTACATAGCAGTGATATATACCTTCCAATCACTATGTATTCCATCACTGCTATGTAGTGCCGGGTCCTCCCTGATAGAATACATTGTGATTGGAAGGTATATATCACTGCTATCAGGGATGATCCGGCACTACATAGCAGTGATGGAATACATAGTGATTGGAAGGTATATATCACTGCTATGAAGTGCCGGGTCCTCCCTGATAGAATACATAGTGATTGGAAAGTTCTCATCAGTGATGCTCCATGAGGTGACATCTTACATGGAGCCCAAGTCTGAGGGAGACTGAACACAAAATGGTAGCCCCATTGAGTTGCCATTGACCTGGTACTGCACACATGACTGACTCACTCTGTCCATGCTCCTTGGGTTGGTCAGTAAACGGACGTAAAAAATTTTACTTCTTAAAAAAAAACCAAAAAAAAAAAAACATGCCTCCGCACGCATCTTCCCTTGTGTCTAATTAACCCTGTGACAGCAAAATTCCTTTAATTTGCTTGTGTCTCCCTTATCAGATGTACAGAATAGGATGCTGCTTGCCATAAATGATGGAGCGAGGGCTGGCGCGAGCGCTGTTTGTGTATTCCCTCTTCCAGCCATGAAACAGCTGGTTAGCAGCTGTGCACATCACCCTGGGAACCTTCGTGCTGGACAGTTGATCCAGATGTTCTTCGAAATAATTGCGTGGGGGGTGGTACATGCCTTTCTCAATGACACCCTGTCTGAATCTCTCATCTTTTTCATTTGTCCCCCCCCCCCCATGTCTTTTTATTTCATGTCTTTCATATGCGTTATTGCCGCTTGTCTCGTTTTCTCAATCTTCCGTTTTCAGGGGCAGGAAGGTGTTTGTCTCGTTTTAACGGTCCTCTTCCGCTTTTGAGTTCTGTTGTTCATTATGCTAAACGTCTTTTGGCTTGGGGATTGTTCAATCAGAAACAGAATTTGGTGGGCCTTAGGAAAACCAACTGCCAAATTTTATTTTACAGCGACCTTTCAAAGGATATTTGTAAAGACATAATATGCTCTGTGTAATTTCTATTCCAGAGGCCTCTGTCCTCCATATATCTGTCAGCAGCTCCGGTAAGGAGATTCCCATCAGTTGGTAGGGTTCCTTCAGTGTTTTGGGATTGCTCTAGGCCCAAGCTACTGCTGATAAATTCCAGTGTGGAAGACCTGCCACTGGACCACTTGACTGTTGAAATTTTGACATGAACAATTTGCAGACTTAAGGCCGACACACACGCATCGAGTGGCCGCCGATCGGGTGTGCCCAGCAAAGCTCGGTCGGCCACAGAATGGACATGTCCGTTAATCTCTGGCCAATGGCATTAGTTTCCATGGAGACCGGCGTCCCCTTTTAAAACTAACGCCGACACACAAAGGGTGCCCGCCGATGCTGTCAGCGATGGAGAGCAGGGTAATGACGTCATCATGCTGCACTCCATCGCTGATCTGTCTCCCCCCACTTGGTAGGTGTGTGGGGGCCTATAAACTGAGCCAATTGAGCTTAGTAGGTGTTCTTGATTTGGCCATCTGGACGTTTAGCCCAAGTTGCAAACAAAACTCACTCCAAGCTAACATCGGGCATACTCACCTGTCCGGTGAATGCACCGTGCAATCCTCTGTATTGGAGATCCCACCAATCTTGCGGTGGCCACCCTGATGACAGAGAATTAAGTTCAAAGTTCAGTGCTTTAAAATCACTCCACACCTCCTGCCCCACTTACAGTACATTTCCATCCTGATACATAAATACACCCCTAACCGCCTCCACTGACCTACTAATGTCATCCCCACTCATAACCTCATCACACGCATGGCTTCAAGATTTCTCTAGGGCCGCTTCTACTCTCTGGAACTCTCTCCCTTGTCTCATTAAACTTGCTCCTACCTTTGGCACTTGTAAGAAACCCCCCTCTTCAGTCTGGCCTACCCATCTTCTCATTCCTAATATCACCACCATGTCACACGCTCACGGCGGTCGATAATTGAAATCTAAAGCTTAAAAGGCCCCAATCAGCAGCTAAATTGATCTGAGCCATTTAGGACATGTCCCCCCTGGGCATTCCTTTGGCAGGCACCCGATGGAGCCAATCCACATTACCTGTCTGCAGCAGTGGCGGATTTCCCTCCGAAGTTGAAGCGCACATGCGGGGTAAGGGGGGAGTTGCCAAGCAAATCCGCTGTGGCCCCTAGACATTGTCCATCAGGCCCGGGACGGGAGTGCCCTCAGTCCCCTCCTAGATCTTTTCTGTCTGGTCCACACCAAGGAATTTGCTTCCCGTAGGGGGAGAATGCCATAAATCAGGTTAAAAATGGAAAGGTGGCCTAAACCATTTCTTTTAAAACCAGTATGCATCTCCTTTCTTCTAATCTGATATCTTTTGAACTGGAATGAAGATAGATTTTTGGTTCTTATGGTGAAGAATTTGGAGAAACTTTATAAAAAAACTTTTTTTTTTTTAAGCAATCGTACAGTGTTGTACTGTGTCAACCAACAATGAATACAGATAGTTTGGAGATCAAGTGATCCTCTTTATTGGCCAATGGAAGTCATTGAAAAAGCAAACTTTCTGGATGTCTCGGGTGTTAAACCTGAAGAAGGGATCTGAGACATCCTGAAAGTTTGCTTTTTCAATGACTTCCATTGGCCAATAAAGGGGATCTCTTGATCTCCAAACTTTGTAAAATTCTATTTGTATTTTAAATCTTTCCCGAAGACACTAAATCCACTCCTTTTTGTTCTTTTATTTAGGGAAGTCATTCGATATCACCTACGTGCGCCTGAAATTCCACACAAGCCGGCCCGAGAGCTTCACCTTATACAAGAGGACTCGAGAAGATGGTCCTTGGATCCCCTACCAGTATTACAGCGGTTCCTGCGAGAACACTTACCAGAAATTTAACCGAGGCTTCATTCGTACTGGAGAGGATGAACAGCAGGCGCTGTGTACTGATGAGTTCAGCGACATTTCACCATTGACTGGAGGCAACGTTGCTTTCTCCACTCTAGAGGGACGACCGAGCGCTTACAACTTTGATAACAGCCCTGTATTACAGGTAGGTGATCTCGCTGTAACTTACAGTACGTACATGAGGTTTAGTCTAGGTATGTGGCTTGGCTGGATATAGCCTTCATTTTACCTTATGTGTCAATTGCTTTGTATAGCTGTAAATGTCCCATCAAGCCATGCAGGGGGGGGGGGGGGGGGGGGGGGTGGAGGGTTCTTTTTGATTTTTATTGACTTTCTATTTAAATGTTTTAGAGATGTGTCTTGAAAGTTTTAGGCTGCGTCTAAACTACAGGATTCTGCGCAGGTATGCGGGGAAAACTGCAGTGCCCCCTTTGGGGAAAGACATGCCAGTCTATAGTGGCCCGTCATGCCCGCGGTTGGGGGGCGACGCGGCAGATGATTCACAGTGCCTGCCCAGGTGTTGGGGATCTGGGGGTGTCCCACAGACGCATCGGAAACATGTACCATGCCCATTGCTAAACAATGCTGTGTTTCTGGGCATGGATTGCTAATAGACATGTATAGGATTTGCTGATACGGCGGTATTGCTGATACGGCGAATACCGTGCTCTACGCAGCAGGCAGGCGCTATGAACATTGACACACAGACGTACCCGTAACGCCCACCCACCACCAAACCCCCCCGCAGTTGCTGGGGCGTTATAGTGTAGACCCAGCCTTAGGTCCTGGTAGGCTGCTGTTTCTATTGGAGAATGGTGTGTTTTGTGGTTTGCGATTGTACAGATTTATTGTTGGAGGACACTTACATTCAATTACATTCATGATATCCAGTGTTTCCAAAATTTTCGGGTCAGCTGCCCTCTTTACTTATCACTCGCTCTATTTGCACAATATAAGGGTCCTTTGGCACTAGAGTGCCAGCATTCGCGTAGGGTACCTCTCACACTTGACTGCATTGTATTATGCTTTAACACATGTTCACGCTGCCCAGCGCAAGTGTCTTTTATATACAGTGGACCCTTGAGTTACAACCAGCTTGACTTGAGACCAACCAAAATTTTCTTTTTAGCTTACAACCAAAGATTTGACTTACAACCAGAATTATGGCCAAGGCCAAAATATGTTTCTGCTTGTGTGGTGTCATGTGACCTGATGTCACTTACAAGTACAACAGTGTTCTCCCCAGAGCAGATTGGCCGGGCGGCCCGCCCGGGAGATTTTAGTCCCCGCCCGGCAGTTCCGTCCCGCTATACCAGGGGTCGGCAACCCCCGGCTCCAGAGCCGCATGTGGCTCTTCTTCATCCTCGGCGCGGCTCACCTCTGATAGGCTGCCTAGCCAGCGGCAGCACACAAGTCCTCCTCGGCGAGCAGCCTGACAGACGACGCCTCCCATTTTTCAGGAGCGCGCCACAGCCACTGAAAGACTCCGGCCCGCGGCACACTACCGGAGCTGCGGGCCGGAGTCTTTCAGTGGCTGCGGCGCGCTCCTGAAGAATGGTGCAGGCGGCGCGATGACGTCATCGCGCCGCCCGGCTGAAAAAAAATTCAGAACACTGTACAACATGTCAAAATTTACCGCACATCCCCACCCGATTATATAGCGGCCGATTAAAGCGTGATCATCAAGTTGCAGCCAGTTGGTCAGTGGATCGGCGGGCACCCTTTTGTGCGCTGGACATAATTTTTCATGGGGACACTGGTTGGTGATCGGCCAGAAATCTTGGATCACTGTGCGATCCGACTTGTGGTCCGATCCTGGTTGCTCTGTCTGGGTCCATGCACCTGATTTGCGGGCAAGCGACCGCCAATTGATCGGCGAGAACGCGCACAGTGGTCGATCGGCTGAAAAAACGGTTAGGGATCGGCCTATGGCTATCTTTTATATGTGCCCTTTGGCCCTGGATTTTCTTTGGCTCTACCATAGGTAATCAGTTGGCAAGCTGAATTTTTGTAATCCAAAACAACCTGATTGCAATCTTACTTGTACTTTAAATGATCCACTGAATGTCTACCTCCAGCATTTTAATATATCTGCTGCTATGATTTTTTGTATTTATTTCCTACATGAATATAACTTTTTCTTACTCTTTTATGGAATACAGGACTGGGTAACAGCTACAGATATCCGTGTAACTCTGAACAGACTCAATACTTTTGGGGATGAGGTGTTCAGTGATCCAAAGGTGCTGAAATCCTATTACTACGCCATCTCGGACTTTGCTGTGGGCGGCAGGTGAGTAACAAACCTTAATTTCTTCTAAACTTTCCTAATGTTTAATATATTTTTGCTCTGGTGTTTGTTGTAGTGGACGCTGATGTTTGCTCAGATCATCTTCTCTTTCAGTAGGTTATTTTGAACCGGGGTCAGGTTCTTCTCTGTGTAGGTTGATGTGGGTGGTCCCAATACTTTGCTGGGCGAGTTGTCTAACAGCAGCTTGAACTTCTCTTGTGGAAGCTGACCTCGCTTCCTTCATGCCGGCATTCATTCCATTGCCATTTAAAGACGGTGCGGCCAGGCCAACAAAATGGTATTGGAAGTTTGCACGGTCTGTTTACACGGTCGCTTTCCGGGCGCTGGCATTCTTCAAGCGCTTGTGCAGGCGCTATGGGGGGTTGTTTAGATACTGCCCCCATGACTGTCAAAAGCCTCTGTTTATCGGGTGTTAACCAAACATTACCACTTAAAGAATATGTATATTTATTATTTTCTCCGTAATTTGTAAAATCATTCATATTTGATGATCCTTTTGTTAGCTCAGGTCTATGCTTCCCATAGACTAGTGGTTCCCAATCTTTCCTTGCAGGGCCCACCTTTTCTATCTAGGAACATTATCGAGCCCCCCCCCCCCCCCCTCCCTATTCAAACACAGGTTAAGAATGATGGCCAGCGCACCCCCTGGAATACCTTCCCACCCCCCACTGCAGTTTAGAGCCGGTCGGTAAACAGACGCTTACCACAACCGTCTGGCGAACACGACCAGAGGTGTTCACTTTTTCTGGGTTTCGTCCAATAGTTAGCTCATGGGGCCATTATCTTAACACCCCCACCACCCACAGGAGCGTCCGGTCCTTTTTCAGTTGGCTGTCAACGGACAGCAGCCTGGGAATTGACCGTGTAAATTTAGCCTTAAGCATATTCAGGGAATGTCTTGTCCTCAGGATACTTGTTTGACTTTTTCTGTACATTAGAGTAGGTCAGCATGGGTGGGTTAACATGATAATGTGGCCTACAACCTGTTTGATCAACTTAAAACAATTGATTTTTAAGTCGATCGAACAACAAATTCTATTCCTGCCCACCTGGTACGACCAACCAAAAGTGATTCGAAAATGATCAGACATGTTAGAAAATTTTAGTAGATCGTGCAAATATCTAACAGGTTTTTGAAGTATTTTAAATTTTTTTGTTTATGATCATATTTAGAGTCATAATTACAATCGTATTTACAAATGAACTACGTACAGTAAAGCTGGAAACACATGTGCAGATATGGGTTGGATCGATGGCGGCTTCGAGCACCGTGCACGCTCACGCCCATCTATCTGGCCCATATCTAATGCCCCTATCGCTGTTTTCTAGTGGGACTAATCAATCCCACTCCAAAACAGGACATGACTGTTAAATACGTCCCGCGGGTCTCCATGTAAAGCATCAGCTGAGCTGGTGAGAGAGCAGAGCTGTCTCCCCAGCTCCGCCGATATCTAACAGCAGCGCAATGACGTCATCACGCTGCTGTGGGGAACATCGGACGGCTCAAATGGAGCCGTCTGTACCCTGCTTAAGAGTGTAAATTCATAGTGTTTAACTCGATCATACTGCGTGGTGGTACGAGTGATGTCAGACTGGCATACATTTGTAAAATCACACAACTAGATCGGATCTATGATTATTTGTGCAAAAGTCGACATGTGTATGGCATGCTTTTTGAAAACATTACACCAGTTTATTTCACATATAATCATTATATCTGTGGTGGCTATTTTGGGGCATTCAGAAATGTCCCCCATGTTATCCCTATCGGATGACGCCAAGAAACGTCTAATGTTGTGTTTTTTGGGCTGCTGCATTTCTAGACGCCCATGTGAGCGGTGCCTAACTCCATGTCATACAAAAGGCATTTGGACGTTCTAATAGCGTTTGGATCCATAACAAAGTCTTGTTCCCAGCAACAATTATTTATGAAACACTACATGAAAGTTAAAGTTGGGGTACTCCTGTGTGTACCTAACCGAATCCCTATCTCACCTCATGTGCCTTGTATAGCAGCTTCACAGCCTGGGGTGACCTTTGGATACCAAAACGGGATTATGAATATAAAATATCCACTTAGATATGCCCTTGGCCTTCTCTTCCATGATACAGACCTTGATTATTATAGTAAA
>CM070038.1:9407453-9428394 GCA_036250615.1 Ptychadena robeensis | reverse complement strand
CCTTGCACAGAGACCTGCTAGCCACACCTCTTCACACTCCCAGCTAGCTGATCACAACCGCCTGTGTGTGACGTTCAGCTGCAGCCCGTCCATTACATTGGATGGAGACCCACAGTCCCCATTCAAAGTAATGGATTTCAACCAATTTTTTCCAACATGTTGGAAATCCGTGTGGTCGAGTTGATCCTGCTCGAAGGAATTGTGGATGGTTCAAATTGGTGAGCATGCACGGCGCCCAATGTTGCTTTAATCTGTTTCTTCATTGAGCCATGTATGCCCGGCTTTAGGTTTTTCTGAGGGTTGCCAGGGGACTATAGAGGCCACAACATATAATATCAATATCATTCAACATAAAATGGTAAAATACATAATATTTAATCAACATAAATCAGTATTTCAGTTTTAGGGCTTGTTTCCATTACGTCGGGAGCCCTCCGCTAAGCGTACACGCTTAGCGGGGGTCCCCGACGTAGCAGACTTACCTGCTCGGCGGACGGGTCTGTCTTCATTGCGCCGACCCTACCCGCCGGTGTCAGGCTGAACGTAGACGAGTATGTTCAGCCTGTAGGCAGGCTGAGTCTATGGGATACGTCGGGACCCCTGCTTAGCGTATACGCTTAGCGGAGGGCTCCCGACGTACAATGGAAACAAAGCCTAAAAAACCAACAATGGCAATGTTGTCACAAACACTGCAGAGACTTATGGCACACATAATACATGAAAAAGACAAGTTATAACAAGGTGTACATGTTAAGATGGACAAAAGGATTGATAGTGGATGAAACTCAGTCCACATTAACTCGGGCCAAACACCCAGGAGATTAAGGTAAATATTTCGTGTGGGTTCCATCGTTGTCATTGATCATTTAGCATTCTGGCAGATTAAACCACTAAATTAGACACCATTCAGGTGTGCAGGTGGTCCGCAGGGGGCACTCAGAAATGCCCCCATGTTATCCCTATCAGGTGAACTCCCGAAAAGCGCACAGGAATGTCTAATGTTGCGTTTTTGTGAGCTGCGGCATTTTCACGTGAACCATGCTTACTTCCATGTCACACAAAAGGCACAAAATGGTGGTTGGTTCCCAGCTACAATTATTGATTACATGAAAGGTAAAGTTCATTGATGATGTTGGGGTACTCCCAACCTTACCCTCGAAAAGAGACATATATCTGTTATCATCCCCTCTTTATGGGGTCATGTGCCGTATGTAGCAGCCTCAGCCTTGGGTGACCTTTGGATAAAAAAGTGGGATTTTGAGTATGGAATAAGCAAAGTTGTCAAAGTGCCAGTTCGTTCTTCCTGCAATGGAAGATTAATAAGATTAAACTGCTGAATCTCTATAGTATTTTAATATAAAGCTCCTTTCCCTCTAATCACCCCTTGCATGTACGCAGCCTTCCTGCATTTGTTCCAGTAACACAGTGTATATGGTGTCTCCGGGTACTTGGTGACAGAATTGAACATTGTTGTAAAATCCAACATTTGTCGGGTGGAGTTATTTTGTTAAACTCCTTTGTGTATCTTTAACTTGGATCTTCTCCTCTCTCATTTTTCAGGTGCAAATGTAACGGACACGCCAGTGAATGTGTGTATAACGAATTCAGCAAGCTGGTCTGTAATTGCAAGCACAACACGTTCGGTGTGGACTGCGAAAAATGTTTACCTTTCTTTAATGACCGGCCCTGGAGGAGGGCGACTGCCGAGAGCGCCAACGAGTGTCTCCGTGAGTAATCTTGCCTTCAACTCACCAATCTCCGTAAACACAACTGTTTGTTGCGTTATTGGACGCGATCTCTGCAAGACCTAATCCCATTCCAAGATGTGGAGACAGAAGCCAAACATGTGCTTGTTCATACAGCTTGTTGTTTAACAGATGATTTAAACAGAACATATTTTTGCTTTATCTTTAGGCTATGTTTCCAATATGTTGGGAACATAGCCTAAAGATGGACATAGCCAATAGCCTTACCTGCTCAGCGGAGGATCTGTCTTCACTGCGCCGAGCCGCTCCGCCGATGTAAGGCTGAACTTGTCTGTGTGATAAGTCGGGATCCCCAATAAAGCAGGGTACAGACATGGAGATATGGGTCAAATGGATGGCCGTTTTGAGCGCGGTGTGCGCTTATGGCCATCTATCTGCCCCATATAATCTGCCCCTTGCGCTGTTTTCGAGCGAGACAAATCAATCCCGCTCGAAAACAGCCTTATCAGACATGACTGTTAATACGTCGATGTCCGATGCTTTGCCTGGGTCTCCACGCAAAGCTCGGCTGAGGAGCCGGGGAGAGACAGTTCTGCTCTCCCTGGCTTCTCCAATATCTGACAGCAGCGTGATGACGTCATCACGCTGCTGCAGGGTACATCGGACGGCTGGAATATCGAGCCGTCTGTACCCTGCTTAAGCGTATACGACGTATATGGGTCCCGACGTATAATGGAAACAACCCCTAAAATGAAAACTCCACATGATGTCTATTCTGATGAGGTTATCCCAGGGGTGGGCAAATGTTTTGACTTGTGGTCCACAATGGGTTTCTAAATGTGACATAGGGGCGGACCATGGGCTGCTTAGCATATAGGGGTCCTAAGTCCTTGTTGCTAGGACAGGGTATTCAAAAATAGAAAATATGTTAAAACATTTTATAAATAGAAGCTTTTGATAGAGAGGCCTGAACATTCAATTGCAGCAAAATATGGCCTCTAGGGAACAATCCAAACAATGATCCTCTAGGTGTGATGTTCACCCGTTGCAGGGAATGAGGAGAGCCAGAGCGTCCTAACACCACGGTGACAAAGGGCCAAATTAAAAGACTAAAGGGCCATTTTTGGCCCCGGGCCTTAGTTTGCATGTCTGGAATATCCTCTACCCTAGGACCCTCAAATGTGTCTTTTAGAATACCATTATTTAAGTCACCCATGTTTTGGAAAAACAAAACCAGAGGGACAAGGCTCCTCCTTTCAGCTCTACACCTATGTTTTAGGAAACTTTTCATGATGGATGTGGTTGTTGGTTATCTGTGACATCCTAGGGCACTGTAGCGAGAGGGCAGAGGACACAATTGGGCTGTCGACTACATAGAAAGTGTCTTGGCAAATTACAGTTGTTTGTGATCCATAAGACCTGAACATGGAGGGTAAAAAATATGTTTAAAGCAGGGTACAGACGTGGAGATATGGGTCAAATCGATGGCCGTTTCGAGCGCCATGCGCGCTCACAGCCATCTATCTGACCCATATAATCTGCCCCCATCGCTGTTTTTGAGCGGGACAAATCAATCCCGCCTGAAAACAGCCTTATTGGACATGACCGTAAATACAGCCGATGTCTGATGCTTTGGCTAGAGACTGCGGATCTCCAGGCAAAGCTCGGCTGAGCTGGGGAGAACAGAACTGTCTCTCCCCAGCTCCTCCGATATCTGACAGCAGCGTGATGACGCCGAATATCGAGCCCTCTGTACCCTGCTTAAGTCTTATAGATCGAATGCACAACCAAACTTGGCCCAAAAGACTTTTTGTCCATGGCAGGTCAAGCACTCAAGTTGCCCGGTGGAGACAGAGAAGCTGTCAGAGGGAAGATCCACCTGCCTTTTGTAACTGAAGCCCTGGCGGTGTCTCGTAGCATGGAGTTCCAGGAGGTGTAGAAGCTGTCAGAGGGTGGCTCTCCCCTCTGCCTTTTCTCTGTGCTACCAGCCAATGGCAGAACTTGAGTTATAAGAGGAAAAGCATGTGTCTCTGTATACAGGAGTGCGTGTTATGGCCCGCAAAGTATGGTAACTTGAAAAATCCTAATTACATTTTTAACCCACTGTAAATGATGGGAAGCCTAGGGAGTGGAGTTATTATACACTGCCTGGCCAAATAAAAGACTCCACCCCAAAAAAAATCACACGCTCTCATATTTGGTTGGACCACCTTTAGCTTTGATTGCGGCACGCATTCGCTGCGGCATTGCTTCGATAAGCTTCTGCAATGTCACAAGATTTATTTCCATCCAAGGTTGCATTGATCTTTCACCATGATCTTGCATTGATGATGGTAGAGTCTGACTGCTGCGCAAAGCCTTCTCCAGCACATCCCACAGATTCTCAATGGGGTTAAGGTCTGGACTCTGTGGTGGCCAATCCATGTATGACAACGATGTCTCATGCTCCCTGAACCACTCTTTAACAGTTTGAGCCCGATGAATCCTGGCATGTCATCTTGGAATATGCCCGTGCCATCAGGGAAGAAACCATCCATTGATGGAATAACCTGGTCATTCAGTATAGTCAGGTAGTCAGCTGACCTCATTCTTGGAGCACATACTGTTGCTGAACCTAGACCAACTACAGCAACCCCAGATCATACTGTAGCACAGCCCTCATAGACACTAGGCATGATGGGTGCATCACTTCATCTGCCTCTCTTCTTACCTTGATGTGCCCATCACTCTGAAGCAGGACTTTTTTTTTTGCCCAGACAGTGTATAAGAGGTTGGAAAGTTTATTAATAAGAACTTGGCCATAGGGAGACTCCCTTTTAGATTTGCCTCTTGTTTCCTCATTATTTAGGTCAACACATTTGAAAAAGAAAGCCTACAAAGCCTGTTTACTGGAAACACAGCTTTGTGATTGAGTGGAGCTGATCTTGACATCTATATGAAGTCATGGAGCTTATCTAGACAAGAACGAGCTTTCAAGAATGTTTCGGTTACATTTGCATAATTGAAGGAAAAATAGATTAGAGCCAGTTAGTAAAAGTATAAAATCCATTCTCTTGTTGTACATTCAATGGACCAGGATTTTAGGATTTTTCACAGTATACTGTTCATCAAGTATCTTCTGGGTTATTCTTGGTTTTTCAGGTATTTGTTCTACTTACCAATCTTCTTTTCTTCAGCCTGCAACTGTAATGGACGCTCTGAAGAGTGTTACTTTGACCCAGAGTTGTACCGATCTACCGGCCATGGCGGACATTGTACTGGCTGCACTGACAATACAGACGGTCCCAACTGCGAGCGCTGCAGAGAGAACTACTATCGCCAGAAGGACGATGAACCTTGCCTGGCCTGCAACTGCAACCCCGTTGGTATGTAGGACGACAACTAAAGTGTCCATCATCTACTAGAATAAGATGGGAATATGTGGTATGATTTCCATATAGTGGTTTACTGAACTGAAAGATGTGTTAAAAATTAAATAAGTAAAACGTCATTTTTTTGACACGATCACATACACAGTTTTTCATTTCTCTGTCCGATTTCCTTTAGATCTCCTTTTGTTTTACCAAAACCATGTTATATGAGGGACTTTCTAACCCATCAAGTCTACCTGTGTTCAATCACAGAGGACCCGGCACTACATAGTTGTCGGTAGATCTAAAGGATATCTGACCGAGAAAACTTAAGGTGTATGGCCAGCTTAAAGGGTACCATCATGGGGCTTCTCTGGATTTTAAGTAACTACCGTAGAACTGGTGCCTTGACTTCAAAGCCTCATAAAAATCCACCACTAGGTCATGGAGTAAATTTTTTAATTGTGCTTTATATATAGTTATCTACAAGATTCTCAATGTTTTTTTCTAAATTGACTCCTATAAAAGTTTTGGTTCTGTGCTAATGATTCCCATCATCCAGATGTTTAGAAGTTGGGGTAACATAAGAGAGGCTGTAGTACCCAACTCACCAGTTGACGCTGCTGCCCATATGGTCCCTTCTAGCACATGTAATGAAGATTGAATGACCCCTCATAATAAAATCACTCAGGCCATTTGATGTAATAAAGACTTCATACACCTTGTTGACCCTTAGATCACTTTCATGTTGCGTCACTTGCTGAGTCTTATTTGGCGTTCTTGGCAAGCAGCCTCGCTCTATATCCTTTACATTACAAACACATCAGTAAACCGCGCTGTATTATCATCTTTCACATCCTTTGTTTGTATAGGTGAGCCTTGTTTTCCGCCTCTATTCTCTCCGTTTATTTTCACTTCCAGAACTATAAAGTCTCCCTCGGGGCCTGCAACAAATAAAACCCCATTCTCTAAACACTTGGGCCGAGTGGTTGGTGTCAGGCTTTACACAGCCACGTAAATAAACATTCTGCTGCCATGTAAACAAAGGAGACCGCACACTGTGATTGTCTGCTGGGTCTGTCCTTTGCAGGAAGATCATTCCAAGTTATCAGCAAATTCCTTTCTTTTTTTCTTTTTAATAGCCAAATTGGCTTTGTTGTGGGGAAAGTAGATAGAACACCTGCCAGTTGCCATAAGCTAGGCATACACGTCTCGATATCAGATCGATCAGATATGTCAGATCGAGTGGGATTAACAGACATGTCCGTTCCTAGTTCACCTGTCCTTTTTTCGAGGGAGATCAATTGATCCTGCTCGAAGAAAGGCATACACGGCTCAATTTTGTAATAGATTCGAGCACCGTGATCGCGCATCTGTTACAAAATCGAGCCATGTATGGACACCCTAAAGCAGGGTACAGATGGCCCGATACTGGAGCTGTCCGATGTTCCCTGCAGCAGCGTGATGACGTCATCACGCTGCTGTCAGATATCGGAGGAGCTGGGGAGACAGTTCTGCTCTCTCCCCAGCTCAGCTGATGCTTTGCCTGGTGACCCGTGGTCTCTAGGCAAAGCAGTGGTCATCGGCCGTATTTAACGGTCATGTCCGATATCCCTGTTGGTCCATATCATGTCCGATATCCCCGCACATGATATGGACCAAATAGATGGGCGTGAGCGCACACGGCGCTAGAAACGGCCATCGATCTGGCTCGATTAATCGATCATTCAGGAATCAAACACAGCCAACCTGGAGGGATTGATCCTGCTCCAAGAAAATGTTGATCGCACAGGGATCCGACATGTTGGTATTTCCCTGTTCAATCGCCATTTCTTTGGATTGGGCCCCTCATTCAAAGTGTTAGCCAGGGATCAGTTCCCTCTAGGTGGTGCACATCAATTCCCCAAACAATTGGTGTGCGAGTGTTCACCGATTCTTGCATCACCCTATTGTCACCCGCAGTCGATCGCACAATGATCACCAGGGAATTAGGCCGTGTATGGCCGGCTTAAGGTTTGTTAACTTTCATCTATTATCTTATTTTTTAAGAAAGGTATCAGCCTTGTGATTTCTCTTTCTTGCAGAAACGATTGGCTCACGATCACGTTACCTCACATTTATACCAACTAGACTAGTAATAAAACTTGCCAGGTCACAACCCAATTGATTTTTAAACAGGGTATAGACATGAACATATGGGACAGATCGATGGGCGTTTCGAGCTTCGTGCGCACTCACGGCCATCTATCTGGCCCATATAATATGCGGCCATCACGGTTTTCCCGCTCGAAACAGCCATATCAGACATATCAGACGATGTCCAGTGCTTTACATGGAAACCGCGGGCCTCCATGTAAAGCATCGGCTGAGCTGGGGAGAGCAGAGCTGTCTCTCCCCAGCTCCTCCGATATCTGGCGTCATCACACTGCTGCAGGAAACATCGGACGGCTCAAATATCGAGCCCTCTGTACCCTGCTTTACTGTTCTGGTGTTTTTTCTGGGGAAAGTTTATTGCAGATAAGGCTTAAGCTGTGTACAGAGGCCAGATATCTGGCATCCATCCAGCTGTCAGATGAAGACATTAACCAATGGGTGCTTACTTTTTCTATGGGGAGGACCCAGTGGGGGGCACTCACTTATCTTCCCCCAACCCTCCCTATAGAAAAGAATGATTGCTGGAGAGATTATTGAATGACTCCAGTCGACCAAAATTTATCAATATCAAACAAAAAAAAAACTATTGAAAATTATTCGGACATTTTGGTGAATTTTAGTTGATCATACAAACATCTGACAGTGAATACAATTGTAAACAAATCAATTAAAATACCTAGAACACCATCATACCACCACATTGTACTACAGATGCGCTCCATAACATCATGAATCGATGGTGTTTAATGGTGTCGAGCTGTGTATGACTAGCTTAAGGGTGTCCAAACACGGCTCGGTTTTGTAATAGATTCGAGCCGTGTATGCATTTCTTTGAGCGAGATCAATGGGAAAGGTCGGTCGAACTGGGAATACACATGTCCGTGAATCCTGGTCGATCTGACAAGCAGTGCAAAGAGCAGGAGGAAGGAGGGCCCCCTCTGCACAGCACACAGCCTGTGCAAAAAGTTATTAACCTCCCTAGCGCACTTGTGAGGTACAGATTTCTGTACCAAAAGTGCACCACAGACTCTAATGGAGTCTCATTGTAGGCCTGCAATTTCCCAAAGTATGTCCATACAGGAGTCTGGTAGACATTGTGAATATAATAACATGTTCAGATACTTTGTAAATAAGTCATAAAATCTGATAAAGTATATATAAATTGTATCAGGTAAATGAGCACTGCGACCACTAGATGGCGCTGCAGATGTGCCAGGTTACATAGGACAGCATTGTAATACATTGAAGTCAGTGTATTACATTCAGTTCTGCACACTTGGTGTTCCCGACCCCAGAAGAGTCTGTCACACCGGGAGAGAGAAGCAGGAAAAAGACAGCTGTAGAGGACATGGAGACACCGGATCATTTATTCAGGTGAGTATTTTACATAGGGAATCATATTGAATAGTGCTTTCAATGCAGAAAACACTATTCAATATGATTTATATTTAAAACTCTCACCCGCGCCCCGATGTGACATCACATGGTGGAGGGGAGTGCTCCGTTCTCCTGCAGCTGCCTCTTTATTATATTGGAGCCACACGGATCGTTGAGTTTGTGCTCCTGTGGCTCCGATCTCTGTCTGACGAACCCAGCTCGTCCAGTGCAGTTCTAACAGGTCAGAGCTGGGAATGGCAGAGGGGTTAATTTGAGTGGCCCTTGCTTTTACTGGTTCTTTCCTAACTTCACCAAATCCACCTTCCAGTATTGCATGTAGTTTCTCTTTCTGGAGTTCTAATTCATTCCGACAAACCTCCATGTAGGTTGAGCCCTGTCTATGGTGGCGATACATTAGAAAAATATTGACTGGTTGCACCCAACAATCTTAAGTCAAGGATCCTGTATATATCCCGGTCCGCATACTCAAGAGGGGCTTTCAGGCAGACTATTGGTATAGATAAAGACCGATCAAAACAAAGTAATAAACTATCAAGATTTATATATAGGTCCATAAAAAATCATGAAAATTAGAACAGTCCATGATGTTGTGCCAGCAGTTTGTACATATTTCATGCAAGAGGGGTCAACATGTTTCGCGACATCTCTGTTGCTTCATCAGGACAGTTTGCATGTAGTTTGGCATAGGCACTGTAAGGGTATATAAAAAGAGTAATGATGGTAATGAGAGTGGTGTTCATGGTGGCGATACAACTATACCTTTTAATAACCAAAAACATTCATATGGTATACCTTGGACAGATGCCATCTTAGGTTTGGAGGCTGAAAACCTCCTATTGTTTCTCAGAAAAAAAGCCACTGTTGTCTTCTAAGCCCGGCCACCCAGACGTGTAGGACACAATCATTTACATTTCTCTGCCCACTTGGGAACATCTGCCTTCATCCTACTTTGCTCAGCTTTATTATTATTTATCTTGACAGTTATGACTTTCTTAACTTTTTTTTCCTTCCCTGCGCAGGCTCTCTCAGTACCCAGTGTGATAACTATGGACGGTGTAGCTGTAAGCCTGGAGTGATGGGTGAGAAGTGTGATCGATGCCAGCCTGGTTTTCATTCGCTCACTGAGGCTGGATGCAGGTAACTAATCATAAGGGAATAACATGATAGACCTTCTGCTCTTTTGTCTGCAATACATATCAACGTGTAAAGGTTCTCCGATATCCTAATTGTTGTTTTCTTGTCATTAGGCCCTGCGCTTGTAACCCTTCCGGAAGTACGGACGAATGCAATGTGGAGACTGGTCGCTGCAGCTGTAAGGATAATGTAGAGGGCTTCAACTGTGAAAGGTAATTGTGTGACCCCCCCCCCCCCCCCCCCCCCCCCCCCCCCCTGGTGCCCTGGTTTTGCATTTGTCCCTTCTTTTAAATAATTATTAATGGGCATCTTTCTGGCTAGTATGAATTTGTGTATTCGCTTCTATTGAGTCTAAATAGAACCTTTTAGAAAAGATGCATATACATACAGTCCAAAGAAAATCTGCTCTCCGCTGCTCCTGAATATATTATACGCTCCTTTCACGGCTTCAAAGCTGTACAAACTCATCCAGTGCTGGGATACTTTAGAGCTTGTTAATGTCCCGCACCCCACGGCATAGAAAGTTCTGTCAAACTTGCAACACACAAAAGACCTTTCATCTCTTTAAGCCCCCCATACACATTTAGATCACTCCATACAATTTCCATTAGATCTACCAACAATAGTGATATATACCTTCCAATCACTATGTATTCTGTCAGGGAGGACCCGGCACTACATAGATATATACCTGCTCAATCACTATGTATCTATCAGGGAGGCCCCGGCACTACATAGCAGTGATATATACCTTCCAATCACTATTTTTCTATCAGGGAGGACCCAGCACTACAGCAGTGATCGTATACCTTCCAATCACTATGTATTCTATCAGGGAGGACCCGGCACTACATAGCGTGATGTATACCTTCCAACACTATGATTCTATCAGGGAGGCCCCGGCACTACATACGCAGTGATGATATACCTTCCAATCACTATGTATTCTATCAGGAGGACCCGCACTACATAGCAGTGATATACCTTCCAATCACTATGTATTCTATCAGGGAGGACCCGCACTACATAGCAGGTTATTATAACCTTCCAATCACTATGTATTATATCAGGGAGGACCCGGCACGGCAACTACATAGCAGTGATATATACCTTCCATCACTATGTTATTCTATCAGGGAGGACCCGGCACTACATAGCCGTGATGTATAAGCCTTCCAATCACTATGTATTCTATCAGGGAGGCCCCGGGCAACTACATAGCAGTGATATATATACCTTTCCAATCACTGTTATTCTATCAGGGAGGACTCCGTGCACTACATAGGCAGGTGATGATATACCATTCCAATCACTATGTATTTTATCAGGGAGGACCCGGCACTACAATCTCCAAATATTATTCCTAAAATGTTTGTGCAAGACAAACCCAGAATTTTCAAAAAACTCACAATTGGTGGCTCTTGTTGTCTAGAATCTTTTTGTGAAGGAACGTATCCTGAGTCGCCCAGCTACCCATACACAGGTGGTTTACTGTGCGTTTGGCCAGCGAATGATCACAGCTTGGTGACATCACCAGGCTGCTTCCGGTTGTCTGCCACTTGTGCATCGATTCCTGTAAGATACTTTGGATGGTGACCCTGGTGGACCCAAACTATAGCAATCAGCCAGAAAAGAACCACCAAGGCGGCTCACCATGTGACTGACTTGTTGTGTTATTCTGGTCGATTACTCCAGATGGGCGCCTCTGTTATGCGGACGATTGACCCCAGATCGAGCACCGCACACATACATGGCAATCGATCATCCGAAAAATCTGCCACGGATGGACACATTTGTGGGGGCATCCATCATAGTGTTTATCTCTTCCGGCTGTACAATTGTGTTGATGATGATTGTATTTCTATTTAAGGTGTAAACCAGGATTCTTCCACATGGATCCAGCCAATCCTCGGGGCTGCACCCCATGTTTCTGCTATGGCCACTCTTCTGTCTGCAGCAGCGCCGAAGGCTTCACCGTCTCCACCATCGCCTCTTCATTTGAGACCGGTAATTTTCTTCAGCTGCAAATTCCATCACCTTCTATAATAAGCAGAGGGTTTATTAAAGGCCCCCGATTCTCCCAACAACTGTTACCAGTGTATCACCATATCCTCTAAACATCCTTCTTGATGCCTTTGTATTAAGTCTGCTTTGTGCAGCATTACAGTCCAGTTTTTCACATGTAGGCTATGTATCCACTACTTTTCGGGACCCCTATGTTAAGCGCAGTGCTTGGTGAGGGTCCCGACGGATCACATACACTTTACCTGCTTGGCGGATGCTCTCAGAGCATCCACCGAGCAGGTGAAGTGTATGTGATCCATTGGAACCACCGCCAAGCATTGCGCTTAACGTAGGGGTCCCGACAGATCACGGAACGCTGTGGAGATGAGACATAGCCTTTTATTGCCCCTTAGATGCTCCATATCTGATACAGACAATATCTTGTGCAGAGCCGTGACTACTCCTATTATGTCTGGCCGTGTAGGATATCCTTAGAAACGACAAACAAAAAAACATTTAGTGGTTCTTTGTCTGTATCGGATGATGGTATCACAACAATTTTACAGTTCTTTCCCCGATTCCGCAGATCTGACTCTCATCGAGCCCGACATCCTGTGAAGTCACAAAGCAGACACAATAAAATGCTCATAAACTCCTATGAATAGAAGTAGTAACTGCTGCTCTTAAAGTCAGACGGCCACACACACACACAGCCTTTGTTGGCCTGTTTGACATGCAAATACTTGGAACCATCAAAGCCCATTATTTTGTAACGGCTTCTTTTCCCATTCTGGTTTAATGGTGAACCGAGGAAGCGTAGGGAAATCGTTTTTTTGATCTGCCATAGCGCAGTATTATTATCATCCATCATTTAGTTATATAGCGCCAGCATATTACACAGCGCTGTACAATACATTAGAGTTGAGATGCAACACACAGGTTATGACACAGGAGTAGAGGACCCATCCCAATTGGGCTTACACTCTTATAGGTTGGGAAACAAGAGTATACAATAGGTGGGGGGGATGGGACTGGCAGGGTGGTGATGTTAAGAATGAGAGGATTGGGGGGCCACACTGAGGGGGGTTTTCATGACATTTTAAAAGTACTAAAGCTAGCTTCAATTTTAGCATTCAATCAACGTTAGATTAGATTTTGTAGTTCGATGAAAAAATCGAAAATCGATTTTATTTTAATCAATGGACACCACATAGGGAGTACGATTTATTGTTCAATTTCGACTGAGAAGTTCATTGAAGTAATCAAATATCGTCAATTAAATTCATCCTACGATTTTCAGTTTCAGTTTCGTTGTAAACGGCGCGGTACGGGCAATCGAGGCAGTGCACACACTACACTGCCTGTCATTTCCGGCCTTGCGCCGCTGCTATTCACACAGCTGGTGTCAATATTGACACCAGCTGCGTGAGAGGGAAAGCCGGCTTTCCTACATTAACATGGAGGTCTATGGCAAATGAAACCCTGGAAATGCTGCAGTGATTAAGACAATCGCTGCAGCTTTCCGTGGAGGCATGGGGTCTCCCCAATGCCGGCTTCCCCTGCGTTTGAGACGACCCTGAACGGCGAACGAACAGGGTTCGTCTCAACCGCTAGGGAGGTTAAAGGGAAGTAGCCACACACATTGAGTATCATTGACTCGACCAAAAAAAAGCTGCAAGGAATGTAGTTAGATGATTGTACAATCGACCAAAATTTTCCAACCTGTCTGATGGGGGCAGTAAAACGATTTTCTTTCAACCAATCCAATTTTTCATAGAAAAACGTTGATTGAACCCTAAAATTAAACCATGTGTGGCTAGCTTAAACTTTTCTATAGACACAAGGTGATTTTGGACTGGTTACTGTATACTGACTTATCTGTGGGGGTGTTTTATTTTTCAGACGCAGACGGGTGGGTGGCACATCAGAGAGATGGTGCTGAGTACCCTCTTACGTGGGATTCTGAATCCAGTTCCCTGTCCGTCACCTCCGAGAGCTACTTCCCCATCTACTTCATGGCTCCCTGTAAGTAAAGTTGAATCGTTGTATGTGAAATATAAACTTTGTCTCTGCAGATTAGGATGTGTTGGGTTGCTTGTAAAGCTACCTATTGAACTATTAACCTGGCAGTTTTCCGTCGCGATTTCCTGCCCGCCCAGAGGTCCCATGCACAACTGGTGACGCCAGAGTTGTGCTAGGAAGAGGCGAGGGCCCCTCCTTTAAATAAAGGTCTAGGGCGCCACCTACCCCCGCCCCCTTTGCTTCACCGGTTACGCGATCGGGGGCAGACCCGGGAGCATTCTCCTTAGTTAACTCGGGCTGAGTTTCATGTTGGATGAAACTTAACCCAAGTTAACTTGGGTCAAATGCCCAGGAGGTTAATCATGCAGGAATTATTTTCTAATTTATTATACAAAGATAATGTGATGCTAGCTACTGTAGCTTGCCTTTATAGGCCCAAAGGGAAGAACAACTATGGAGGTTGTGGTAAAAAGAGGTTTAGGCTTTGATACATTGGTACATATAGCACAGCTGATAGTGTCCCATTTAAAGCAATGGGTTGATGTATAATTAACTCACCCGGGCAATGGATGCGTCATACATCAAGCCTTAGTTGTGTTTATGCCGCGTACACACAAACACGGACGTGGAGCAAACTTGCTCACTTTTGGAATGTAGGTGAAGCCATGAATAGTCATATCTAACTTGGCTGAAATACTAATACTTAACGCCGGGAACACACGGCTCGATATAGGAGCTGTTCAAGGACATCGAAGGAGCTGAAGGCGCAGCGCTGCTGTGTCTCCACCCCTTATGATGCTTTGCAATGGACTTTGACAGCAATTTACAGTCATGTCCAATATCCCTGTTTTCGAGTGTGATTGTTTCGTCCTGCTCGAAAACAGGGATGGCCATATTGGATATGGGCCAGATAGATGGCTGTGAGCGTGCTCGAAACAGCCATCGATCTGGCCCATATCTATGCGTGTGTTCCCAGCTTTAGTGTTTATATACAGGCAGTGTTCATGTTCACTGGCAGTCTACAGACAGCAGGGATGACCTGGGGACAATTGTCGATGATTGACAACCCCTAGCACAATGTGGGCAATCACTGCACCTACTGACTGTAACTAAAGGTTGATACCCATACGGCATGTCATGTGCAGTTATACTTTAATTATGCTAATTAGTTACGAATACTACAGTCTAGGGCTGGACAATAATTCAATATCAATAGATATTGTGATATAATTGTATATTGAAATGTCGGAAATATGTTTACAAATTGTATCATTTGTCACTGGATGACGTTCAGTTAGGGGCAGTCCTAGGGAGATAGTCTCCCTGGGCGAGCACTCGCTCTCCAGTGCCCCCCAGATCACGCTGCCATCCCATGCCTCCCCATCAAGATGTGCATGCGTAGTGATCTAGTGACTCCTTCTCTATGCTTTGCTGAAGCTATGCACAGGGAGGCACATCTCCATAGAACAGGGGACCCATCGAGATCAGCCTCCCAGTGTCACCAACGTTCATTCTGCTATGGACAGGGGACACATAGGGGGGAGGCTGATCCCGACATGTCTCCTGTCCATAGAATGAACTCTCAGTGACCAGGGTTGGGGGGGAGATATTATACACACCACATACAGGTATATCCGTTAAGGGGAGGTGGGTGCATTGACCCCACTGGTGCTATAGACATGCATTGTGTGTCCTGCAATTTTTTCCTGAGGCTTTTTAATTTTGTCCATATCGATATCGGAATTATATTGTATCGACCAAAATTAAGAAATAAATCGCGATATAAATTCTTGCCATATCGTCCAGCCCTACTACAGTCTACAGTTATTTTAACCTTGAAGTTCTGCTGCAAAATATGTACATAGGTGGGACCGCATTAAACTAAAATACACGAACTGCCCTGTGAGTAAGCCATGATGGAAGCTTTCTTTTTATTTTATAAACTTCTGTGTTGCTTATTTATGGCAATGAAAGTTTGTGTGTTCACAATGGGCAGATATTTAACCTCCTGGGTGTTTGTCCCGGGTTACCTTAGGCCGAGTTAACTCAGGAGAAACTTACCTGTCTGCCGAATTCCCTTGACGATGCTTCCGGGTCTGCCCCCGATCGTGTCACTGGTCATGGGAAGGGGGTGGGGTAGGCGGCGCCATAGACCTCCATCTAATAGGGGGCGTCGCCTTTTCCCAGCACAACTCTGATGTCTCCAGTAATGCCAGAGTAGTGCACGGGACCTCCGGGAGGGTAGGAAATAGCAGAGGAGCACAGTAACGTAACGCTCAGGAGGTTAAAGTTAACCTTCAGTACAATCTAACTTTTTTAAGAATGATGTTTTCACAATCTCACTGCAGGGAGAGAGTTCTGTACAGGAAATCCATTATGAATTGTCTTATCGCGAACATCTCCTGAACTCGGCTGAAACATAAAGAGAAAGTGAAACTCCGTCTAGTTATGAGGATGTGGTTTATTATCACTGATAGAGGTTTGCGGGTCATTGTGTCAGTGTCACTGCCACATCCTTTATTTGCTCTGACATCTAGTGGAAAGCAGACGCTCGGCACTAAGAAGAATTTTCTACACCTGATAAAAACTGGAAAATGTCACTAGGCACGAATTAAAGTTGTATATAAATAGTTTGTGTGTAGTTGGGAATAGATATAATGAGTAGTAACAGTGCTGCACCTTAACAGTATCTTTGAAAGTTCTTCACAATCAGCATTTGTGAGGTTGTATTTCATATAATTGTTAGACATCTATCGTTTTACCATAAGACTTTCAGCTGTATAGCATGCACACTATACAGCGAAACTTCTCATCCTGGTAAAAATACTGGGAACTACTGTTTTGTCGTCAGAGCTCTGGGCTCCAACTGGCAGAGCAGGTGTTCAAGGGGGCGGGGAAGCTTTTAGAGGCTTTCCTGCCTCCTGGTCCCACATATGCGAGTCAGCTCGCATACATAAGCAATGGGGATTTTTTGCACATTTTTCACTGTGCAAAGACTGTGTTTGTGAGCTGGCTGAAGCGTCCCATTCATATACATTGGCTCTGCAGGCGATCTATGCATTGACGGGTCATCCATCTGCAGATCTCTGTATGTGAGCAGCAGCTTCAATCAGCTCGCATACAAAAGAAGGATCAGTCTGTCGACAGGTGGATCTTCCCCTGTGCAAAGACTGTATGTGAGCTGGCTGAAAACATACTTACCTTCCTCACGTTTCCATTCCTGATGCCAGCAGCTTAAGTGCTGGCAAACTGAAGCCACTTCCGCCACTCATCACTGCAGCTGACAGAACCTTCCCTCCTACTCATACAGAGACAAGCCTCTCTAACTCTTCTGCTAGTTAGCTCCTTTTGGGGGTAGGGGGGGGGTTGGATTCAGCAGCAGTCATGAGAGGTGGAGGAGTGAGAGACGCGGTCATCACTGCAAGTCTTGCAGATGGGACATTCCCACGGGACTGGGCAGGCATGACTTCCTACAGCCGCAAGGGCACTTCGGACAGGTGTCCCAAATGCCATTGCAGCTCTATGACGTCACGCCGAAGCGGTGGAGAAGACAGTGGGAGGGGCGATCTCCAAAAAACCGCCCCTCCTGCTGTCAAAAAGTTTTTTTATTTTCAATCACGAATCTCTGCAGTTGCAGACGATACTGCGGAGTGACCTATGAGGTGGTAGGTCCGCTTTAATCATAATAATTTAACTCTTTACCTTTTTGTCCTGTAGGATTGTTATTTCTGTTAGTATCACTACTTTTTTAGCAGCTTTGTAATCATATTTTATACCATTTTGTCTCTGAACTCCTGTGTTTGTCTACTTTCAGCCAAGTTCCTCGGAAAGCAAGGCCTGAGTTATGGGCAGAACCTGACGTTCAGTTTCCGCGTGGAGCGGAGAGACACCCGACTTTCTGCGGAGGATCTTGTACTGGAGGGTGCCGGCCTCAGGGTCTCCGTACCCCTCATTGCTCAGGGCAACTCCTATCCCAGTGAAACCTCCCTGCAATACGTTTTCAGGTAAGACAGCTGTTTATTCAGCAGTCACTGCCCTGTGATGTATGGAGAGAGATATGCCTCCCTTAATAACGCCAGCTTTTTGGCCTGTGAGTGTTTATATCTCCGTGACAGTGTTTACAAGCAGACATGTATTAACGCATTCCTTCCTAGAGATCTGGAATTAAAGGACATGAGCATTAATGGCTGATCCTAGACAGAGAAAGCTGAGATATATGTGCGGTGTTATTGTGTTCTGCTCGTTATAATGGATGGTTTTACTTTTCAGTGATTCTGTCATTGGAGTAAGAGCAATTAAAGTAGCTACTGAGCAAATGTTGGAACACGTAGAAGTTTTAGGGTTCTTTCACGTTGTGTGCTATAAAACTTCAGCATAAATCGCATGCAGTGAAGTTTGAGGTTCCCTGTGGTTTACAGTACCATATAGAACGCACTTTTTTCATCCCCAGGGGGTAAAAAGCCCCTGTGGTTTATGGTCCAAATGTGCATGGCCGCTCCTTGGGGGATGGGAGAGCAGCACACAGCCAGATCTCCCATCTGAACTGTATTGGTTATATCAGCAGAGCCCTGTTGATATAACCAGTGCAGAGTGTGTGTGGGGAAAGCTGCACCAACGCTGGCAGCTTCCTCACACACACAGCCTAGAGGGGAGACATGCAAGCAGCTTCTCTCACCAACCCCCCCACCCCCCTCTTCCCCGTGTGTGAGGGAGATGAGTGCTGTGAAGTGTGCTCTCTAGGGACACCACTTTCAGTTGTGGCTGAAGTTGGCATTGCAGAGGGATTCTTCCCCAATTGATTTGAACACAATTTATTTTTCTGGTTTTCCTGCTTTAAAAACTGGGTGTGTCTTATGGTCCGAAAAATAGTCGTTTATTTATTTATTTTTTTCTTTACTGCACTTGCTCGTTCCATTAACTGCCAATTGCTTTGACTGGGCCACTTCTGTGTGCACAAGTCAAAGCAAGCGCATGATCACTAGGTTTCCTATCCTGCTGAAAGATGTAAATGTCATGTATATATGTGTGTATATATATATATATATATATATATATATATGTATATATGTGTGTATGTATGTATATATATATATATATATATATATATATATATATATATATATATATATATAGTATAGGGGTGGTCATATCGGCTGCATAGGAATCGACCCTGGTATGCCCAGCCATATTCTCCCAAGACTGTCACAAAAGATCATATCGTGCCACTATTATCTAGTAACTGTACCTTTACATGGACGTTTTCTGGGCTACTGTGGGGGTATCGAGGTTTGTTTTTTCTTGGGGGGTTTACCCTTTTAATGCTCTGATATGTTCTTTTTAAGGTTACATGAGGCTACGGACTATCCATGGAGGCCATCGGTATCACCATTTGAGTTCCAGAAGATGCTGCAGAATCTGACTGCAATCAAAATCCGAGGGACATATAGTGAAAGAAGTAATAATACAAATTAAATATTAAAATAACTATTCTTACAGCTGCAATCTGTGGTCCCAAATGGGGCTGAATTCCCTATTGCTGTATTTGTTCTGAATAAACCGTTGTGACAATAAGTATTTTGACACCATGGCATCCCCACGCCATGACCTGCACCCATGCTTAACAGTGGGCACTTGGGCGGTTTGAGCTTTTCGCGCCATTTTTAATGGCACGAAAAGCCGTTTTACCCGCAATCGCTTGCCGGCTCTCCACCCAGCCCTCTACACACCTCCGGTGTCAAATAGACGCCGGCGGTGTGTGAAGAGGAGAGCGGCGCCCCCTCCATTAACATGGAGATCTATGGCGCCGCCCCCCCGCCCCCTTCGGTGTCACAGATGACGCCGAAGACACGGGGCCGGAAGGGCTCCGTGTGTCGGCGGCACTTCTACAGAGCCGCCGGCACACAGAGGTGGCGGTTGTGCCCGATCCCGGCACGGGCGCAGTTTGATCAGCGATCAAACTGCGCCCGAACTGAGTTCGGGGAAACCGCTAGGGAAGTAAATGTAAACAAATATGCTGATATGAATTATAGTTTTCCCAGCGATAAACTACAGCGTCAAAATACTTTTTAACCAAAGTGACGTTTTTAGTTTTGTACTCGCCGCCCCTTTGCCGACTCCTAATGCTGCAGACTGAGCAAAGCTAGGCCGGTTGAGCAGGGAAGCGCACTATGCGCTACCTAGGTGCGAAATACTGATTGTCGCTACTGTATATATGTTAAATACTGTATATACGTTTAGAGAGGGTCCATAGTAACATTCTTGGACCTTAAAACAAAGACTTAAAACTACCTAGATATATTCAGATAGGGGCCGACTTGGCTTTGCTGTCCGCTCTGGTGCCATGTCTTTATATACTAGGTGAATGTAGATTATTCATACGTCTACATGATTTTTTTCACATTGTTTAAATGAAGACAATTACTGTGCGCTTGAAAAGTAAAATCCTTGGGGTAAAAGCTGTTAGAGACCAGGCTTCAACCCTCCATGTGGTTATCATGTATTGTTGTTGTTTGGGAGAACGGACAGCCGTGTAAAGTGGATTTTAAATGCACCGCTTAAGGATCAGACAACCTGCAGCTCTCGGCTATTGTAAAGCTGATATTGCTTGCCAAGCGTGCTGCACGTTATTCAATGACAGCAGCTGGACAGCGTTGGGTTGCTAAGCCTGCAAAAGTATCTCCACAACTTCATTTGGAACTTTTTGAGTTTCAGATTTTTTTTCCTCTTATCCTTAGCTACAAGGTTATTGACCTTTCTTTTTCTTTCCTTCTCTGTATAGGTGCTGGTTTTCTGGAGCAGGTCACTTTGGTTACTGCACAGCCCGGTTCTGGTAATCCAGCTCCATGGGTAGAGGTTTGCAGCTGCCCCATTGGATATATTGGACAGTACTGTGAAAGCTGTGCTCCCGGCTACCGACGAGAGAATCCCAACCTTGGTCCTTACAGTCCCTGCGTGCTTTGTACATGTAATGGTCACAGTGACACTTGTGATCCTGAGACAGGTGAGAACAGCCACTCATTGCTAAAGACCCCCATACACCTTACAATCTTACCATATAATTTCTGTACAATCAACCATGTATTATGAGGACCTTTCTAAACCTTCCAGTCACTAGTATTCCATCAGGGAGGACCCTGCACTACATAGCAGTGATATATACCTTCCAATCACTAT